>JAHFWJ010000605.1:0-42020 GCA_028555115.1 Himalopsyche japonica
GTGCTTGATACCCGATGGTAACTTCGAGGAGTCTCTCTTCGTCGTTTACCGAATACGAGGTCTTGCCACGAAGAGGTGCCGTGCTTGATACCCGATGGTAACTTCGAGGAGTTTCTCTTCGTCGTTTACCACTTACGAGGTATTGCCACGAAGAGGTGCCATGCTTGATACCCGATGGTAACTTCGAGGATTCTCTCTTTGCCGTTTACCACTTACGAGGTATTGCCACGAAGCGGTGCTGTGCTTGATACCCGATGGCAACTTCGAGGAGTCTCTCTTCGTCGTTTGTCTTTTACGAGGTATTGCCACGAAGAGTTGCAGTGCTTGATACCCGTTGGTAACTTCGAGGAGTCTCTCTTCGTCGTTTACCACAAACGAGGTATTGCCACCAACAGGTGGCGTGCTTGATACCCGATGGTAACTTCGAGGAGTCTCTCTTCGTCGTTTAACACTTACGAGGTATTGCCACGATGAGGTGCCGTACTTGATACCCGATGGTAACTTTGAGGAGTCTCTCTTCGTCATTTACCACATACGAGGTATTGCCACGAAGAGGTGCTGTGCTTGATACCCAATGGTAACTTCGAGGAGTCTCTCTTCGCCAAAAAACTGTGCACGAGGTGGCGGCCAATGTGTAGCCCGCACAGGAAGGGGTGCGGCGCCCCCAGTGAGTTTACTTCAATCCTTTCTTGTAATTGGCTCCCAGATATGCCACGAAGAGGTGCCTTGCATGATACCCGATGGTAACTTCGAGGAGTTTCTCTTCGTCGTTTACCACTTACGAGGTATTGCCACGAAGAGGTGCCATGCTTGATACCCGATGGTAATTGCGAGGAGTCTCTCTTCGCCGTTTACCATTTACGAGGTATTGCCACGAAGCGGTGCTGTGCTTGATACCCGATGGTAACTTCGAGGAGTCTCATTTCGTCGTTTGTCACTTACGAGGTATTGCCACGAAGCGGTGCTGTGCTTGATACCCGATGGTAACTTCGAGGAGTCTCTCTTCGTCGTTTAACACTTACGAGGTATTGCCACGAAGAGGTGCCGTGCTTGATACCCGATGGTAACTTCGAGGAGTCTCTCTTCGTCGTTTACCACTTACGAGGTAGTGCCATGACGAGGTGTCGTGCTTGATACCTGATGGTAATTTCGAGGAGTCTCTCTTCGTCGTTTAACACTTACGAGGTAGTGCCATGACGAGGTGTCGTGCTTGATTCCCGATGGTAACTTCGAGGAGTCTCTCTTCGTCGATTAACACTTACGAGATATTGCCACAAAGAGGTGCCGTGCTTGATACCCTTTGGTAACTTGGAGTAGTCTCTCTTCGTCGTTTACCACTTACGAGGTAGTGCCACGACGAGGTGTTGTGCTTGATACCCGATGGTAACTTCGAGGAGTCTCTCTTCGTCGTTTAACACTTACGAGGTAGTGCCATGACGAGGTGTCTTGCTTGATACCCGATTGTTACTTCGAGGAGTCTCTCTTCGTCGTTTACCAATTACGAGGTATTTCCACGAAGAAGTGCTGTTCTTTTTAACCGATGGTAACTTCGAGGAGTCTCGTTTCGTCGTTTACCACTTACGAGGTAGTGCCACGACGAGGTGCCGTGCTTGATACCGGATGGTAACTTCGAGGGGTCTCTTATCATCGTTTGTCATTTACGAGGTATTGCCACGAAGAGGTGCTGTGCTTCATTATCGATGGTAACTTCGAGGAGTCATCTTAGTCGTGTACCACTTACGACGTTTTGCCACGAAGAGGTTCCGTGCTTGATACCCGATGGTAACTTCGAGGAGTCGCTCTCCGTCGTTTACCGCATACGAAGTATTGCCACGAAGAGGTACCGTGCTTGATACCCGATGGTTACTTCGAGGAGTCTCTCGTCGTCGTTTGTCACTTACGAGATATTGCCACGAAGAGGTGCCGTGCTTGATACCCTATGGTAACTTCGAGGAGTCTCTCTTCGTCGTTTGTCTTTAACGATATATTGCCACGATGAAGTGCTTTGCTTCATTACCGATCGGTATCAAGTATCTTCATACCATCAGGTATCAAGCACACCACCTCTTCGTGGCAATACCTCGTAAGTGACAAACGACGAAGAGAGAATCCTCGAAGTTACCAACGGTGATTGATCAAGCACTGCACCTCTTCGTGGCAATACCTCGTAAGTGACAAACGACGAAGAGAGAGTCCTCCAAGTTTCCATCGGGTATTTAGCACAGCACCTCTTCGTGGCAATATCTCGTAAGTGACAAACGACGACAAGAGACTCCTCGAAGTTACCATCGGGTATCAAGCATGGCACCTCTTTGTGGCAATACTTCGTATGCGGTAAACGACGGAGAGCGACTCTCGAAGTTACCATCAGGTATCAAGCACGGCACCTCTTCGTGGCAAAACGTCGTAAGTGGTAAACGACGAAGAGAGACTCCTCGAAGTTACCATCGATAATGATGCACAGCACCTCTTCGTGGCAATACCTCGTAAATGACAAACGACGAAGAGAGACTCCTCGAAGTTACCATCCGGTATCGATCAAGCACGGCACCTCGTCGTGGCACTACCTCGTAAGTGGTAAACGACGAAGAGAGACTCCTCGAAGCTACCATTGGTTAAAAAGCACAGCAATTCTTCGTGGCGATACTTTGTAAGTGGTAAATGACGAAGAGAGACTCCTCGAAGTTACCATCGGATATCAAGCACAATACCTTTTTGTGGCAATATCTCGTTAGTGACAAACGACGACAAGAGACTCCTCGAAGTTACCATCGGGTATCAAGCACGGCACCTCTTTGTGGCAATACTTCGTATGCGGTAAACGACGGAGAGCGACTCTCAAAGTTACCATCGGGTATCAAGCACGGCACGTCTTAGTGGCAAAACGTCGTAAGTGGTAAACGACGAAGAGAGACTCCTCGAAGTTATCATCGATAATGATGCACAGCACCTCTTCGTGGCAATACCTCGTAAATGACAAACGACGAAGAGATACTCCTCGAAGTTACCATCCGGTATCGATCAAGCACGGTACCTCGTCGTGGCACTACCTCGTCAGTGGTAAACGACGAAGAGAGACTCCTCGAAGTTACTATCGGTTAAAAAGCACATCACTTCTTCGTGGCGATACTTCGTAAGTGGTAAACGACGAAGAGAGACTCCTCGAAGTTACCATCGATAATGATGCACAGCACCTCTTCGTGGCAATACCTCGTAAATGACAAACGACGAAGAGATACTCCTCGAAGTTACCATCCGGTATCGATCAAGCACGGTACCTCGTCGTGGCACTACCTCGTAAGTGGTAAACGACGAAGAGAGACTCCTCGAAGTTACCATCGGTTAAAAAGCACATCACTTCTTCGTGGCGATACTTCGTAAGTGGTAAACGACGAAGAGAGACTCCTCGAAGTTACCATCGGATATCAAGCACAATACCTTTTTGTGGCAATATCTCGTAAGTGACAAACGACGACAAGAGACTCCTCGAAGTTACCATCGGGTATCAAGCACGGCACCTCTTTGTGGCAATACTTCGTTTGCGGTAAACGACGGAGAGCGACTCTCAAAGTTACCATCGGGTATCAAGCACGGCACGTCTTCGTGGCAAAACGTCGTAAGTGGTAAACCACGAAGAGAGACTCCTCGAAGTTACCATCGGATATCAAGCACAATACCTTTTCGTGGCAATATCTCGTAAGTGACAAACGACGAAGAGAGAATCCTCGAAGTTACCAACGGTAATAAAGGACGGCACCTCTTCGTGGCAATATCTCGTACGTGACAAACGACGAAGAGCGACTCCTTGAAGTTACCATCGGGTATAAAGCTCAGCACCTTTTCCTGGTAATACCTCGTAAGTGACAAACGACTAAGACAGACTCTTCGAAGTTACCATCGGGTATGACGCACAGCACCTCGTCAGAGTCAGAGTCTCTCTTCGCCGTTTGTCACTTACGAGGCATTGCCTAGAAGAGGTGCTGATCTTGATACCCGAGTGTAACTTCGAAGAGTCTTTGTCGTTTGTCACTCACGAGGTATTGCTTCCAAGCCGTTACTGTCCCCGTCAAGTGTTTTATCTCCATTGACCGGGTTCAAATTATCATCATGTCTCACCAAGAATAGTGTGACCCCAAGGCAAGCACTAAATGGCAGCTAAAATAAATCCAACAATAATTATCACAATTGCCTGTGATGAGTTTCATCTACGACTAATCTTGTTAATCAAGCATTGTTGAAAGGGTTATACAAGCAAATGATAATTACTTTTCTATCATTTAAAATATAAAATGCTTTGAGATGCCGAAAGACGAAACCCGGGTTGTTAATGAAATAACATTTTGATGAGTCATCGCATGTGCCACGTTTTTCTC
Source organism: Himalopsyche japonica (assembly GCA_028555115.1). Lineage (NCBI taxonomy): Eukaryota > Metazoa > Arthropoda > Insecta > Trichoptera > Rhyacophilidae > Himalopsyche > Himalopsyche japonica. The sequence goes on from JAHFWJ010000605.1 coordinate 4,374, forward strand.
TTCACTTCTGAGCATTTTCAGATTACTTTGACGATATTTCAGTGGAGGTAAACAATGTATGAATGGGTGGAATTGTCTTCTTTTGTTAGCAGTAGGGACTGGCTTATTCATATTAAATATATTATTAAGGTTTGAAAGTATAAAATAATAGATTTATTTTAGTAAATGCATCATTGTGTATTAAATTCGACAGGTGGACATTAGTATGGCAGTTGAACCAGAAGATATATAGATGACATGTTATTTGAAAGTTCCGCTTAAAAACTTAAGAGTTTATGGTAATTTTTTTTCATGCAGCAAGATGCTGCGATTTTGTATGTCTTTTAACTGAAGTCATCGTTTTAGCTTTATAATCACAACATTCGCAACTGAAGAGCATTTCGTTAGAATGAATAAGTTTATGCCTTTGTAGTTGAATTGGACGCACGCATTTATAATCACATATATCACACTCGAAAGGCTTTTCTGTGGAATGCGACAGTTTGTGACTTTTCACGTACGAAGAAACAACGGCTGTAAAATCGCATTGGTCACACTTGAACGGTTTTAAGCCGGTATGCGTCAACATATGTATTTTTAGATTAGATCTTTTTATACATTTATAATCACATAGTTCACATTTGTAGGGTTTTTCTCCCGTGTGCGCCATTTTGTGTTCTTTGAGCGCGAAGCTGTGACTGAATTTTTTCTGGCACTCGTCGCATTTGTAAGGTCTTTCCCCGCTGTGTATTCGTTTGTGAATAACCAACGAATGCGGAGTTCTAGATTTAAAGTCACATTGATCGCACCCGTGTGGTTTCACGTTGGAATGTATCATTTTATGATATTTCAGTGTAGATGAACGTGCACATCTGAAGTCACATACGTCACATTTAAAAGGCAGGTCGTGAGTTTTTTTCCTATGTCCGTTTAAATTATGCAATCCTGAACAAGTGAAATCACACTGATCACATTTCAATATTCGCTGATTTGGCATACAATTAGATGATTCTAAAGCATTATCAACTCTAATACAGATTTCATGTACCTTTAAACTTGATTTGGTACTAAAGGAGTGTATTTTATTATGTAACAATAAATTGGCCTCAGTAGAAAAATGACGATCGCATTTGTCACACTCAAAATGTTTTTCTCGATTAACTTTAGCCATAAATGTATTCAAATTGACTGCTTGGTCTGCCTTAAAACGAAAACTTTCTTTACTGGAGTGTTTGACTCCAAGTTTTGATGCTAATTTCACTATACCATGAACGACAGCTTTATGCTTTGAGAGTGATCGTAGCGAAATGAATATATCATAGCAAATATTGCAAACGAAGTTCCGTTTATAAAATATCCGTTTCGCGATGACTATTACGGCTATTGGTTCTTGAATTGTAATCTCTTTTTTAACATCTCGTCTGACAATATCGATTTCATTACAAAATGAATAGTCCCTTGGAGAATTAAGTGAAGCATTACTCGTCGACGACGACTCGTTGTTAGCTTTGACCTGAAAAAGAAACACAAAATATGATTAATCAATATTATTTGGATTTGTAGATGATAAAATGTGCACAGCGGACCTCTACAGTGTTGAGTTTTGTCTTACGGCATCTTTTAACAGAGCGTCAATAAGATACACAGTAAACTCTGTTATAGAGAAATTAAGCACTGCGCTATGAGGGGGACTGCCATGCACGCTATAAGGAGAGGATGGTGTTTCTCCTCCTCTAATAAATTTATTATCGATTTGTAGTTAATGAATTATCTACTATCTACGACTGACGTCAGTTCTGTTGCATCCGTGTGATAGAATGCCTGAAGATGCCGAGAGGCGAAACCCGGGTCGTTAGTGACAAAACATGTGAAATCGTACAAAATTGTAACAATTCAAATTTGATATTGAAATTCCATCAAGCACATTCAGTCGATATCATAAATTAACGAATTATCAATTTGATTAGTTGTGTAATTCGTGACGTACGAAAATCAGCTAGCTAACAGCTGGTCCTATTAATTTACGATAGCGATTGTTTGAATTTTTGAACTTTAATACGATTCCACATGTTTTGTCGCTAACAACCCGGTTTTCGCCTTTTGTTCTATCTTTCGTAAGTTCTGTTGCATGCGTGAGATTAAAATGCCTAAAGATGCCGAAAGGGAAATCCAACTATTTAAATAAGCTAGTGTTATTTTTGAATCACCAAGCTGTTATTGATAATTACTCTTTAATCACATCAACATATCGATATGAATCATAGAAAACGACTCGGGTTTCGCATTTTGGCATTCTCACGTATTTGAGTTATAGACATACTTGAACTGACCCAATAAATAGTTTGTATAATTTATAACTGTAAACGAGGAATATCGAAAATATCAATCTATATTCTGCACATTATGAGAGGATATGGCTAAAAACAGTTTAAAACTAAAAAAAATAAGTAGCTACCTCATCCACCGCGTGTTCAGCATACGGACTCTCATTGATGTCGTACAGTTCCTTTTTAATGATACAGGTATCATCAGCAACATCGACTTTGTAGTTCAACAAACGCACTCTCTCTTCTGGCTTAACGTCTGTGTTCAATGCGTAGTTCTACGTGGGATAAAATGCATACAAACTAAGAACAGTTCCAATTTTAAACAGACATTACTTGACATTACTATATTATCATATATTATATATTGTATTTCAGTTCTACAACATTTATAAGGTATATACTTAGTTGATAACTATGTCGGATATCAAACTTTTAATTCTTATGAGGGCGTTATTAGAAATAGCTATCGACTATATACCTTATTATTTTGTAGTAATAGTAAAATACATGAATATTTTTTACCGTGTTATAATGGAGTTCTACCAATACGATCAAAATATACCTGTCATGACAACACGGTCGTAATAAAACAATAAAATTGACATAAAGTAAAACAATCTAAATGTTTAGTAGTGAGGTTGTTTTTCAATTATAACGATAGCTGTTTCAGCTACTGGCATCATCTGAACTATGTATTAATATAGGTTTAACACATTAAACAACTTTTACTATAAAATAAACGTATTTTAAAGGATTTTATAAACTGTACGACATAGCCGATACCTCTTCAGGAATCCATTCAGTATATGTACCTTCATCAACATCAAATTTCGCCTTTTTTATCGGATGGACATCATCAATTGTTTCTATAGTGTATTGCCTTTGGTCACATTCGGGCTTTATGTAATGATTATGTTCTGGTGAAGTCTATGGGGACAAAAAAATTCTTATTAATTTGTTCGATATAAATTCGTCACAAATATTACAAAATATTTGTATACTCAAAATAAAAAAAAATATTGTTTTGCTTCGTGGTACTTAATGGGTTATATTCAAAAATTAGCTTTACGCTAATGGTTTGGCATATTTAACCCTTATAAACGCCATTCAACAAATTCAGCCAGATTCATGCGGCAGTCATTAAAAATTGGACATCTCGAATACGTGCTACCAAAGAAACATTTGAATGACGTTATATTCCACAATTAATGCCATAAAATATACTTTCAAATGAAATACAAATTACGTTGATATCTCACGCAAATCATATTTAATTTACTTTTTAAATTTGAGCGTTCTTAATGAAAGATCTTTAATATTGTACAAATTGCTACAAATACCTTAGAAACACAATTGTCGTCTGAAGGCTCTGTTTTCACTGTTGTATTAAATTTATTTCGCAATAATCGATCCTCATTATAGACACTATATATATTATTAAAAACTTTAACATCTCCATTAACGTTCTCTGGAATATTCCAAGTGATCGTTTCATCTTCTGGTTCTATTTTAATATCCATTTCATAATTTGTGTATGACAATAGCAAAAACAAGCAATAATTCTCATACAATATTCATAGAGCGTAGCCATAGACTACTTTGACAATAGCAGATAGGGATGCCCTTTTTATAGACATAGACAAAATACTTCTAGAGTTATTTAATAACAAAGTATTTTGCAATTTCCCTGACTACTGTCATCGACAGAACCGTATTCATATTAAATATTTATTTAGCATTAAATACAACTCAAAAAGAGATACACACAAAACTTTTTGTTAATTTTTGCTATCATTATTAAGACATCATACTTATATTACATTGTCTATGGTAAAATTAACCAGCCAACGGTTGGTGCAATGGATTATCAATCATTTGACAGAATGTATTGAATAAAAAAACAATGGATATCAAACTCGAACCGGTTGACGATGCTTATTGTACTGGAGAAAATTCGAAGAATGACGATTGGTTTGATGTGCCAATAGAGGAATTAGGAGACCCAGTTGATTTAAAGGTTAGCTTTTTGACAATATTATTTCGATAAATATTACTTAGCTAATTTATTGTTGAATATTATCGTTTTGTATATAGTTTATTTCAATTGCAATTGGTGAAGACGTTTACTAGAGACTGGAAACCAGGGTATTTCGCTTTAAGTAACCAAGTAGACCAAGTACGGTTGCTTTGATAAGCAAAAAAGATTGTTAATTAGTAAGGTTTTATTGAAATTGAAATATTATTTTTCGGATTGATGATTTTGAATATAATATTTCAATGAATAATTCGCTGGATTGGTTGGTAATTAATTGCCAATAAATAGGAAAATAAGAAAAACTAACAAAAATAAAGTTTTTTAAATCACAGTCGTATTGTAGATCAATATGATCAACAAATTGTTTCGTTTAACGAATGTTTCACATAACGAGTAAAATAATGGAACGAAGTAGTCCCTTATAAGAGGTTTCACAGTTTAAAATGATAAAAACACATTTTTCTGGACCGGTTTCCTTGATTGCGAGCATTATCACGTGCCTCGTACTACAAATGACTACAAGGAAATCTAAAATCTACTGTAATACTTACCTCTCACCAAAAAGTGACAGTTAACACTTAAAGAGGTACACAGATTAACCAAATTGTATTTGATTTTGTAATCCCATCAAGTACCTTCAGTCGATATCTTAAATTTAATGTAAAAATAATTTATTTCTCGTGTTTCAGGAATCCCAAACAACTTGGCTATCAGTCAAAACCGAAGACGTTTTTCAGAGATCAAATAACACACATGAAGTCTTTGAAAGTGATTCTATAGTAAAATGTGAAATTTACTCTAGTACAGAAATCAAGTCGAAAAATCAGGTGATTAACAAAACAGTTTATTAAATAATAACACAACTATGACTGAAAAAGTTGATCTTTATCAGATTTTTCGTACCTTTCCTATTTATGTGCATTAAATTAAATATCAAATTGTTTATTGAGATATGATTCAAAATCTTCTTATCGAAAAATCAGTCGGAATCGTTCGTGTTTCACGACTCATAAACGTTACTTTCTAAGCGTGTTACACCCATGGACCTCAGTGGTGTACAACAGATTTAGAACGGTGGGTCATTTAACTATTTATTTTTTCATGGTCCTATGTATCAATATTATACATGAAGACAAACATCTGAAATCATGCGATGTTTCCACAATTCAAATTTGCTAATAAGTATTAATATAAACGAACCGGGTTTTGCTTTTCGGCATAATCAGGCATTCTATCACAATACTGATGCATCAAAACCGACACTCAGTTCTGTTGCATCCGTGTGATAGAATGCCTAAAGATACCAAAACACGAAACCCGGGACATTAGCGATAAAACATGTGGAATCTTACAAAGTTGAAACAGTTCAAATTTGATATTGAAATTCCACCAAGCACCTTGAGTCGATATCATAAATTAGAGAAACTAAAAGAAGAATTAAATCCGTAAGATAGAGTATAGCATGTTTCAACGCGAACTGTGCGACCTATGTCGCCTTGCAGAGACTGTGTTATATGTTAGCCAATTTCATAAAACGATATGTGACTAATGCGTCTAGTTTATATCGCGGCGATCGGCTTTTGTACGGTTTTCCATGGTAATACGGATATAGAAATATATCCACCTTACATGGGACCGCCCGCCTTTAATCTGTATAGATTTTTTAATTTTAAAAGGTAATATTTAATTATTGTCTATCTTTTAAAGTATATATGTATTTTTAGGGTAACCAACCGACCGCCTGTCATGTAACACCTATAGATGAAGATATTAAACTCAACACAATTGACGTAAAGAAAGAACTTAACAAAAGAGAATTAGTCATTGTAATAAGAATTAAGAAATCATCATTTTACGAAAGAAATTTCGTTTGTCATATTTGCTTCGAAGTATTCTCAACGATTCGATCGTTAAACACTCACCGTATCATTCATATCGATTCAAATCAACTTGTAGAAATTAAGTACAGTAAAGAATATCCATTCAAATGTGATTTATGCGGTTATAAATGTAAGCAATACGGCCATTTTAAGTCGCATACGTTGATCCATTCCGGAGAGAAACCGTTCCAATGCGAAAAATGTCAATTTAAATGCTCTAGGCTTACGAATTTGAAAACTCATCAATTAACACATAGTGACGTTAAAATGTTTCAGTGTGGCGAATGTAGTCAAAAATTTAAACATTCAAACAGTTTGAAAACACACCAAATGATTCATTCAGGGATTAAACCCTTTAAATGTTCGGAATGCGATTATAAAACTGCTTTAGCGTTCCGCTTAAAACGGCATAAGATAATTCACTTAAACGAAAAACCGTTCAAATGTGATTTATGTAACTTTACTTGTAAAACTGAACGAAATTTAACAAAACATAAATCAATTCACAACAGTATTAAACCCTTCGGCTGTCATATTTGCGAATATGTCTGCAATGATGCTAGTTATCTGAAACGTCACAAAATGATACACAGAGACGAAAAACCTTTCAACTGCGACAAGTGCGCTTTTAAATGTCTACGTTTTACAAACTTAAAATCGCACAAACGGATTCACACAGACGAAAAGCCGTTCCAGTGTGATGAATGTGATTATAAAAGTAGGCAAGCTAGTCGGTTGAAAACGCACAGAAGAATGCATACAGGAGAAAAGCCATTCCAGTGTGATCAGTGTGATTATAAATGTGCCGAATCGTGTAGCTTAAAAAGACACAAGCTGACACATTCGCGAAGTTTGCCATTGGTGGCACTATCCATAGTTAATTAAAAGTTATCCTTATCGAAAACATTATGTCTCATACTATTCTCAGAATAATTGAACTTTATAATATTAAAATCAGTACCGGTTTCGCTCATCGTGAGCGATTTCGATTTGCGTTGATCAATTAATCAACACAAGTCGAAAACAAGGCTACATATACATAATATCTAAAATTTTAATTATCAAAACTTCAAACCCGTGTTTTGTATTTCGGCATTCTGAGACATTTAATCACTCGGATGCAACAGAACTAACTGACAGGTCGTCGTTAGTGACAAAACACGTGGAATTGTACAAAATTTTACCAATACAATTTTGTTATTGAAGTTGCATCAAGTACTTATTCAGACGATATCATAAGTTATACAAAAATGTGTTAAAAATTCCCTAAAAAATTTAAGTGCATATTTTTTAATTGTCAAATACAATTACCAATTATTCATGATTAAAAAATATATTGTGGAAAGTACTAAAAAATGTGTTTTAATTATTTAAAATATCACGCCTTCAAAAATCAGCAAATCCTCATTTTTATATAATATATTAAATGAACTTTTAAAGCTGTTTTACTAACACGCGCACATGACTAGAAGTGATAGTTGACGCCATAAAAGTGAATATTCTTCTTGTATCCAGATGCATTCAATAGAAAATGTTCCACCGAGAAATGCTTGTTATCTAGTTGCTCTACTTATTTAATTTTTAATTTTTTTTGTAGTTATTCAAAATATCATGTCTTTCCATAAAGAAGTGACAATTAACACCTTTAACGTAATTTTATAAGAGTAACGCTACAAATAGTCGTTGTTATGCCGTGTCCTTGTACAAAAATCAATCAATCATTAGGATTCGAGCCTGTGTATATTTTTGATCAATCAATAATGTTAGCGATGAACGAAATCGGTTCTGATCATACAATATATTGCGAATATAAATGTTTTTATTATTAAAAAATAAATTCTCTTTTCTAAATAACTTATTTTTATCATTTGCAGCGTTTAAAAGATAATGAACCAACCGAAAATAGACCCTTCAATATGTTAAGAATTCGTCTGGCTTTACTGAGAATCAATGATGTTAAGAATATGAAAGAAGACGATCATATTCACCAATGCACAGAGGTGGTGAACCATGAATATGGGCAGGATATTTTCTCTGACTCGGATACAGTGATGCTACCGGGCCTGAAGGATCCTAAGACCATGGATGTTCAGAACAATGGACGCAGAAAGGAAAGAAAACGGTCGTCATGTTCGAAAATACACCGAGTGATTCGCTGTTCCGATATGCGATTTAAATGTAGCCAGTGTGATTTCAAATGTAACCATTTTTATAACTTTAAAAACCACAAAATGCTGCACGTTGAAAAAAAATCTGTCCAAAGTGTTTCTCAAAATGATGCAGACTTTATATGATGAACTTCAGTAGTCTCGTGGTGATTGTTTTATTATATTGATTTGGTGGGTCTGAGATCATGTCCCGACGAGGACAATATCAAATTCAGTTGACCACACATACAATGCAGACTGCGTTTAGGTTAGGAATATGCTGTAAGAATAGTTATAATTCAGTGCTATGAAACATTTTGTAGTCTTGTTCCAACATATATTTTTTTTCTAAATATTGTATTTATAAAATTTTTGATAATATAAAATGACTGATAACCTAGATTTGTAAATCAACATTTTTAGTTTTTAGTATGAAAATAACAGTTTTAAAAAACCACTGCTCACTCCGAAATCGTACATAGTAATCGTGTTATTCTGTTCATACGTGTAAATAAATGCCCGTAGATACTGGAAAGCGAAACCTGGATCATTAGTGACAAAAAATGTAGAATTATAGTGTTTTAATAATTATTTAAATATTGAAATTTTGGGAGCAATTTTGAGTCCAAATATGCAAAAATATACAATAATATTTTGGATCCAATCAACGCGGAAGAGTAAATAATATGATATACATCAAAGGCAGACGGCGACTTAACTAACATCTAAGCAATGGTGTACAGAAAAAAACATTAAAACTTTTAAGCAATTCAAAGAAAAGCTTATATTCTTCCTTCGAATGAAGAAATTTTATATTGTTCATAATTAATGTATTTCGTTTCACAATACAAACATTACAAAACAAATCTTTTATACTAAAATATAATACATTTCCACAACAAAGTGACAGTAAATATTTGAAAAGTGTAAAAATATTCAGATTTTAAAAGAAAATTGTGTTGTTTATAAACGATGCATAAAAATCGATTAACCACGTATTTTTAAAAAATAATGTTTGTTATACGTAAACAATATGTATACTTGCAGGATATTGTCTATGGTTATTAAACATCTATTCTCTGTGTTTTGTTATTATAAATATGTCAAGTATATATTAAAATTGTATTAATAAAATGGATATAAAAATTGAACCGGCTGAAGAAAATTATCACGAAGATGAACAAGGCAATAATAACGCTTGGTTTGATGTGCCTATTGAATATCCAGATTCAAATTTTGAGGTTAATTTTTCCATACATTAATTTTATCCACAGTCACCAGAACGAAAAATCGTTACAATTGACTTTAAAACAACATTATTTTAAAAATAAAATGAAAATTATTACCTATTTTGTGTCAATTAATACAGTGGGTGATTGGTTAACGAACGCAGTCTGTTCTATGATTATGTTCACTATCAAAATTGTTTGTTGACCGATCCTCAATTAATTTCACACTCGCAATAAGTGGATAAAAATTATCTTTTTTGCTCGTTATCCGAATGTGTGTTTGATGAAGTGTTCGTTTTACGATTTGTTCGCCATATAAACTGTTTTTTAACCGACATATTTATATTATAAATTGAATTAGTGTGTTGTTTTTGGTTACTGTTGAGTCGGAGTTGAGTTTTTTCATCGACCCTACAGTTTCAAATAATTAAATATATTTTTAATCAAGACCGGTTTCGCTCATCGCAATAATTATCTACATATGCAACGTAATTTAAAAACAAGGCTTGTTATCAGTCGATCATGCTTACACCGATCTAAACCGGAACCGATCTTTTTTAAAAATGCGAAAACAGTATAAAGCAAGGTGTTTTTAATTATTAAACACAAAAATCCACGAAAATGAGCCAGTTAACATCGTAAGTATAAAATAATTTTTAATTTATTTTCGACTAATTACTTAAGTATGTTCAATAAACAGTATGTTTATTTTTTAATATATTTGTTTATAGGAACGATTGATGAATATATCTGGTATAAAACAAGAAAGTGATGTTCAACTAAACCCGAAAAATCTTAACCAATTCGAAAATACTTCAGGGGAATGTTCATATTCTCGAGTAAGTATTAAAAATATTAGCATTCCTCATTTTAAATGTTAATTACAGTGATACATTTGTTATTAAACAATGTGTGCACCAATTAGTAGTTTCAGGTATCGACTGAAGGTGCTTGATGGAATTTCAACATCAAATTTAAATTGTACGATTCCACGTGTTTTTTCTCTAACGGACTGGGTTTCGCTCGTCGGCATCATCAGGCTTTTTATCACACAGATGAAACATAACTGACATACAATTAACAGTCAACATCGCTTATATACAAGAACAATTATTTACAAAGGATAAACACAGCCCCTAAGGCTACGATCTAAACAAACAACTGAAATAACGTTCAATAATATTGATTTAATAATAATGACAATCAGTTGCATATGATAAATTATGTTAACGCTAAATACTGTTAATGGGTCTTTGATGAAAGGATTTTACAATAAAAAGTAATCAACTACACGTCACAGAATGTCTGAAGATGTCGAAAGTCGGTTTGTGAGAGACATAATGAGACATGTGGAAATGTACGCTTATCATTATTATTTAATCAATAGAATTGAAAGTTATTTCAGTTGTTTGTTTGGATGTCAACCTTAGATACTGCGTTTTTCGTTACTAATTAATTCGTCTTGTATATAGCCCATGCTGTGTTTATTACGTTTTAAATATAAATTTATTTTGTTCCAGGAAAAAACCGTTGATCTGTTGGGAATAAATTTAGAAAATAGTCTGGAAGAAAAAGATATCGAAAAATATTCTGAATGCTCGACGGTGTATGGTAACATTACTGAGGTATATAGTTTTTAACAAGGCCAAAGCGCCAAATATATTTGAAATTTATTACTACCAAAAAAAAACGTCATTTAAATTCCACACCAATGTAAAAAAACAATTATGTTCATGTTCAAATTCTGTTCACTTTGCTTTATTTTGACACACAATATATTTCAATTTAAATTATTAATTGTGCGATTTTACATGTTTTGTCATTTTCGATCTGGATTTCGCCTTTCGGAATTTTCAGGCAATGTATCACACGTATGCAACGGAACTGAATAAATTTCAACTCCACGCTCGTTCTTGGGAGCGGTTTGGACATGACTGTTGTACTCAACATCCAATCTCAAAAGGTTAAATCAGTGATGCGCAATCTTTTTTCTTTCATGTCATATCAACAATTTTTCCAAAATTCCTAGACACACCACAGTCAAAACATATTTATAAAAAAATATGAAACGATCACTCTACAGTGGCGGCCGTATGTGTTTTTATTTATTGGAGTGCTTTTGGATACACAATGTTTTTTTGTTTTTCTATCTGGTGCGTACAAAAATAAATCAGAAGGTTTCCCAACGCGTGAGCAGGCCACATACAGTTGTCCATGTGAGAAGCATGGATTTTCTAAATTTAGTCCACACACTTGTAACGACTGTGCTTGTGCCTTATTGGCATGCCAGGCAAATCAAGTGAATTCAAGAATTCTATTGGATAATGGACGAATTCGTCTTATCATTATTTACATACATATGACGTTCTAAATAACTATTTTCGCTTCGGAGACGACTTCTAGACGAATTATATATTTTTTCTTCAATTGGTGGCACGCCGGTCACGTAGCACTGGATTGAATGATAGATTTCATGATAAAATGTCACTGATATATTATTTCGTTTATATTTTAGGAGTTGTTAAACCCAAGGAAAAAAAAATCTGCCAAATTTTCCAGTAACGCAAGAAAAACGAAAAAGAAACGTAAAGTTAATAAATGCATTGAAATGGCTTACAAATGTCAAGATTGCCCTTATGAATGCAAACTTTCGGGCGATCTGAAACGCCATCGAATGATCCACACTGGGGAAAAACCGTTCGGATGCGATCAATGTGTCTACAAGTCTACGCGGTTCACAAACCTAAAAATACACAAACGCGTGCACAGCGACGAAAAACACTTCAAGTGCGATCAGTGTGACTACGAAACGAAACAACCGGGAAGTTTAAAAATACACCAGGTTATACACTCGGGTAAAAAGCCATTCAAATGCGATCAGTGTGATTATAAATCCGCGCACTCGTTCAAATTAAAAACGCACAAGTTGATTCACAATAAAATCAGCGATAAACCGTACAAATGCACCGAATGTAATTATCAATGTAACCATTCGGGGAGTTTAAAAATCCATAAAATGGTTCACACCGGAGAAAAACCGTTCGAATGCGATGAGTGTGACTATAAATGTACCATCATTACACGCCTAAAGAGGCACAAGTTTATTCATATTGAGGAAAAACCTTTTCATTGCGATTTTTGTGATTTTAAATGCAGGCAGTTTAGTCATCTGAAAATACACACAATGATTCATACGGGAGAAAAGCCTTTCAAATGTGATAAATGTAATTACAGATGTAATCAGACGGGCAGTTTAAAGAAGCATAAAATCACACATACAAGAGACAAACCGTCTACATAAAGTAAATTATTACCCAATTATCACTAAGCATGGTTATATTATATTTGAATTTCATCTTCTAATAGCATTATTTTAGACAATTAATTAGTATTTAAATAATTCTGAGGACAGTAATTAAGCAATACAGAGACGGCGTCGCAGTCTTCTGTATCACTGTTCACCTTCGTTGATTCTCCACAATCGCAAATAATTAGGTATCAAGAAGTTATCTTTAATAGTTCACTTTTAATGTCCGTTTTTATTATTAGATATTAAAAAATCTTTAAAAAAATCTTGATGTGTTTCGGGAACGACCAAATTTTGGCTTGCGATCAACCGGTTAGACATCCATGATATATGTCAACCCGTATTGTATTGTCATTCGAAGAAGTAGTCATGAATAGTAAGCGGCGCATATAAAAAAAACTGATTGAAGAAAGAAATAAATTCATTTGTGATAAATTCACCGCCTTCATTTAATACAGAAACACCAATAAAGTTTTTTTTGATAGAGTCGTTAATTTGTCTGGTGTTAAGTTAAATAAAGATGAGCAGAAACTTCTTTCCTAAGGTCTTAAATATTGTCCACAATTGCCTAACAAGAAGTCGGATTTTGAGAACCTTGCCCTTGATCTAGAAATTGCATTACATAAAAATTTAACTAGTAAACATATTTGCTCTCGAATTATTGAAAAAGATTATTTATCAAGTGTAAAGAATAATAATAAATTCAACGGTGAATTGGTCGCTCCCAAGAGTATTAAAGGTAAAATTAGGGATAATAATATCATAGTTACGAAGGCGATACCACGGTCCTGTTAAAACGAAATGATTATGTTGATAAGATGAATGTTTTCTTATCAATAATGATAATATTGTCCCTTTAAATAGAGATCCTGCTGTAAAATTTAATAAACATATTAAAGATGTAATAAATAATTGTAAAATAACCATTTGTTCATTAGATATGTCATATTTGACTACACGTAATCCGTTAACGCCTAAACTTTACGGATTACCTAAAATCCATAAACCCCTAAACCCTATATTAATGCTCCTGCTTATAAACTTTCAAAACAAGCCAACACTCTCATTCGTCACTTTTAAGGTCAAGTTAACTGTCACTTCTTGATGGAAAGGCATGATATTTTAAATAATAAAAACACATTTTTTTTAGTACTTATTTCCACAATATATTTTTTGATCAGGACCGGTTTCGCTCATCGCGAGCATTATCAACTGATAGAATACAATTTACAAATAAGTCTATTTATACAAAACAAAAAAATAATTTGAGTTAAAGGTAGCAGGTGTACAAAACCATGGGTTCAAGAACTAGGAAACAATTTACACAAAATCATACAATATTGATACAAATAAAGTAAATTAGTATAAAAATTAAATGTTCACAATCACTTATTAAGAATTACAAATTGCAATTATGGTAAATCAATAATCCATTAGGAGCTCTGAACAATCAATAAGGAAGTAAGGAGTGGGAAATTTTAATGACGAAAATAACCCACACTCACTACTTAATGGAACAAAATAATTCCATCATATACTAATAACTAAACAAGGACTAGCGTAACTTAGTCCTTACAGGGGCCGAGTATATAAGTGTACACCCAGTTCTTTTTTTACGCAAATTCGATTGTACGCGATTTTTTTGGATGGCACGGTTACATTTTTTACGCGCTTCACTCGTTTTTACGCAATTTTTTCCCCAAATTTGAAGAAATTTATATATGATGCTAGTCATGTACGTTTCATTGTTTTTTAAAATAAAAAGTGTATTTTTAAAACATAATTTTGTTTAGAAAACTTAAACTTGATTTATGCAAAATTCAATACTTTCGTTCAAAAAATCGACCAAACGATTACATTTCGCAACCGAAAGTAACAGCAGCGAATAATTCATATAAGTGAATAAAATTTTATTTTTATAGTCTCATTATATTTTTATAAGCAATAAAGACATGAAAATATATATTTTTTTTGCACGAATTTTAAAGAGCAAATTTTGGTTTTTCATACGTTTCTGGTACTTTTTTAAGCGATATTTAAATTTTTGGAACCAATTTATCAAATTATATGATAGTAACCAATGCATCGCGTAAAAAAGGACCGGGTGTATTGCTTAGATGCAAGTTGTGAACATTCATTTGTCATAATGTTAATATTCCACATTTTTTTTAAGACAGTTTCATAAATGGACAATCAGGATGATATGCGGAACATAGATATCTCAAAACCTTCTGGCTTTTTTTTTATATAAAGGCATGGTTTTTCGAATAGTAAAACACATTTATAAGTACGATTTCCAGGATTTGATCATTTTATATCGGCTTCTCTTATAGCGTATTGATTAAATGATATTTTTTTCGATGTGCGAAACTGGTAGCTTTGTTATTTAAATATAATACGTTTCTTGATTGAATTGGCATTAACTTGGTAGAACTCCATTATAACACGGTGAAAAAATAGCAATGTATTTTAGTTCTACATACTTATGTAGAATTAAAATACATTGCTATTTTTTCACCGTGTTATAGTACATTTCCTCAAAGAACTGTCAGTTAGCACTTTAAATGTGTTTTAAAAGCGATTCGACTACCTTATATGCAATACAGTAGGTGCTCGGTTAACGGACGTGATATGTTTAAAGTCTACGCTCGCTATCCGAATTGTTCGTTGACCAAGTTGACAAGTGAATTAGAAAGATCTTTTATACTCGTTATCCGTGTATGCGTTCGTCTTTTCGAACACCAAAATGATTCATGATAGTGATCGTTTCTTGCCCGATTTGTTCGCAGTCCGAACTATTCGTTAACCGAAAAATCACCGAACAAAAATTTTAAAATAAAGAGAAAAAAATATGCATATACATTTAGTAAAATTTTTGTTCCAAAACACGAATGTCTATAATGCGTTAATTACTTCGTATTTTTGAGCTATACTAAAAATGAATTTTTGAGAGACCTTCAAAAAATTCTTGCTCAAAAGTTTTTTTTTTTTAGTCTATCAAAGCAAAAGAGAACGGTTCTTGCATTGAATAAAATTTATGAAAGGAAATAGACACCTAGGTTGTAGCCGAGTGGTCAACGGCAACAGTTTACTTTGGTTGTAAAGCACGCCTTTATATTCGTAAACAAAATAAAACAAAACTCTCCCAAGCATTATTCAGCTATATTTAACTAATATCATTACTTAAAAAACCTAATTGAAACATCAACATAGAAAAAGTGGCACAAATAGGATCATTCATTTTAATAACAACAATACATCAACTAAATTCAATCACTTGATTTAAATTATAGACAAAAATAATCATAAAAAAATAATACGTGGTTTTCAAGACTTTCTGGCGTCACACTGAGAGCGAGTTGGCGCTCAAAATTCTATTATTGCTTCATACATTTCCAAGTTGTTTTAGTCGAAATTTTTAAAAAACTAAGTTTGTATTTTTTTTAAATGACAAAAACGCATTTTTTAGTATTATACTTTAAGTATGAGTGGAACCGGTTCTGGTCATAAAATATATCGTGAATAAAGT
Source organism: Himalopsyche japonica (assembly GCA_028555115.1). NCBI lineage: Eukaryota > Metazoa > Arthropoda > Insecta > Trichoptera > Rhyacophilidae > Himalopsyche > Himalopsyche japonica. Next base: position 20,807 of record JAHFWJ010000605.1, read on the forward strand.
ATTATAAAACGTGGTTTTGTTATTTAAAATATCATGCTTTTCCGTCAAGAAGTGACAGTTGACACCTTAAAAGTGGCGATGATAGTAGGCTGCCGAAAACATCCGATTTGAGGTGTGCACCAATGCCGGGCGGTTGTGGGACAAAAGACAGGTGTTTTAAGGAATGTAATTAACATTTTCAATTACTAAATATATGAACTTTATTTCTAATAGTAAATTGATTTTAAATTTTTTAGCCAAATTAATTTCAAGGTAGATTTTCAATATAGCTTTAAAAAAAAAATAGATTTATTTCTTTTTCCGCCATGATCAATGAAAAAAATATGAAGTTAGAGCTGGGGCCTTCAAACTATGGCCCGCCATAGTTTAAAGAAATTGTAAGTAATTCAAAACTACAACAAAACAGGTATAATAGTGTATTAGCTAGGTCTTGACCCTTTGAGGCTAAATGGGTAGCCAAATAGTATAAGGTTAAAAATATGAAGACTCCCTAGGCTAGAACATGACTAGTTGACGGAAAATTAGATGGATTTTTTTACTATACTGCAATACTGACGAGAACTGATGATAAACACAATTAAACAGCCACCTACAAGGGTACGCCTTTTTACAAAAGTTACATTTAAATTGGGTTATACCCAAATATATATTTTTTGGGTTGTTATAATTTCATCTGCAATTTTATCACAAAATTAATTTTAATTCAGTTTTGTTTGCATTAAACAAACTGCATTAATATTAAATAAAATAGTTTATATACACTGCTATTTTTCACCTTGTTACTGTTGGAGTAAGTTGAAACTAAGGGATACCCATTTAACAATACAAATCAATTATTATGATTAGTTTAATTGCATCTGTTGAAAGAATGCCCAAAGATGCCGAAAGGCAAAACTGCGGGGATCGTTCAATTTTTAAAAGTCCCGTTTTAACACTCAAGAACCCCAGAAGAAAAGAAAAAATCCCGCACTAACATTTTTCGCGTTTTTAGGGACACATGAAAAATGTGGAATCGAGGTATCACTGTATTTTAAAACGGTTTTTCTCATCGTGAGTATTATCAACTGAGAGCGAAATAGTGAGAATCATTGTGTTTCAGTTATTTAAATCTAATACCTTCCACGAAGAAGTGAGAGTTATTAATAACTTAACACGATAAAGTTAATTGCAAACTGAAATTCACGTGATTCGTTTAACGCGGTTGTGCACTCTTTTGTGCGACTTCAAACTGGACGATTGATTGCATCTATAGTCACATATGTCGCATTTGAAAGGTTTTTCTCCTGTGTGTATCATTATATGCGACTTTAAATGGCTATACTGCCTACATTTAAAGTCGCAAAAATCACAATTGAACGGTTTTTCTTCAGAATGGATAAACTTATGTCTTTTGAGGTGTGTAGAGAGTTTTGCTTTGTAGTCACACATATCACATTCGTACGGTTTTTCGCCTGTGTGTTTCATTTTGTGAATTTTCAAACTGCCCGAATGGTTGCATTGATAATCACACTGGTCACACTTGAAAGGTCGCCCGTTTAAATTGTGAATCAACTTGTGCCTGTTCAGCTGGAAGGCATGCGCCGATTTGTAGTCACATTCGTCGCATACGAATGGCTTGTCGCCGGAATGAATCGATTGATGTATTTTCAAATTCCCGGCACGCTTGCATTTATAGTCACATATATCACACCGGAACAATTTTTCGTCGCTGTGTATGATCTTATGCAGTTTCAGATTGGTCAGTCTCGTACATTGGTAACTGCACTCGTCGCATCTATACGGTTTCTCTCCCGAATGGGTCATTTTGTGGCGTTTGAGGTCGCCCGAGATCTTACATTTGTAAGTACATTCATCACATTTGTAGGGCATTTCAACGGGACGCTTTTTCCCCTTTTTCTTTGCGACAGGGGTGTATTCCTCGTCGTCTTGATTCTTGTCGTTTTCGCTATTGTCACTGAACATTGATTCGTCGCGGAATAACAGCGAATCCTTCGAGATTGGCATCTGAAATAATAGTTTAATAATCCCGTATTAACCGATTCCCGAAATATCGATTTCCTCGATCTATCATCTAAATATAATAATATCTCAAATATTATCCCGAGTGACCGGTTTTAGTAGATAAATCTATCCAATACAATTTGTGAGATTGAGCACATTAAATATTATATATTGACCAAGGAAATTAAGAATGCATATATTTTTTTAATACACAATTTCACAAGACGTTTTAAGGCGATTGCTGAGTGAAACATTTTTAGGATGATTTTTAGGGTTAAATAAATCGTTAGAAGGAAATGAGACAAATTTTATACAAAATACCTTACTACTGTCATTTGAATAATAATATGTAGCAGTTGAATAATCGTAGTGAATTGTGGCGTCTATGTTATTTTCTTGTGCTAAGCGGGATTTTTTAAATGTTTTGTTCTGTAAAAAAAATGCCATTGTCAACGAAGAGTTTAAACATAAACAAAACTGCAATTGAGTATATTTATAATATGATATCGACTAAAAGTCATTAATAGAATTTCAATATCAAATTTAAATAATTGAAATATTTAACGATTCCACATATTTTATCACTAACGACCTGGGTTTCGAGCTGAATATTTGTTGTAGAATCTTTTAATAAAACTCATTAAATCAATATTAATGAAATTTACTTTAGTTGTTTATTTGGATGTGTGTTTTTCTTTTGTAATACTATATAACAGTTGCTAACTGTTTATTGTGTGTTTGTTGCATCCGAGTGATATATTGCCTAAAGTTTTCGCAAGACGAAACCCGGTGCGCTAGTGTCAAAACCTATGGAATCGTACAATGTTTCAACAACAATGATTTTCAAAATAAGTTGATTCAATACAAACAAAACACCTTGTTTTTAGAGTACGAACATTCCCCCGCAGAATTGCCATATAATGGAATGTCGGTTGATTTGTCTATTACGTCATCATCGTTTTCTTTTTTTATGTTGGCAATACCGATTCCACCATTCTGTAAGTAAAGAAAAAACTTTTTTTTTGTATGCCAATATAATTTTAAGAATTCTAATATATACATAAAAAAATATATATAAACCTAAAGTAATTTACGGAAGTGGAACTCTCAGGCGATAGCACGGTGAATGCCTGAAGATGCCGAAACGTGAAACCCAAGATAGCGACAAAACAAGTGAAATCGATTAAAGTTTCAATAATTTGAATTTGTTATTTTATTGCTTAAAATATACTTTTCCACCAAGTCTTTGAAAATTTGTAAATTTCCACTTGTTTTGTCACGAACGACCCAGGTTTCGCCCTTGGGCATCTTCAGGCATTCTATCAAACGGATGCATCAGAACTGACGTCAGTGCTGTTGCATGTGTTTGATAGAATGCCTGAAGATATCGAAAGAAGAAACCCGAGTCGTTAGTAATAAAACGTGTGGAATGGTAAAAATTTCGACAATTGAAATTCTATCAAGCACCTTCAGCCGATATCATGAATTACACATTTGGTATATGGGCTAAAACGGTTCCATATTGATTTTAAATCACTAGATTATATAAAATACAAACGTTTTTTTTATAATTTTAAGCCATTTAAATAATGGAACAATTTTTTTTTCTATAGATATCTCACAGGGATCAACAAAAACAGTACAAAACGCATATTGATTCCCAATTGCACTATTCTATAGAAATCGAATATAGTACGATGAACCAAATGTCGGCACTGAAGTAGATCAATCCACTGTTTATAATTCGCTGACAAAAAGGCTTTTAAAGATATGTAAAAAAAACTAACCTCAAAATTTATCGGGCTCTTTGAAATCTCTATGGGGACCTCAAACCAAACTTCGTTTTGAGGTTGTTCTTCTTGTTCATAATCGACATCGTTTGGTTCTTCCTTAATATCCATTTTCGGTCAGTTAAACGGAATTTTTATTTCAATAATCTTGTAAACAAAATAATTAATGCAGCTGTCGTTTCTATAGACAAGATAATCAAAGTATACCAGATTATGAAATAATCATAGACAACACGAAAGTCATGTGCTGCCATTGTTAAATATTAAAAACCAATGATGTTAAAAAGGAATCACATAATATAAATTCAAACTCAGCGCCTAAATGTTTGCATCTTTGTAGTAAGGATCGCAGGATGACGGCTTTGGCACAGCTGGAGATCAATAGACATCAACTATAACAAAGGATTCTTAACGAGCAAACCAATACATGTCGGTTACCATTATTGAGCCCTCTGGGGGGTGTTTTTTTGTTTCTGTAATGGACCATTTCCGTGTCATATGTGAACTTATTGATATAGCCACCTTTTTAATTTTATTTACAATTGTTAGTTTAATTGCGAGCAGCAAACAAGCTAGGTCGTTGTAACAGGAGAGAAGATGTGTTGTGTACCTTTTCTACACAGCTATATATAGATAAGCAAATGTTCGTTTAAGCATAGTTCTGACGATGGCGTGAGCCGAAATAGCTATCAACTATATTTAAAAAATAGTTTTGTAGAACTAAAATACATTGGTATTTTTTCATCGTGTTATAATGGAGTTCTACTAAGTAAATGTCAATTCAATCAATCAACCAATAACGATGTAAAATCGATTATAATAAAACTTATGACAGGCGATTGAGTGTCGTTATTATAAAAACAATATTATTGAATGTTATTTCAGTTGTTTGTTTGGATCCTAGCCTGTTTTTTTCTTTGTAATTAATTCCTCTGGTATATAACCGATGTTTATTGTGTCAGCTATATTGTATCAAAGAATGTCTGAAGATGCAAACAGGTGAATACCGGATCGTTTGTGACACAACTTGTGAAACAGTGTTAAGTTTTATAGACTTAAATTTTATATTGAAATTCCATCATTTTGGAAGTACCGCTGTACCTTACTGTTTAGACATTGATAGCTGGATTTTACCATTTTATATTTACCACTTGGCTTTTGCATATGAGACTTGCCGCTGGGCTTAGAAATAAACTTGAATTGATACAACTTTGTGCGATTCCACATGTTTTGTCACTAATGACCCGGGTTTTGCCTTTTGGCATTTTCAGGCATTCTATCACGCGGAAGCAACCGAACTGACGTATAATAAACAGCCTCGTCTATATACGAAAGGTTTTAATTACCTATAGTTAGTAGCATGATTACGTATGGTGATAATGTGCTAAGATATGATTTCACTGAAAAAATAGTATAAAAGAAAATTATAAAGCAAAACAACATATTAAATGAAAATTATATAACCACCTTAAAGTAAATTTAATATATATTTTCAAATATTAATACTTAATATCTGTAGGATTTACAATATATAACTGATATAATTTCACTGAAACGCCAGAAAAAATATAATATTAGATGTTGTATATGTACACAACATACGGCAGCTATTGCCGTAATACTTGGGAGCGTCTTCGGAGCAAATGATTTTTATTGACTTTATATTGTTCACTGGATTGAATCTTATTGACAATCTGTTGTCAGTTAAGGTATTTGAAAAATAGCTAATCGGTCTAATGGTCGGTCGGACATGCAAAAGATATTTACTTTTTAAAATAATTATAATATTGTTTATGTGAAGTGTGATTTGTTTGAGGGTTGATTGTCGTACAGTTAGGCTTGCACAGTGTCACTCGCTAAGTTGCAAGGTTCTACATTAGTCGAGTGTACCATTTGGTGTCTTCGAAGTTGGTACTTTCGATTAGAAATATAATTACATTGTCCGCATTTAAAGTTCCCACCGTCAGCGTGCGATAGTTTATGTCTTACAAAAGTTGACCTCCGCGCAGATTTATAGTCACATACATCACATCCGAAAGGTTTTTCTTCGGAATGGGTCATTTGGTGCGTTTTTATATTAGACTTGTGTGCAGTTGCAAAATCGCACTGATCACATTTGTACGGTCTTTCGCCAGTATGGGAAAGTTTATGTGAATTCAAACTTTTCCGGTCTGCTGATTTGTAGTCACACTGGTCACACTCGTAAGGTTTTTCACCGGAGTGCATCATACGATGTCTTTTGAGATGATATTTCCTGTTAGAAATATAATTACACTGATCGCATTTAAATAACCCCTGGACGGTATGCGATAGTTTGTGTATTTCAAACGTAGGTATCGATGCAGATTTATAATTACATATATCACATTCGAATGGTTTTTCACTGGAATGAGACATTTTATGCCTTTTTAAATACGATTGTAGGGTAGAAGTATAATCACAAAGTTCACATTTGAATGGTTTGTCAACGTTGTGGGAAAGTTTATGTACGTTTAAGGAAGAACGCTGTTTTGATTTGTAGTTGCATTGATCGCACTCAAACGGCTTATCTCCTGAATGTGTCATCTTGTGTAGTTTTAACTTATTTTTATGTGCCGTTGTATAATTGCATTGATCACAATTAAAGGGTCTTTCACCAGTGTGAGCTAGTTTATGCGTTTCGAAATTTGCACGCCGTGCGGTTTTGTATTCACAGCAATCACATTCAAAGGGTTTTTCGCCGGAATGTATCAATTGGTGTGTTTTTAAGGAACATTTATACACACTTTCAAAGTCACATTTGTCACACTTGAAACGTTTTTTGCCGAGGTCTTGCTTGGATTTTTTATTTTTTTTGATCGGCTTAAACGAAAGTTTTGATTTTTCGTGCATTTTCTTATGCAGGTTTAGTGCTACCATCGTCTCAAATATACTCAAACAAAAACAGCAGACATAATTCGTGGCGTTAAATATTTTTTTTTCTAAATTTATGACCACCACAATCGGTTGGTATCTCGATGTTTCTTTTTTGACATCAAAATGTTCGATTTCAATATCATGTTGCGTAGCCCGCGATTTTCTTTGTGAATCATCGACTAATGGGTTGACTGAAGCGGAATTTGAGGTAGCTGGAATCTGTTAAATATTTTTTTTTGGTTAATAAACCATTTTTTTTATACATTTAAAAATATATATATTTACTCTGATTGTGAAAAAGTTACCTTGATTTCATTTGAGCACGAAAATTCCACACAAAAATCACCGTGTTTGAGTTCTGACGAATGTTCTATTGAATCTGTTTCATCAACATTTTCTTTTTTTACACTCGTAATGTTAACTTCCCCATACTGCAAAAGGTAACAAAACTTATTGATTAAACATCGGATGGTTATGCGTATGGTTTGCTTCGATGGGTAACAAGATAATGAGAGAGGATATTCGAAACGCATTGATTTTTTTTATACAATTTTGTGTAATATTAAGAAAAAAATGATTAATTTAATAAATAACAAAAAAAAATGAATTATCTTAATCTAAGGCAACAGTTTCACATGTCAAAAAGCTAACCTCAATTTCGTCTACTGGAACTTCAAACCAAACTTCATTTTTAGGAATTTTCTTTTGATCAAAATCAGCGTCGAATGGTTCTTGTTTTAAATCCATTCTCGTACAGTTTAAAAGAGTTTTAATCTTAAATTGTATGCCTAATCAACGACAGTAAAATGTGCACTTCATAGACAAGGAAAAAGAAACTTGCTTTTATCACCAAAAAATTACAGATTGAATAAGCTAGAAATCATTATTATGAAGTGTTATTTATTTATCATTATTGCTAAGCCACTAAGTCAAAATGAAGTATAAAATAATAATCACACATAATTTATCAAGTTTAAATAGCAGTTAAATTATTTTTTACACTTCGACTATTGTATTTTTGCTTATGGCATTGTTTTACAATACAACATATAGTAGACTTATCTATGAAATACAATTAAACCAAGCAATCGGTGTCTTGTAGGTATCCAAATAAAAATGGATATAAAACAAGAGCCCAAAGATATTGAAAGTGGATCGGAAAGTAGGCATGACTTTCAAAAGTTTTTACCGTCGAATCTAACAGGAAATGTTTCTATTAAACAAGAACACGATGCCATCTTTAACAATGATTGCACGTTACAGGTTAGCAGTATGGTATCATATTGTTTATTTCAATAATTTCAGGCATTATTATCAGTTGATAATGATCGAGATAAGAGGAATCGGTCATAAGTAAAATGTAGTGTGGAATTAAATATTTAAAAAATGTGTTTTCATTATTAAAATAAACCAAAATGTGTTAAAAAAAATGATTGAATCGGAACTTATGCGTGACTTTTTTCTAGGATGACAGCTCAACACAAGAAGATCCATTCAACAGTTCGACCGAACCGGTAATAACGGAAATAAATTTAAAAACAGAAATAAAAACTGAAATTGTAGACAATTTTGACTGTTCCGAAGAAGATTTTAAACAAGAATTGATAATTTCTGATACATTTGAAAATTATACGGAGACAATTTCAAACAAATTCGTGTGCAACGTTTGTTCAGAAACTTTTGATTTTGAAGAACATTTAAACTCTCATAAAACGACACACTTAAAAACTGGAGAAAGCAGTCAAGATTTCAACCATAAAATTGTTACACAGAAATGTGTCAAAAAACGTTATATCTGCGACGTGTGTCCGTACGAAAGTAACGATTTAACTTCTATTAAGCGACATAGATTAATTCATACTGGAAAAAAGCCGTTCAAATGTGATATATGTTCATTCGCGTGCACTCGTTCTGATGGACTTCAAAATCATATTAAAATGGTACACGATGGGGAAAAACCATATGAATGTGATATATGTCAATACAAATGTGCGACAACTAGTAATTTGAAAGATCATAAGCGAATACACAGTGGAGAGAAACCGTTCGAATGCGATATTTGTTCATACAAATGTACGAGATCCACAAGTCTTAAGCATCATAAAATGACCCATACCGGTGAAAAACCGTACAAATGTGACACCTGTCCTTTTAAAAGCTCTTCGTCAGGTGATTTGAAAAGGCATAAACGAACGCATTCTGGTGAAAAGCCGTACGAATGTGATATTTGCTCGCATAGATCGATAACTTCTAACGAGCTTTTGAAGCATAAGCGAGTGCATACAGGAGAAAAACCGTATAAATGTGATCAGTGCCCGTACGAGGCCGCTTTCGGACACAACTTAAAAGATCACAAACGAACGCACAGTGGCGAGAAACCGTTCGCGTGCGATCTGTGTCCGTTCAAATGCGCCACGTCCAGTGAGCTCAAAAAGCACAAGATGATGCACAGTGGTGAAAAACCTTTTAAGTGTAATATTTGCCAATTCAAATGTTCGCGGTCCCAGAATCTTAAAATTCACAAAATGATCCACAGTGGGGAAAAACCGTACAAATGTGAAACTTGCGACTTTAAAACGAGGTTTGCCGCTTCTTTTCGAAGACATAAACTCACGCATACTGTGAAAAAAATAAATAAATAACTTTTCACTATATTAAAAAAAAAAAAAAAAAACAATAATTCATTTTTGATTTCCCAAATCAAACCAGTTACTCTGAAAACATTTAATTTGAAAAGTGTGAGTAAAATATTTAAATTAAACATAAAAAAATATATATATAAAACCCCTAGAACTATCATCTTGCTTAACATTAACATTAAAACACAATGTTTGATACAAAAGTTATTGTCAAAGCATTTTCAATCATTTTGTCTATTCAATGATTTGTCATTTTTATTTGTCAATGTAAAACCGTGTAAGTATGTAACCAATATTTTGTACAATACGTCAATGTAAAATTTTTATATCTATAATACAGTAGTCCTTCCTATGGTGTAGAGATTGGGATAACGCTATAGAAATACTGCGTTATAAGGTACAAGGCATAAATACAAAATTTAAGTAATGAAAACACGTCTCTTTATACTTTTTTTTTTACAATATATTTTACGATTAAGACCGGTTTCGCTGATTGCAAGCGTTTTCTAAAAAGCAGTTGACTTCAGTTGATAATGATCGTGATTATCGAAACCGGTCATGATTATAAAATATACTGTGCTCAAATAAAATATTATTTCATATATCATGCCTTTCCATCAATAAGTGACAGTTAATGTATAAAACGTGACAAAATCACAAAATTGTGTTTCGTAGATTGGCCGAAATTATATATTAACCCTTAAAACACAACGTTGTTTGTTGGTCAACGGAGATGGAGTCGTAATCGTTTTTTAACGATTACACAGCCCTGGTTATTTTTTCTAATGCATTATCACATAATGAATAAATAATTAAAAGATATACATTAGATAAAAAACTTTCTATGAAAATTAAATATTTTTTATTTTAGATACAAATTAATATACAATAAATATTCTGTAAAATGACAAACACAAAGCAGGACGGCGGAGTTTTAACCGATTAACTGCCGGCAGGTAAATGTATGGCGGTACCCAGCACGCCGGGAATTTTACGACAAAAATAAAACCTAAACATATCGTTATTGAAAGTGTAATAAAGTTTATTTATAAAACTTACCAAATAAATGGAGAGCGCGCCAGTCGTGCAGTCATTTATCCATAATCAATTCAATATATTTGTATATTTTAAATAATTGATTTTCTTTAGTAAAAGCCCATTTAAAACGGCGCGTCTTAAGACGTAATTTTTGTATGAGCGGCGCTCCGTTCACAGAAAATTATGCGTCTTAAGACGCTTTTAGCAGTTAACCGGTTAAGTGGTGAATAAAATAAATGTGAAAAATTATGGTCATTTTATTTTACCAGCTAGAACTTGAAATGTCCATTAATTATACAATTCACGACTATTAACACACACTCTTTTTTTTTCTTAATTTAAACACACATGTCATAGAATATTTATTCTAGACAATTTTTCAGATATATACAAGTTATAAAAATGTGTTTTTTTTAAAAATATCACCTCTTTCCACCAAGAAGTGACGATAACACCTTGCAAGTGACAAGTAGAATAATTGGCATTTAAATTTGTCTAAAAACCATGTTTGCTTTAGTGCAATTTAAAACTGTACGAGTTACAACACGTATAATTGTATTCGGGGTATTGATATGGCTTCACTCCAGTATGAACGACTGTATGCTTTCTCAAATCAGACGCCCGCACACTTTTATAATCACATTTATCACAGTTGAAATATTTTTTTCGGGATAAAAGACTTTGTGACTTTTCAAATACCCCGAAGTCTTGCATTTAAATTTACACTAATCACATTCGAAGGGTTTGTCGTCTAAGTGCGTCAATAAGTGCTTATTCAAACCGTCGTAATGCGCGGATTTATAATCACATTGATGACATTTGAAACGCTTTTCGTTTTCTATATGCACTGTTCGTGTTATGCGCGTTTAAATTCTCCAAACGCTATCCGCTATAGACACACAGATCGCATTTGAACGGCGCGTCCATCGAGTGGATTTGCTTGTGTTTATTTAAATCAACTAAACGTATTCATCTGTAATCATATTGATTGCATTTCATCGGTTTGTAACCCGAATGTATCCTTTTTACTAACAACAAATTCACAATTAAACTCGCATTGAAGACATTGAAGATGGTTTATATACAATTTGGTCTTGTGTATTTAAATGCCTAGTTTGGTCAGTTTTAAAACCGCATTCGTCGCGATGGAACAGTTTATCTCCCAAATGAGTCAATATATGTTTTGCCAACTGGATGGTAAATTGACATTTATAATTACAACTGTCACATTTCAAAATTTTACGTTTCTTCGAAACGTGGATCATTTTGTGACTGTCCAACGTTTTCCTCGACTTGAATATCTTAAAACACACTCCACATGCGAAATTCCTTTTGTGGACCACAGTTCTTTTTAAAAAAACGGAGGCCTCTAACAAATCATCATTGATTTCTTTCTTGATATCAGTAACATCGACGACTACACGGTCGTTTTGAAAACACAGCGGGATTTCAGGATATTCAGGAATTGTGGAGATAACATCCTAAAAAGAAATAAAAATTGTTTTGCATGATTTACGACATCGACTGAAGATGCTTGATGAAATTTCAATATGATACCACAAAGCTAAAGTATATGCTAATAATAAAGTAACTATCCATTTCAGGAATAAGTCTGGCTTTTATAGATTATACAGCAATGATTGCCAGCATTTTTACGTGGGTAAAATCACGTGTGGCTCGACATTCGCCGACCATCTGTTATTAGAATACCATCTATTCAGCGTGGATGAATAGATGGTATTCCAATAAAATTTAATTATTGCATCAAAACTTATGATTTATTTTGTAAACACCTTAAGAAACAAACAGAGCTCAATTAAATTCAAATTATATTTTTTAAATTCAGCTTAATCTTTCAAATTCTTAATTGTTACATCCTTTACGTGAGATAAGTTTGCATGGTTTATGATATCGACTGAATGTGCTTGATGAAATCTCAATTTCAAATTTGAATCGTTGAAAATTTGTACGGTTCCACATAAGGCGTATGGGAAATCTGTAATATAAATGACCGTTGCATCCGTGTGATAGAATGCCTGAAAATGCCAAAAGGCGAAACCCGGATCGGTAATCGCAAAACGAGTGGAATTGTGCAAACTTTCAACAATCCAAATATGTGTATTTATTGTTTAAAATGTCATACTTTTTCAGCAAGAAGTGTTTCGGGTTTTGTCTTTCGGCATTTTCAGACATTATATTACATGGATGCAACAAAACTGATACACATTATCGGGAAAAAACGTGGAAATGTTAATAAATTCCATATGTATTGTCAGTTTTTTTGGATTCTTTAAATATAAAGTTTCTTTAATAGAAGATACCGACTTATGAGTGACAAAACATGTAAAAATATACAGTTTAAACAATCAAAGTCCAGATGAGTGGAAGTCCACACTAACACTACGACGGTATTTTTTAACAAATACTTGATAATTTTCTGTACAATCAACTTGTCCAATTGGTCCAATGCAAGTACGCACATACCAGCACAGCTCTTCCATTTCATCATGCATTTAATCAGTGATCCGCAACCTGCTACCCGCGAGTAATTAAATATAATTATATTTTTGTAAAAAATATGTTTTAAGCATTTACCAATTAATTTTTCAGTCAGTCTCTTAGCACGTTCTTGACTTCTGCATTTAATGATACAACCAAGTTTTAAACACTAACCAGAACTATTGTTATAAGATAACAATTTAGATAAGTTTTTTTTTTAAATTCTATTCGGAGAGACGCTAAGCAAATTAATTGAAACCAATCTATACTGAAAATATAACAAACTATATTTGAAATGAATACTGTCTTACCCGATCTTTTTGTCTGTCTTCAGAATCTGACAGTCTACAGATGTCAAATTCTTCACGTTTGACGATAGACAAATCGATTTCAGGGGTTTTCTCGCCATTGTTTGAACATTGAGACTCGCGTTCAGTTTTACTATCAATTTCAAGAAGTGCATCCTTCAACAAAGTAAAACAAACACAAAGCAATGTCAAATAACATACTTTGGGCCTTAATTTTGTCTATAAAAAAGACTCAATAAAGTTCGATGTCTCTATCAAACGATCAGTTTAACCTTTATAATTCCCTTTTTTAGTTCTACAAAATTATTTTTAACAAAGATAGTTGATAGCTATTTCGGCTCACGCCATCGTCAGAACTATGTGAACGGCGTGAGCCGAAATAGCTATCAACTATATTTGTTAAAAATAATTTTGTAGAACTAATGTAGTGTTATAATGGAGTTCTACCAAGTGAATGCCAATTCAATCAATTTATAATTCTCTCTCGCTAACATGTATCCCTTAAATTTGAATTGTTAAAACTTAATACAATTCCACATGTTTTTTCACTAAGGATTCATAGTGGATTTATCTGTTTTTGCTTTTGGTCGCATATCATATATAATACAATTTAATTATATTGAAATTTAAATTTTAGATTGTTAAAACTTTGCACGATTCCAAATGTTTTTTTCACCAACGACCCGGGTTTCGCCTTTCGGCATCTTCAGGCATTCTATTACACAGATGCAAAAGAACTGAAAATTTTTAATATCCGTGTGATATCATGCCTGAAGTTGCCGAAAGGCGCAACCTGCGTTGTGACTGATAAACGTGTGGAGACGTATACAGTTTCAACAATTAAAATTCATTTAATTTATGCTATCGACTGAATTTTAATATCAAATTTGAATTGTTAAAACATTGTGCGATCCCACGTGTTTGAACTGACGTCAGTTCTGTTGCATCCGTGTAATAGAATGCCTGAAGATGCCGAAAGGCGAACCCCGGGTCGTTGGTGAAAAAAACATTTGGAATCGTGCAAAGTTTTAACAATCTAAAATTTCAAATTCATTAAATTATAAAGCATATGCGACCAAAAGCAAAAACAGATAAATCCATTATGAATCCTTGGTGACAAAACATGTGGAATTGAAAAATTTAAAATATCTTTTGCTAAATTCAAAAAACGTAGTTTTTTTACTAATGTCGCAATGTAGATATAATGGTTTTTGCATTTAATCGTCTCGTATAAAATCATTTTAGTTACCTGCACGTTGGGAGTCAAATAACGTTCGCCAAACGATTGTCGCATAGTATCTGTCAAATTTTCAAAAGGTACGAGTTCAATTTCACGTTTTGTTTGTGTGTTAAGTGCAGATTCCACAACGACCTACAAGGCACAGAAATTCTGCGTTTAATTTCATAAAACGATAATAAACTAACAGACATAATTTCAAAAGCCACTATTAATGTTTGTACCGAATATATTTGCATAAAATTGCGTTCACGATTGGTCTGCAGTTTTGATTGTTGCTGCTTGCTCGTTTGAGATGAACGGGCGTGAGCAATTCGTGCTCGATTGGCTTCCAGTCTTGCTTGTCGTTGCTCGTCAGTTTCAGAAGAACGGGCTAGAGCAGTTCGTGCCCTATTGGCTTCCAATCTTGCTTGTCGTTGCTGGTTAGTTTCGTTGGAACGGGCTTGAGCAGTTCGAACTCGATCAGACTCCAATCTTGATTTTCGCTGCTCGTCCGTTTCACGAGAACGGACCTGAGCAGCGCGGATTCGAACAGCGCTCAATCTGGCTTCGCGTTGCTCGAATGTTTCTAATGCTCGTAATCGTTTCTTCTTGAGTGCTCCAGGCATATATCGACCAATCGATATCTTTTTGGGAGGCATTGCTTTCGAGTCTTCTCTCAAATTTGCTAAAAAAAATAAATAAACAAATTTTAAATAAAAATAAACATAGCAACCAAAATCTAACGAGTGAATAATACAGTGGAACCCTGATCAACTATTCTCGCGTGGATCGTTCATTTTTTATACTTTACTAGTGAGCATATTTAAACTATTAAAAATTAGGGATTGTTGATTTCATAGATGGTTTTGTACACCTGATACTTGTAACTCCAAATTTTATATGAATAGGCTTGCTTGTAATTTGTGTTTTATCAGTTGATAATGCTCGCGATGAGCGTAACTGGTCCTGATCGTAAAATATACATTGTGGAAATGAGTACTAAAAAAACTAAAAAAACAACTGACCGTGCTGTAGTTAAACCGTGCAATAAAGGACCGTATTAATCAGTGGATGAGTGTACACATTTATTAAATGTCTAACCATTTTAATGTTTTCGAAAATTCTAAACGTTTCATTAATAATTTCACTTTTCTCGTATAACACACGCCAAAAAAAATTTAGATGATATACAAGAATGAGATTTTTACGTGTTAAAAACTGACAGGACTACCTAGAGATGGTGACAGAATTGGTTATGGATAAACTGTTTATGTGGGTACGTGTATAAAAATCAAAACACAGAAATTAATATTGTAATGTTCCGGTGAATTCTGCGGTTGTCACTAACGAAAACAGACACTTGTCAAATGCAATTAGTGTATTATGAAAAATACAGTTGATTTTTTAGGGAATCAATCACAAGTTTCGCAATTTAATAAATATAACGTTTTCTATTTTTCGATTTCACCTTGTCAAATTGATAGCCACGGGCGTTCAACACAGCTCGTTTCAAAACTGACTGCGACGTTCTATATCGATTTTAAAGGGGTTATACGGGGTGGTTGGTATGCCAGAAACTTTTGCCGGAGTGTACTTAAGAAATTCGGAAAGTTTCATATCGATCGGATGAGTGGTGAAGTAACGTTTAAAGGACAGACAGACATACAAACATTGGTTCACATATGCATAGAAATATATTTGTACATCGGCGACTTTCAACTATTAGAACCAAGTCGTTATTTTCGGTTATAGAGCTCACAGGTTCGAAGTCCTGATAAGACCGTCTGTATTTTTTTTTTAATATGCTTGTGACTGACAATTTATTCTCATCATATTTGAATACTATTAGAATGTCATATGTTAATACATTAAGTATGTTCCATTAAGTGTATTTAAGTTCAAATTATTTTGTTTATTAAAATTTCAATAAAGAATTAAAGGCATGATATTTTAAATAATAAAAACACATTTTTAGTAAGTACTTACTTATTTCCACTATATATATATATATATATATTGATGAGGACCGGTTTCGCTCATCGCGAGCATTATCAACTGATAGAATACATTTTACAAGTAATCTATGTATACAACATTTTTGAGTTAAAGGTAGAAGGTATACAAAACCGTGAGTTTAAGAACTAAGAAACAATTTGGGTTGATCAATAATCCATTAAGAACAATCATAACAAGCACACTGGGCGTAGTAAGGAGTGGGAAATTTTAATGAACAAAATAACTGCACTTCAATACTTAATGGAACATAATATATTAATATACAGATAAAATGTACGGCGGCATACCTAGCAAAGCTTATGGTGAACTAAAGAAGTCTATTGAATGGCATAGTAAAGCATAAAGGATACATTTATTTTTATCAATATTGATAAAATATAAGGATATTAAATTATTTAGGACATTATATTATACATTTAAGTTCCATATCATTTTTATATGAGTGGAAGTGGTATTCTGTAAACATTTGCGGGAGTGTATCAGATAAATTAGTCAAGTTTCATATCGATCGGATGAACGGTGTAGTAATGCATAAAGGACAAACATACACACATACATCTAATTTTATATTCATACATTAGATAAGATCAGATACGATTACATATCGATTCATTCGAAGGTGGATATGTTAGGAACATTCGTATTGGTGTATTTTGGGGGGTTTGAGGGGAGGGTTGATATGCTAAAACTTTCACGGGAGTATACTCAAGAAATTTGTCAAGTTACATATCGATCAAATTGATGGTGTAGTAATGCATAAAAGACAAACATACACACATACACTGATTTATATATGTATTCAAATAGATAATTGTCAAAAAAACTAACCTTAAAATCAATTCGGTCTCCTGATCTCTATACTGGCACGTTAAGCAATCGGCGATCTTTGAATTTTCTTACTTACTTTAAAAATCATCAGCCGGTTTGAGTTTTATACCCATCGTTTTTCTGTTCAATACATTTTTTTATATGACTGATAAGCAATATTCGAAGTTTTGGTTGGTTAATTTTACCATAGACAATATAATACTATATTTATGCCCAAAAATTAACATTGGTTTTATTTTGGAATATAAAAATAAATAAATGATAAATTAATTTAACCTCACTTAACAGTACAATTTCAAACAAATATTTTTAGGGGATATATAGCGTTATAAGTTTTTTTTCTTATAAATGTCATTTAAGTACAATACGACTCAAACGAAATTCATGGTCAGAATTTAATTATTGAAATTATGTACATTTTCACATGTTTCATCACTCACAGACTGGGTTTCACGTTTTTGCATCTTCGGACATTATATCACACGTCTTTATCGTTATTTAGTTTTTTGTTTTTAAAATGCATTATCAGAGAAGTCTTTCAATAGCAACCAAGTCTAGAATCCACAATTTTAATACGTCAAAAAAAATTAAAAATATTAAAGCAATTGTTAAGGAAATGTTATAAAATTGCAATGAAGTCACCGAACCAGTTCATACAATATTTACTTTAATGAATTGAAAAACAATAGCTGACTCACCCTCGTCAACGTGGAATATATCACCTGAAATAATACTGTTGAGCATTGATAATGCTCGTCCATTGGCAGGTTGGTTCTAAACGTTCGACAAACAAGCGATTCACGTCCATGACTAATCAACAAACTCTTAGTTCTTGAACTCATGGCTTTGTACACCTTCTGCCTTTATCTCAAAAATTTTTATAGACTTGTAAGTTGTATTTTATCAGATGAGCGAAAACAGCACTGATCAAAAAATATATTGTGGACTATAATAAGTACTAAAAAAATGTGTTTTTATTATTGATTATATTTTAATAGTAGAAAATTTTTGTATACTTTGTAGTATATATATAATTTTGCGCTGAAAACTTCTCGCGGATAGGTTTACGAGATTGTTCTCAAGTTAGCCTCTCTTTGCAAAATGTTAAATCAACATTGAATAAAACAATTAATTAATTAACATCATTTATTAATTTGATCGAAAGCTGTCAAAAATTGACATTCGTTTCAAAAACAACCAAAGATCAATTTGAATATTCGAAACTTTGTACGATTCTACATGTTTTACCACTAACTATGTGGGTTTCGCCTTTCGGCATCTTCATACCTTCTATCACACGAATGCCACCCGTCAGGCGACACTCGGGGGGAAAATAAAATTATCAAAAATAAATGATCCTTAAAACCGGTGACAGTCCCGATTAATCAAGACACCTGGCAACCCGAGGTTTATTACGCACTTGTTGCTTCAATAATTGAATTATTTCAAATATACTTTCGCTTTCAATTTCATTTCAGAACATGTGTTTTTTCAAACTGGCTCGTCACATAGATTTGAAATCACAGACACCACACTTGAACAGGTTTTCGCCGGTGTGTATCAATTTGTGTTGCTTAAGGTGGTAACTCTGACGAGACGTTAAATCACATTGGTGGCATTTAAATGGCCGCTCTCTGGTATGCGATATTTTATGCTTCTTTAACGCGAATCGCCAAACAGACGTGTAGTCACACAAATCGCATTTGAATGGCTTCTCATCTTTATGAGTCAATTTGTGTCTATTGAAATTAAATTTGACAGCAGATTTGTAATCACATATACCACATTTGAATGGTTTTTCGACCAAATGCGTCAATTTATGTTTCATTAGAGATATTTTCAAACCAGACTCATAGCTACATTGATTGCATTTGAAGGGTTTATCAACGGAATGCGATTTTGTATGACTGATAAAATTTGCTCGCAATGCAGTTTTGTAATCACACTGATCGTATTCGTACGGGTTTTCACCGGAGTGGATTAACTGATGTGTCTTCAAGGAACATTTATACGACGTCTTGAATTCACATACGTTACAAATAAAACGTTTTTGTACTCCGATAGTCGAGCTGTTTAGTTTTTGATTTGCGTCATTTTGTTTGCTGTTACTGTGGACATTTATATGCGTTTTTAGTGAAACAAATGTTTCGAATACGCTAAAACAAACACTGCATACGAAATTTCTTTCGTTAAAAACAAATTTTTCTAAATTAACAACCACGACTATTGCTTGAATTAAAATTTTCCTTTTGGCACTTAATTCATCGATTACGTCGCCTTCATTTGATATTGGCAACACCGTAATGTCACCTTCGTATTGTTTGTCTTCAGTGTGGAAATCTTCAAGTTTCACAACTGTGTGTTGATAAACATTGTTGCGACAATCTCTGTTTTTTTTAGCCAATAGATCGTCTGTTTCATTTTTGATGTCCATTTCTAGCCGCGTCTATAAAGTAGACAATAATATAAATGTATATACATCAGTTTTATTCCAAAAGTCACAAAATCGGCATTATAAATGATGGGCGGTCGATTGATACAGTGGGCGTGTGGCATCCCTTATAATTTAAAGCGTCCATAGAGTTTCTTTGTACCTAATTATATTGTTATGCCAAAAATTGGCACAGCCCAGCGTCTTTCGACCAGGACGGTAGAGTCGGAGTCGTGGTATTTAAGCCGAAGTAAATTTGTCTGTTTTAAGTTTTATTTCTACGAAATCCCATTAATGAGTTTTTGATGATAGGATTCTACAACAAATAATAATCGACTATCATTAAAATGCAATTGTGGATGCTAACTGATGTATTGTGTGACAGTTCTGTTGCATCTGTATGATAGAATGACTGAAGGTGCCAAAAGGCGAAATGCGAAACGATGAAAAATGTGAAATCGTACATAGTTTCAAATATTTGAATTTAATTTATGATATCGACTGAAGGTGCTTGATGGCTTTTCAATATCAAATTTGAATTGTTAGAACTTTGTACAATTCCATATGTTTTGTTACTTATTGCCCAGGTTTCGCCTTTCGGCATCTTTAGACATTGTTTATTTTTAAATTAATATATATTATTTTGTCACTACAGTTTGTCTACAATAAAAATCGGAAGTTACACAAGTATTTGATGCGTTTTTTTTATTTCCATGACGTGTGAAACGCGACATATTATTATATTGAAGAAAAAAATACCTCATTGTTTTGGACATCGTCTTCTAGTTTCACAGTCGAATTGTCACGAAATTCAATTGAAAGTCTTTTTGAAAGAGGTTAGGTCGCCGTATTTGATGTAAAAAGACCATTTTATACAAATATTTATATTGTTATTAATGTAAATAATTTTCTGTCATTTTGAAACGCGTTAAAATAATTCATTAATATTATTAACTTCTGGTTCATTTTCAATAACAAATACGTAACCATGTTGTTGTAAGGCACATTGACCAGATTTTTAAATCAAAATAAATGGTTGGTTAATCTTTAATTAAGTGCATGTAAATAAGGAAAAAACAGACAAAATTGATGTTTTTTATTTGTAGTGGTGTTGTTGGTCAACGTCTGTGTTTTTTTTAATAATTTCACATCAAATCATCGTGTCAAAATGATCGAATTACAACATGGCAGAGGTTTAATATAACCTCTTTCACAGCTATACTCTAAGTCACCTAATTCTTCTGTCTTAATAGACGCTTCCACACCACAGTTTATCGATAGACCATTATTCAAGTAATCCTAACAATAAACATCATGAAATATGTTATTTTGGAAGATTTCTTCACTGTCAGGTTTATTTTCCATATCCATTTCTAGATGTCAACTTAAATGCACAGATTACACACTATGCTTGCGAAAAATACATATTTTGAATGTGTACATAAATATCATAGACTATAAGATAGTCTGTGGACCAAAAACAAAAATTGTCCAGCACTGTTCCATGAAATATTAAATTAAATTTTTAATATTTTCAATTTTCCACGTTA
>JAHFWJ010000606.1:0-14910 GCA_028555115.1 Himalopsyche japonica
AAAAGTTTTTCCGTCACAACTTCCTTGAAATACATCATAACGCCTGAAACAAACGTCTCTGTCCTTGTTGCATTATTCCTCACAGTTGGACATGCAACACTTAGTATTTGAAGGCAGGGATTGCCAACTCGTTTTTTCGCGTACGTATATATGAACTGTTTTTCTGTCATAACGTCCTTGATAACCATCAGAACGTCCTTGAATAAAACGATTTCTCTTTCTTGCGTTAATCCTCATAGTTTGACAGGCAACACTTGGTATTTTTAAACAGGGATAGCCAACTCGTACTTTTCACGCACGTACAAAAGTCCAAAAGTTTTTCCGTCACAACTTTCTTGAAATACATCATAACGCCCTGAAACCAACGTCTCTGTCCTTGTTGCATTATTCCTCACAGTTGGACATGCAACACTTGGTATTTGAAGGCAGGGATTGCCAACTCGTTTTTTCGCGTACGTTCAAAAGTGAAAATGTTTTTATGTCATAACTTCCCTGAAAATAATCAGAACGCCTCAAAATAAAGTTCATTTTCTTTGTGGCATAATTCCTCACAGTTTGACATGCAACACTTGGTATTTTAAGTCAGGAATAGCCAACTCGTACTTTTCACGCACGTACAAAAGTCAAAAAGTTTTTCCGTCACAACTTCCTTGAAATACACCATAACTCCCTGAAACAAACGCCTCTGTCCTTGTTGCATTATTCCTCACAGTTGGACATGCAACACTTGGTATTTGAAGGCAGGGATTGCCAACTCGTTTTTTTGCGTACGTATATATGAACTGTTTTTCTGTCATAACGTCCTTGATAACCATCAGAACGTCCTTGAACAAAACGATTTCTCTTTCTTGCTTTAATCCTCATAGTTTGACAGGCAACACTTGGTATTTTAAAGCAGGGATAGCCAACTCGTACTTTTAACGTACATACAAAAGTCAAAACATTTTCTGTCATAACTTCCAAGAAATACATCAGAACGCCCTGAATCAAACGTCTCTGTCTTTGTTGAACGATTCCTCACAGTTTGACATGCAACACTTGGTATTTTAATGCAGGGATAGCCAACTCTTTTTTTTCGCGTACGTTCAAAAGTGAAAATGTTTTTATGTCATAACTTCCCTGAAATTAATCAGAACGCCTCGAAATAAAGTTCATTTTCTTTGTGGCATAATTCCTCACAGTTTGACATGCAACACTTGGTATTTTAAGTCAGGAATAGCCAACTCGTACTTTCACGCACGTACAAAAGTCAAAAAGTTTTTCCGTCACAACTTCCTTGAAATACATCATAACGCCCTGAAACAAACGTCTCTGTCCTTGTTGCATTATTCCTCACAGTTGGACATGCAACACTTGGTATTTGAAGGCAGGGATTGCCAACTCGTTTTTCGCGTACGTATATATGAACTGTTTTTCTGTCATAACGTCCTTGATAACCATCAGAACGTCCTTGAACAAAACGATTTCTCTTTCTTGCGTTAATCCTCATAGTTTGACAGGCAACACTTGGTATTTTAAAGCAGGGATAGCCAACTCGTACTTTTAACGTACATACAAAAGTCAAAACATTTTCTGTCATAACTTCCTTGAAATACATCAGAACGCCCTGAATCAAACGTCTCTGTCTTTGTTGAATGATTCCTCACAGTTTGACATGCAACACTTGGTATTTTAATGCAGGGATAGCCAACTCTTTTTTTTCGCGTACGTTCAAAAGTGAAAATGTTTTTATGTCATAACTTCCCTGAAATTAATCAGAACGCCTCGAAATAAAGTTCATTTTCTTTGTGGCATAATTCCTCACAGTTTGACATGCAACACTTGGTATTTTAAGTCAGGAATAGCCAACTCGTACTTTTCACGCACGTACAAAAGTCAAAAAGTTTTTCCGTCACAACTTCCTTGAAATACATCATAACGCCCTGAAACAAACGTCTCTGTCCTTGTTGCATTATTCCTCACAGTTGGACATGCAACACTTGGTATTTGAAGGCAGGGATTGCCAACTCGTTTTTTCGCGTACGTATATATGAACTGTTTTTCTGTCATAACGTCCTTGATAACCATCAGAACGTCCTTGAACAAAACGATTTCTCTTTCTTGCGTTAATCCTCATAGTTTGACAGGCAACACTTGGTATTTTAAAGCAGGGATAGCCAACTCGTACTTTTAACGTACATACAAAAGTCAAAACATTTTCTGTCATAACTTCCTTGAAATACATCAGAACGCCCTGAATCAAACGTCTCTGTCTTTGTTGAATGATTCCTCACAGTTTGACATGCAACACTTGGTATTTTAATGCAGGGATAGCCAACTCTTTTTTCGCGTACGTTCAAAAGTGAAAATGTTTTTATGTCATAACCACAAATTAATCAGAACGCCTCGAAATAAAGTTCATTTTCTTTGTGGCATAATTCCTCACAGTTTGACATGCAACACTTGGTATTTTAAGTCAGGAATAGCCAACTCGTACTTTTCACGCACGTACAAAAGTCAAAAAGTTTTTCCGTCACAACTTCCTTGAAATACATCATAACGCCCTGAAACAAACGTCTCTGTCCTTGTTGCATTATTCCTCACAGTTGGACATGCAACACTTGGTATTTGAAGGCAGGGATTGCCAACTCGTTTTTTCGCGTACGTATATATGAACTGTTTTTCTGTCATAACGTCCTTGATAACCATCAGAACGTCCTTGAACAAAACGATTTCTCTTTCTTGCGTTAATCCTCATAGTTTGACAGGCAACACTTGGTATTTTAAAGCAGGGATAGCCAACTCGTACTTTTAACGTACATACAAAAGTCAAAACATTTTCTGTCATAACTTCCTTGAAATACATCAGAACGCCCTGAATCAAACGTCTCTGTCTTTGTTGAATGATTCCTCACAGTTTGACATGCAACACTTGGTATTTTAATGCAGGGATAGCCAACTCTTTTTTTTCGCGTACGTTCAAAAGTGAAAATGTTTTTATGTCATAACTTCCCTGAAATTAATCAGAACGCCTCGAAATAAAGTTCATTTTCTTTGTGGCATAATTCCTCACAGTTTGACATGCAACACTTGGTATTTTAAGTCAGGAATAGCCAACTCGTACTTTTCACGCACGTACAAAAGTCAAAAAGTTTTTCCGTCACAACTTCCTTGAAATACATCATAACGCCCTGAAACAAACGTCTCTGTCCTTGTTGCATTATTCCTCACAGTTGGACATGCAACACTTGGTATTTGAAGGCAGGGATTGCCAACTCGTTTTTTCGCGTACGTATATATGAACTGTTTTTCTGTCATAACGTCCTTGATAACCATCAGAACGTCCTTGAACAAAACGATTTCTCTTTCTTGCGTTAATCCTCATAGTTTGACAGGCAACACTTGGTATTTTAAAGCAGGGATAGCCAACTCGTACTTTTAACGTACATACAAAAGTCAAAACATTTTCTGTCATAACTTCCTTGAAATACATCAGAACGCCCTGAATCAAACGTCTCTGTCTTTGTTGAATGATTCCTCACAGTTTGACATGCAACACTTGGTATTTTAATGCAGGGATAGCCAACTCTTTTTTTTCGCGTACGTTCAAAAGTGAAAATGTTTTTATGTCATAACTTCCCTGAAATTAATCAGAACGCCTCGAAATAAAGTTCATTTTCTTTGTGGCATAATTCCTCACAGTTTGACATGCAACACTTGGTATTTTAAGTCAGGAATAGCCAACTCGTACTTTTCACGCACGTACAAAAGTCAAAAAGTTTTTCCGTCACAACTTCCTTGAAATACATCATAACGCCCTGAAACAAACGTCTCTGTCCTTGTTGCATTATTCCTCACAGTTGGACATGCAACACTTGGTATTTAAGGCAGGGATTGCCAACTCGTTTTTTCGCGTACGTATATATGAACTGTTTTTCTGTCATAACGTCCTTGATAACCATCAGAACGTCCTTGAACAAAACGATTTCTCTTTCTTGCGTTAATCCTCATAGTTTGACAGTCAACACTTGGTATTTTGAAGCAGGGATAGCCAACTCGTACTTTTAACGTACATACAAAAGTCAAAACATTTTCTGTCATAACTTCCTTGAAATACATCAGAACGCCCTGAATCAAACGTCTCTGTCTTTGTTGAATGATTCCTCACAGTTTGACATGCAACACTTGGTATTTTAAGTCAGGAATAGCCAACTCGTACTTTTCACGCACGTACAAAAGTCAAAAAGTTTTTCCGTCACAACTTCCTTGAAATACATCATAACGCCCTGAAACAAACATTCTGTCCTTGTTGCATTATTCCTCACAGTTGGACATGCAACACTTGGTATTTTAAGTCAGGAATAGCCAACTCGTACTTTTCACGCACGTACAAAAGTCAAAAAGTTTTTCCGTCACAACTTCCTTGAAATACATCATAACGCCCTGAAACAAACGTCTCTGTCCTTGTTGCATTATTCCTCACAGTTGGACATGCAACACTTGGTATTGAAGGCAGGGATTGCCAACTCGTTTTTTCGCGTACGTATATATGAACTGTTTTTCTGTCATAACGTCCTTGATAACCATCAGAACGTCCTTGAACAAAACGATTTCTCTTTCTTGCGTTAATCCTCATAGTTTGACAGGCAACACTTGGTATTTTAAAGCAGGGATAGCCAACTCGTACTTTTAACGTACATACAAAGATCAAAACATTTTCTGTCATAACTTCCAGCGAAATACATCAGAACGCCCTGAATCAAACGTCTCTGTCTTTGTTGAATGATTCCTCACAGTTTGACATGCAACACTTGGTATTTTAATGCGAGGGATAATAACTCTTTTTTTCGCGTACGTTCAAAAGTGAAAATGTTTTTATGTCATAGCTTCCACAAATTAATCAGAACGCCTCGAAATAAAGTTCATTTCTTTGTGCATAATTATCACAGTTTGACATGCAACACTTGGTATTTTAATGCAGGGATAGCCAACTCTCTTTTTTCGCGTACGTTCAAAAGTGAAAATGTTTTTATGTCATAACTTCCCTGAAATTAATCAGAACGCCTCGAAATAAAGTTCCTTTTCTTTGTGGCATAATTCCTCACAGTTTGACATGCAACACTTGGTATTTGAAGGCAAGGATTGCCAACTCGTTTTTTCGCGTACGTATATATGAACTGTTTTTCTGTCATAACGTCCTTGATAACCATCAGAACGTCCTTGAACAAAACGATTTTCTCTTTCTTGCGTTAATCCTCATAGTTTGACAGGCAACACTTGGTATTTTAAGACAGGGATAGCCAACTCGTACTTTTAACGTACATACAAAGTCAAAACATTTTCTGTCATAACTTCAGCAAGTGGCGGGGAAGGTGGTGGTGTTATACCACATTGTGTATAAGAACATCTGAATCAAACGTCTCTGTCTTTGTTGAATGATTCCTCACAGTTTGACATGCAACACTTGGTATTTTAATGCAGGGATAGCCAACTCTTTTTTTTCGCGTACGTTCAAAAGTGAAAATGTTTTTATGTCATAGCTTCCCTGAAATTAATCAGAACGCCTCGAAATAAAGTTCATTTTCTTTGTGGCATAATTCCTCACAGTTTGACATGCAACACTTGGTATTTTAAGTCAGGAATAGCCAACTCGTCTTTTCACGCACGTACAAAAGTCAAAAAGTTTTTCCGTCACAACTTCCTTGAAATACATCATAACGCCCTGAAACAAACGTCTTTGTCCGTTTTGCATTATTCCTCACAGTTGGACATGCAACACTTGGTATTGAGCGGGGTTGCCAACAAGTTTTCAGCATTATTATATATGAACTGTTTTTCCATCATAACGTCTGATAGCCATCAGAACGTCCTTGAACAAAACGATTTCTCTTTCTTGCGTTAATCCTCATAGTTTGACAGGCAACACTTGGTATTTTAAAGCAGGGATAGCCAACTCGTACTTTTAACGTACATACAAAAGTCAAAACATTTTCTGTCATAACGTCCTTGAAATACATCAGAGCGCCCTGAATCAAACGTCTCTGTCTTTGTTCAACGATTCCTCACAGTTTGACATGCAACACTTGGTATTTTAATGCAGGGATAGCCAACTCTTTTTTTTCGCGTACGTTCAAAAGTGAAAATGTTTTTATGTCATAACTTCCCTGAACTTAATCAGAACGCCTTGAAATGAGGTTCATTTTCTTTGTGGCATAATTCCTCACAGTTTGACATGCAACACTTGGTATTTTAAGTCAGGAATAGCCAACTCGTACTTTTCACGCACGTACAAAAGTCAAAAAGTTTTTCCGTCACAACTTCCTTAAAATACATCATAACGCCCTGAAACAAACGTCTCTGTCCTTGTTGCATTATTCCTCACAGGTGGACATGCAACACTTGGTATTTGAAGGCAGGGATTGCCAACTCGTTTTTTCGCGTACGTATATATGAACTGTTTTTCTGTCATAACGTCATGATAACCATCAGAACGTCCTTGAACAAAACGATTTCTCTTTCTTGCGTTAAATTATATGGTTGACGAAGCACTTGGTATTTTAAAGCAGGGATAGCCAACTCGTACTTTTAACGTACACACAAAAGTCAAAACATTTTCTGTCATAACTTCCTTGAAATACATCAGAACGCCCTGAATCAAACGTCTCTGTCTTTGTTGAATGATTCCTCACAGTTTGACATGCAACACTTGGTATTTTAATGCAGGGATAGCCAACTCTTTTTTTTCGCGTACGTTCAAAAGTGAAAAATGTTTTTATGTCATAACTTCCCTGAAATTAATCAGAACGCCTCGAAATAAAGTTCATTTTCTTTGTGGCATAATTCCTCACAGTTTGACATGCAACACTTGGTATTTTAAGTCAGGAATAGCCAACTCGTACTTTTCACGCACGTACAAAAGTCAAAAAGTTTTTCCGTCACAACTTCCTTGAAATACATCATAACGCCCTGAAACAAACGTCTCTGTCCTTGTTGCATTATTCCTCACAGTTGGACATGCAACACTTGGTATTTGAAGGCAGGGATTGCCAACTCGTTTTTTCGCGTACGTATATATGAACTGTTTTTCTGTCATAAAGTCCTTGATAACCATCAGGACGTCCTTGAACAAAACGATTTCTCTTTCTTGCGTTAATCCTCATAGTTTGACAGGCAACACTTGGTATTTTAAAGCAGGGATAGCCAACTCGTACTTTAACGTACATACAAAAGTCAAAACATTTTCTGTCATAACTTCCTTGAAATACATCAGAACGCCCTGAATCAAACGTCTCTGTCTTTGTTGAACGATTCCTCACAGTTTGACATGCAACACTTGGTATTTTAATGCAGGGATAGCCAACTCTTTTTTTTCGCGTACGTTCAAAAGTGAAAATGTTTTTATGTCATAACTTCCCTTGAAATTAATCAGAACGCCTCGAAATAAAGTTCATTTCCTTTGTGGCATAATTCCTCACAGGTTGACATGCAACACTTGGTATTTTAAGTCAGGAATAGCCAACTCGTACTTTTCACGCACGTACAAAAGTCAAAAAGTTCTTCCGTCACAACTTCCTTGAAATACATCATAACGCCCTGAAACAAACGCCTCTGTCCTTGTTGCATTATTCTCCACAGTTGGACGCTGTTTCCATGGTATTTGAAGGCAGGGATTGCCAACTCGTTTTTCAGCGTACGTATATATGAACTGTTTTCTGTCATAGCATTCATGATAATGATTCAGGCACGTCCTTCCGACAAGCGATTTCCTCTTTCTTGCAGTTAATCCTCATAGTTTGACAGGCAACACCGGTATTTTAAAGCAGGGATAGCCAACTCATTACTTTTAACGATACATACAAAGTCAAAACATTTTCTGTCATACTTTGTGAAATACATCAGAACGCCCTGAATCAAACGATATCTATGTGTTGAATGATTCCTCGCGGACTTTGACATGCAACACTTGGTATTTAATGCAGGGATAATAACTCTTTTTTCGCGTACGTATATATGAAATGTTTTTCTGTCATAACGTCCCTGAAATTAATCAGAACGCCTCGAAATAAAATTCATTTTCTTTGTGGCATAATTCCTCACAGTTTGACATGCAACACTTGGTATTTTTAGTCAGGAATAGCCAACTCGTACTTTTCACGCACGTACAAAAGTCAAAAAGTATTTCCGTCACAACTTCCTTGAAATACATCATAACGCCCTGAAACAAACGTCTCTGTCCTTGTTGCATTATTCCTCACAGTTGGACATGCAACACTTAGTATTTAGAGGCAGGGATTGCCAACTCGTTTTTTCGCGTACGTATATATGAACTGTTTTTCTGTCATAACGTCCTTGATAATACATCAGAACGCCTGAATCAGGCATCCTCTGTCCTTTGTTGAATGATTCCTCACAGTTTGACATTCTAACCACTTAATTATTCTAATGGGATATTAAATACTTTTTCGCGTACGTTTTCAAAGTGAAAAATCATTTCAGTGTAACTTCTAAATTAATCGAACCTTATAAATAAAGTTTATTTCTTTGTGGCATAATTCCTCCCCACAGTTTGACATACAGCACCCAGTATTTTAAGTCAGAATAGCCAACTCGTACTTTTCACGCACGTACAAAAGTCAAAAAGTTTTTCCGCACAACTTCCTTGAAATACATCATAACGTCCTGAAACAAACGTCTCTGTCCTTGTTGCATTATTCCTCACAGTTGGACATGCAACACTTGGTATTTGAAGGCAGGGATTGCCAACTTGTTTTTCGCGTACGTATATATGAACTGTTTTTCTGTCATAACGTCCTTGATAACCATCAGAACGTCCTTGAACAAAACGATTTCTCTTTCCTGCGTTAATCCTCATAGTTTGACAGGCAACACTTGGTATTTTAAAGCAGGGATAGCCAACTCGTACTTTTCACGCACGTACAAAAGTCAAAAAGTTTTTCCGTCATAACTTCCTTGAAATACATCATAACGCCCTGAAACAAACGTCTCTGTCCTTGTTGCATTATTCCTCACAGGTGGACATGCAACACTTGGTATTTGAAGGCAGGGATTGCCAACTCGTTTTTTCGCGTACGTATATATGAACTGTTTTTCTGTCATAACGTCCTTGATAACCATCAGAACGTCCTTGAACAAAACGATTTCTCTTTCTTGCGTTAATCCCTCATAGTTTGACAGAGCTGTACTTGGTATTTTAAAGCAGGGATAACCAACTCATTAACGCAACGTACATACAAAAGTCAAAACATTTCTGTCTGCTTCCTTGAAATACATCAGAACGCCTGAATCAAACGTCTCTGTCTTTGTTGAATGATTCTCCACAGTTTGACATGCAACACTTGGTATTTTAATGCAGGGATAGCCAACTCTTTTTTTCGCGTACGTTCAAAAGTGAAAATGTTTTTTATGTCATAACTTCCCTGAAATTAATCAGAACGCCTCGAAATAAAGTTCATTTTCTTTGTGGCATAATTCCTCACAGTTTGACATGCAACACTTGGTATTTTAAGTCAGGAATAGCCAACTCGTACTTTTCACTCACCTACAAAAGTCAAAAAGTTTTTCCGTGACAACTTCCTTGACATACACCATAACGCCCTGAAACAAACGCCTCTGTCCTTGTTGCATTATTCCTCACAGTTGGACATGCAACACTTGGTATTTGAAGGCAGGGATTGCCAACTCGTTTTTTCGCGTACGTATATATGAACTGTTTTCTGTCATAACGTCCTTGATAACCATCAGAACGTCCTTGAACAAAACGATTTCTCTTTCTTGCGTTAATCCTCATAGTTTGACAGGCAACACTTGGTATTTTAAAGCAGGGATAGCCAGCTCGTACTTTTAACGTACATACAAAAGTCAAAACATTTTCTGTCATAACTTCCTTGAAATACATCACAGCGCCCTGAATCAAACTTCTCTGTCTTTGTTGAATGATTCCTCACAGTTTGACATGCAACACTTGGTATTTTAATGCAGGGATAGCCAACTCTTTTTTTTCGCGTACGTTCAAAAGTGAAAATGTTTTTATGTCATAACTTCCCTGAAATTAATCAGAACGCCTCGAAATAAAGTTCATTTTCTTTGTGGCATAATTCCTCACAGTTTGACATGCAACACTTGGTATTTTAAGTCAGGAATAGCCAACTCGTACTTTTCACGCACGTACAAAAGTCAAAAAGTTTTTCCGTCACAACTTCCTTGAAATACATCATAACGCCCTGAAACAAACGTCTCTGTCCTTGTTGCATTATTCCTCACAGTTGGACATGCAACACTTGGTATTTGAAGGCAGGGATTGCCAACTCGTTTTTTCGCGTACGTATATATGAACTGTTTTTCTGTCATAACGTCCTTGATAACCATCAGAACGTCCTTGAACAAAACGATTTCTCTTTCTTGCGTTAATCCTCATAGTTTGACAGGCAACACTTGGTATTTTAAAGCAGGGATAGCCAACTCGTACTTTTAACGTACATACAAAAGTCAAAACATTTTCTGTCATAACTTCCTTAGTTGAGAACGCCTGAATCAAACGTCTCTGTCTTTGAATGATTCCTCACAGTTTGACATGCAACACTTGGTATTTTAATGCAGGGATAGCCAACTCTTTTTTTTCGCGTACGTTCAAAAGTGAAAATGTTTTTATGTCATAACTTCCCTGAAATTAATCAGAACCCCTCGAAATATAGTTCATTTTCTTTGTGGCATAATTCCTCACAGTTTGACATGCAACACTTGGTATTTTAAGTCAGGAATAGCCAACTCGTACTTTTCACGCACGTACAAAAGTCAAAAAGTTTTTCCGTCACAACTTCCTTGAAATACTTCATAACGCCCTGAAACAAACGTCTCTGTCCTTGTTGCATTATTCCTCACAGTTGGACATGCAACACTTGGTATTTGAAGGCAGGGATTGCCAACTCGTTTTTCGCGTACGTATATATGAACTGTTTTTCTGTCATAACGTCCTTGATAACCATCAGAACGTCCTTGAACAAAACGATTTCTCTTTCTTGCGTTAATCCTCATAGTTTGACAGGCAACACTTGGTATTTTCAAGCAGGGATAGCCAACTCGTACTTTTAACGTATATACAAAAGTCAAAACATTTTCTGTCATAACTTCCTTGAAATACATCAGAACGCCCTGAATCAAACGTCTCTGTCTTTGTTGAACGATTCCTCACAGTTTGACACGCAACACTTGGTATTTTAGTGCAGGGATAGCCAACTCTTTTTTTTCGCGTACGTTCAAAAGTGAAAATGTTTTTATGTCATAACTTCCCTGAAATTAATCAGAACGCCTCAAAATAAAGTTTATTTTCTTTGTGGCATAATTCCTCACAGTTTGACTTGCAACACTTGGTATTTTAAGTCAGGAATAGCCAACTCGTACTTTTCACGCACGTACAAAAGTCAAAAAGTTTTTCCGTCACAACTTCCTTGAAATACATCATAACGCCCTGAACTAAACGTCTCTGTCCTTGTTGCATTATTCCTCACAGTTGGACATGCAACACTTGGTATTTGAAGGCAGGGATTGCCAGCTCGTTTTTTCGCGTACGTATATATGAACTGTTTTTCTGTCATAACGTCCTTGATAACCATCAGAACGTCCTTGAACAAAACGATTTCTCTTTCTTGCGTTAATCCTCATAGTTTGACAGGCAACACTTGGTATTTTAAAGCAGGGATAGCCAACTCGTACTTTTAACGTACATACAAAAGTCAAACATTTTCTGTCATAACTTCCTTGAAATACATCAGAACGCCCTGAATCAAACGTCTCTGTCTTTGTTGAATGATTCCTCACAGTTTGACATGCAACACTTGGTATTTTAATGCAGGGATAGCCAACTCTTTTTTATCGCGTACGTTCAAAGATGAAAATGTTTTTATGTCATAACTTCCCTGAAATTAATCAGAACGCCTCGAAATAAAGTTCATTTTCTTTGTGGCATAATTCCTCACAGTTTGACATGCAACACTTGGTATTTTAAGTCAGGAATAACCAACTCGTACTTTTCACGCACGTACAAAAGTCAAAAAGTTTTTCCGTCGCAACTTCCTTGAAATAGATCATAATGCCCTGAAACAAACGTCTCTGTCCTTGTTGCATTATTCCTCACAGTTAGACATGCAACACTTGGTATTTGAAGGCAGGGATTGCCAACTCATTTTTTCGCGTACGTATATATGAACTGTTTTTCTGTCATAACGTCCTTGATAACCATCAGAACGTCCTTGAACAAAACGATTTCTCTTTCTTGCGTTAATCCTCATAGTTTGACAGGCAACACTTGATATTTTAAAGCAGGGATAGCCAACTCGTACTTTTAACGTACATACAAAAGTCAAAACATTTTCTGTCATAGCTTCCTTGAAATACATCAGAACGCCCTGAATCAAACGTCTCTGTCTTTGTTGAATGATTCCTCACAGTTTGACATGCAACACTTGGTATTTTAATGCAGGGATAGCCAACTCTCTTTTTTCGCGTACGTTCAAAAGTGAAAATGTTTTTATGTCATAGCTTCCCTGAAATTAATCAGAACGCCTCGAAATAAAGTTCATTTTCTTTGTGGCATAATTCCTCACAGTTTGACATGCAACACTTGGTATTTTAAGTCAGGAATAGCCAACTCGTACTTTTCACGCACGTACAAAGTCAAAGTTTTTCCGTCACAACTTCCTTGAAATACATCATGGCATACCAGGCTTCAGCGATACCTCTGTCTCACTTGCATTATTCCTCACAGTTGGACATGCAACACTTGGTATTTGAAGGCAGGGATTGCCAACTCGTTTTTTCGCGTACGTATATGAACTGTTTTTCTGTCATAACGTCCTTGATAACCATCAGAACGTCCTTCAACAAAACGATTTCTCTTTCTTGCGTTAATCCTCATAGTTTGACAGGCAACACTTGGTATTTTAAAGCAGGGATAGCCAACTCGTACTTTTAACGTACATACAAAAGTCAAAACATTTTCTGTCATAACTTCCTTGAAATACATCAGAACGCCCTGAATCGAACGTCTCTGTCTTTGTTGAACGATTCCTCACAGTTTGACATGCAACACTTGGTATTTTAATGCAGGGATAGCCAACTCTTTTTTTCGCGTACGTTCAAAAGTGAAAATGTTTTTATGTCATAACTTCCCTGAAATTAATCAGAACGCCTCGAAATAAAGTTCATTTCTTTTGTGGCATAATTCCTCACAGTTTGACATGCAACACTTGGTATTTTAAGTCAGGAATAGCCAACTCGTACTTTTCACGCACGTACAAAAGTCAAAAAGTTTTTCTGTCACAACTTCCTTGAAATGCATCATAACGCCCTGAAACAAACGTCTCTGTCCTTGTTGCATTATTCCTCACAGTTGGACATGCAAGACTTGGTATTTGAAGGCAGGGATTACCAACTCGTTTTTTCGCGTACGTATATATGAACTGTTTTTCTGTCATAACGTCCTTGATAACCATCGGAACGTCCTTGAATAAAACGATTCCTCTTTCTTGCGTTAATCCTCATAGTTTGACAGGCAACACTTGGTATTTTAAAGCAGGGATAGCCAACTCTTACTTTTAACGTACATACAAAAGTCAAAACATTTTCTGTCATAACTTCCTTGAAATACATCAGAACGCCCTGAATCAAACGTCTCTGTCTTTGTTGAATGATTCCTCACAGTTTGACATGCAACACTTGGTATTTTAATGCAGGAATAGCCAACTCTTTTTTTTCGCGTACGTTCCAAAGTGAAAATGTTTTTATGTCATAACTTCCCTGAAATTAATCAGAACGCCTCGAAATAAAGTTCATTTTCTTTGTGGCATAATTCCTCACAGTTTGACATGCAGCACTTGGTATTTTAAGTCAGGAATAGCCAACTCGTACTTTTCACGCACGTACAAAAGTCAAAAAGTTTTTTCGTCACAACTTCCTTGAAATACTTCATAACGCCCTGAAACAAACGTCTCTGTCCTTGTTGCATTATTCCTCACAGTTGGACATGCAGCACTTGGTATTTGAAGGCAGGGATTGCCAACTCGTTTTTTCGCGTACGTATATATGAACTGTTTTTCTGTCATAACGTCCTTGATAACCACCAGAACGTCCTTGAACAAAACGATTTCTCTTTCTTGCGTTAATCCTCATAGTTTGACAGGCAACACTTGGTATTTTAAAGCAGGGATAGCCAACTCGTACTTTTAACGTGCATACAAAAGTCAAAACATTTTCTGTCATAACTTCCTTGAAATACATCAGAACGCCCTGAATCAAACGTCTCTGTCTTTGTTGAATGATTCCTCACAGTTTGACATGCAACACTTGGTATTTTAATGCAGAGATAGCCAACTCTTTTTTTTCGCGTACGTTCAAAAGTGAAAATGGTTTTATGTCATAACTTCCCTGAAATTAATCAGAACGCCTCGAAATAAAGTTCATTTTCTTTGTGGCATAATTCCTCACAGTTTGACATACAACACTTGGTATTTTAAGTCAGGAATAGCCAAC
The DNA here is from genome assembly GCA_028555115.1 of Himalopsyche japonica. NCBI lineage: Eukaryota > Metazoa > Arthropoda > Insecta > Trichoptera > Rhyacophilidae > Himalopsyche > Himalopsyche japonica. The sequence goes on from JAHFWJ010000606.1 coordinate 14,524, forward strand.
TCGTACTTTTCACGCACGTACAAAAGTCAAAAAGTTTTCCGTCACAACTTCCTTGAAATACATCATAACGCCCTGAAACAAACGTCTCTGTCCTTGTTGCATTATTCCTCACAGTTGGACATACAACACTTGGTATTTGAAGGCAGGGATTGCCAACTCGTTTTTTCGCGTACGTATATATGAACTGTTTTTCTGTCATAACGTCCTTGATAACCATCAGAACGTCCTTGAACAAAACGATTTCTCTTTCTTGCGTTAATCCTCATAGTTTGACAGGCAACACTTGGTATTTTAAGCAGGGATAGCCAACTCGTACTTTTAACGTACATACAAAAGTCAAAACATTTCTGTCATAACTTCCTTGAAATACATCAGAACGCCCTGAAT
>JAHFWJ010000607.1:0-12451 GCA_028555115.1 Himalopsyche japonica
ATGACTCAAAAACAGTTTTCATATAACACGTTCGCGAGGACACGAGTAGGCGACCCCTTCTTCAACATACCAAGTGTTGCACACCAAATTAAGCGGAATAACGCCAGAAAGCCAATGCACTTTGATTCAGGACGCTCCTACGTTTCTCAAGGAAGTGATGATACAAAAACGGTTTTCATATAACACGTACCTGAAAAAACAAGATGGCGTCCCCTTCTTCAAAATACCAAGTGTTGCACACCAAATTAAGCGGGGGAACCCCAGAAAGACAATGCCATTTGTTTCAGGACATTCTGACGATATTCAGGGACGTTATGACTCAAAAACAGTTTTCATATAACACGTTCGCGAGGACACGAGTAGGCGACCCCTTCTTCAACATACCAAGTGTTGCACACAAAATTAAGAGGAATAACGCCAGAAAGCCAATGCACTTTGATTCAGAACGCTCCTACGTTTCTCAAGGAAGTTATGATACAAAAACTGTTTTCATATAACACGTACCTGAAAAAACAAGATGGCGTCCCCTTCTTCAAAATACCAAGTGTTGCACACCAAATTAAGCGGGGGAACCCCAGAAAGACAATGCCATTTGTTTCAGGACATTCTGACGTTATTCAGGGACGTTATGACTCAAAAACAGTTTTCATATAACACGTTCGCGAGGACACGAGTAGGCGACCCCTTCTTCAACATACCAAGTGTTGCACACCAAATTAAGCGGAATAACGCCAGAAAGCCAATGCACTTTGATTCAGGACGCTCCTACGTTTCTCAAGGAAGTTATGATACAAAAACTGTTTTCATATAACACTTACCTGAACAAACAAGATGGCGTCCCCTTCTTCAAAATACCAAGTGTTGCACACCAAATTAAGCGGGGGAACCCCAGAAAGACAATGCCATTTGTTTCAGGACATTCTGACGTTATTCAGGGACGTTATGACTCAAAAACAGTTTTCATATAACACGTTCGCGAGGACACGAGTAGGCGACCCCTTCTTCAACATACCAAGTGTTGCACACCAAATTAAGCGGAATAACGCCAGAAAGCCAATGCACTTTGATTCAGGACGCTCCTACGTTTCTCAAGGAAGTTATGATACAAAAACTGTTTTCATATAACACGTACGCGAAAAAACAAGATGGCGTCCCCTTCTTCAAAATACCAAGTGTTGCACACCAAATTAAGCGGGGGAACCCCAGAAAGACAATGCCATTTGTTTCAGGACATTCTGACGTTATTCAGGGACGTTATGACTCAAAAACAGTTTTCATATAACACGTTCGCGAGGACACGAGTAGGCGACCCCTTCTTCAACATACCAAGTGTTGCACACCAAATTAAGCGGAATAACGCCAGAAAGCCAATGCACTTTGATTCAGGACGCTCCTACGTTTCTCAAGGAAGTTATGATACAAAAACTGTTTTCATATAACACGTACGCGAAAAAACAAGATGGCGTCCCCTTCTTCAAAATACCAAGTGTTGCACACCAAATTAAGCGGGGGAACCCCAGAAAGACAATGCCATTTGTTTCAGGACATTCTGACGTTATTCAGGGACGTTATGACTCAAAAACAGTTTTCATATAACACGTTCGCGAGGACACGAGTAGGCGACCCCTTCTTCAACATACCAAGTGTTGCACACCAAATTAAGCGGAATAACGCCAGAAAGCCAATGCACTTTGATTCAGGACGCTCCTACGTTTCTCAAGGAAGTTATGATACAAAAACTGTTTTCATATAACACGTACGCGAAAAAACAAGATGGCGTCCCCTTCTTCAAAATACCAAGTGTTGCACACCAAATTAAGCGGGGGAACCCCAGAAAGACAATGCCATTTGTTTCAGGACATTCTGACGTTATTCAGGGACGTTATGACTCAAAAACAGTTTTCATATAACACGTTCGCGAGGACACGAGTAGGCGACCCCTTCTTCAACATACCAAGTGTTGCACACCAAATTAAGCGGAATAACGCCAGAAAGCCAATGCACTTTGATTCAGGACGCTCCTACGTTTCTCAAGGAAGTTATGATACAAAAACTGTTTTCATATAACACGTACGCGAAAAAACAAGATGGCGTCCCCTTCTTCAAAATACCAAGTGTTGCACACCAAATAAGGCGGGGGAACCCCAGAAAGACAATGCTATTTTTTTCAGGACATTCTGACGTTATTCAGGGACGTTATGACTCAAAAACAGTTTTCATATAACACGTTCGCGAGGACATGAGTAGGCGACCCCTTCTTCAACATACCAAGTGTTGCACACCAAATTAAGCGGAATAACGCCAGAAAGCCAATGCACTTTGATTCAGGACGCTCCTACGTTTCTCAAGGAAGTTATGATACAAAAACTGTTTTCATATAACACGTACGCGAAAAAACAAGATGGCGTCCCCTTCTTCAAAATACCAAGTGTTGCACACCAAATTAAGCGGGGGAACCCCAGAAAGACAATGCCATTTGTTTCAGGACATTCTGACGTTATTCAGGGACGTTATGACTCAAAAACAGTTTTCATATAACACGTTCGCGAGGACACGAGTAGGCGACCCCTTCTTCAACATACCAAGTGTTGCACACCAAATTAAGCGGAATAACGCCAGAAAGCCAATGCACTTTGATTCAGGACGCTCCTACGTTTCTCAAGGAAGTTATGATACAAAAACTGTTTTCATATAACACGTACGCGAAAAAACAAGATGGCGTCCCCTTCTTCAAAATACCAAGTGTTGCACACCAAATTAAGCGGGGGAACCCCAGAAAGACAATGCCATTTGTTTCAGGACATTCTGACGTTATTCAGGGACGTTATGACTCAAAAACAGTTTTCATATAACACGTTCGCGAGGACACGAGTAGGCGACCCCTTCTTCAACATACCAAGTGTTGCACACCAAATTAAGCGGAATAACGCCAGAAAGCCAATGCACTTTGATTCAGGACGCTCCTACGTTTCTCAAGGAAGTTATGATACAAAAACTGTTTTCATATAACACGTACGCGAAAAAACAAGATGGCGTCCCCTTCTTCAAAATACCAAGTGTTGCACACCAAATTAAGCGGGGGAACCCCAGAAAGACAATGCCATTTGTTTCAGGACATTCTGACGTTATTCAGGGACGTTATGACTCAAAAACAGTTTTCATATAACACGTTCGCGAGGACACGAGTAGGCGACCCCTTCTTCAACATACCAAGTGTTGCACACCAAATTAAGCGGAATAACGCCAGAAAGCCAATGCACTTTGATTCAGGACGCTCCTACGTTTCTCAAGGAAGTTATGATACAAAAACTGTATTCATATAACACGTACCTGAAAAAACAAGATGGCGTCCCCTTCTTCAAAATACCAAGTGTTGCACACCAAATTAAGCGGGGGAACCCCAGAAAGACAATGCCATTTGTTTCAGGACATTCTGACGATATTCAGGGACGTTATGACTCAAAAACAGTTTTCATAGAACACGTTCGCGAGGACACGAGTAGGCGACCCCTTCTTCAACATACCAAGTGTTGCACACCAAATTAAGCGCAATAACGCCAGAAAGCCAATGCACTTTGATTCAGGACGCTCCTACGTTTCTCAAGGAAGTTATGATACAAAAACTGTTTTCATATAACACGTACGCGAAAAAACAAGATGGCGTCCCCTTTTTCTCATTACCAAGTGTTGCACACCAAATTAAGCGGGGAAACCCCAGAAAGACAATGCCATTTGTTTCAGGACATTCTGACGTTATTCAGGGACGTTATGACTCAAAAACAGTTTTCATATAACACGTTCGCGAGGACACGAGTAGGCGACCACTTCTTCAACATACCAAGTGTTGCACACCAAATTAAGCGGAATAACGCCAGAAAGCCAATGAACTTTGATTCAGGACGCTCCTACGTTTCTCAAGGAAGTTATATTACAAAAACTGTTTTCATATAACACGTACGCGAAAAAACAAGATGGCGTCCCCTTCTTCAAAATACCAAGTGTTGCACACCAAATTAAGCGGGGGAACCCCAGAAAGACAATGCCATTTGTTTCAGGACATTCTGACGTTATTCAGGGACGTTATGACTCAAAAACAGTTTTCATATAACACGTTCGCGAGGACACGAGTAGGCGACCCCTTCTTCAACATACCAAGTGTTGCACACCAAATTAAGCGGAATAACGCCAGAAAGCCAATGCACTTTGATTCAGGACGCTCCTACGTTTCTCAAGGAAGTTATGATACAAAAACTGTTTTCATATAACACGTACGCGAAAAAACAAGATGGCGTCCCCTTCTTCAAAATACCAAGTGTTGCACACCAACTTAAGCGGGGGAACCCCAGAAAGACAATGCCATTTGTTTCAGGACATTCTGACGTTATTCAGGGACGTTATGACTCAAAAACAGTTTTCATATAACACGTTCGCGAGGACACGAGTAGGCGACCCCTTCTTCAACATACCAAGTGTTGCACACCAAATTAAGCGGAATAACGCCAGAAAGCCAATGCACTTTGATTCAGGACGCTCCTACGTTTCTCAAGGAAGTTATGATACAAAAACTGTTTTCATATAACACGTACGCGAAAAAACAAGATGGCGTCCCCTTCTTCAAAATACCAAGTGTTGCACACCAAATTAAGCGGGGGAACCCCAGAAAGACAATGCCATTTGTTTCAGGACATTCTGACGTTATTCAGGGACGTTATGACTCAAAAACAGTTTTCATATAACACGTTCGCGAGGACACGAGTAGGCGACCCCTTCTTCAACATACCAAGTGTTGCACACCAAATTAAGCGGAATAACGCCAGAAAGCCAATGCACTTTGATTCAGGACGCTCCTACGTTTCTCAAGGAAGTTAAGATACAAAAACTGTTTTCATATAACACGTACGCGAAAAAACAAGATGGCGTCCCCTTCTTCAAAATACCAAGTGTTGCACACCAAATTAAGCGGGGGAACCCCAGAAAGACAATGCCATTTGTTTCAGGACATTCTGACGTTATTCAGGGACGTTATGACTCAAAAACAGTTTTCATATAACACGTTCGCGAGGACACGAGTAGGCGACCCCTTCTTCAACATACCAAGTGTTGCACACCAAATTAAGCGGAATAACGCCAGAAAGCCAATGCACTTTGATTCAGGACGCTCCTACGTTTCTCAAGGAAGTTATGATACAAAAACTGTTTTCATATAACACGTACGCGAAAAAACAAGATGGCGTCCCCTTCTTCAAAATACCAAGTGTTGCACACCAAATTAAGCGGGGGAACCCCAGAAAGACAATGCCATTTGTTTCAGGACATTCTGACGTTATTCAGGGACGTTATGACTCAAAAACAGTTTTCATATAACACGTTCGCGAGGACACGAGTAGGCGACCCCTTCTTCAACATACCAAGTGTTGCACACCAAATTAAGCGGAATAACGCCAGAAAGCCAATGCACTTTGATTCAGGACGCTCCTACGTTTCTCAAGGAAGTTATGATACAAAAACTGTTTTCATATAACACGTACGCGAAAAAACAAGATGGCGTCCCCTTCTTCAAAATACCAAGTGTTGCACACCAAATTAAGCGGGGGAACCCCAGAAAGACAATGCCATTTGTTTCAGGACATTCTGACGTTATTCAGGGACGTTATGACTCAAAAACAGTTTTCATATAACACGTTCGCGAGGACACGAGTAGGCGACCCCTTCTTCAACATACCAAGTGTTGCACACCAAATTAAGCGGAATAACGCCAGAAAGCCAATGCACTTTGATTCAGGACGCTCCTACGTTTCTCAAGGAAGTTATGATACAAAAACTGTTTTCATATAACACGTACCGAAAAAACAAGATGGCGTCCCCTTCTTCAAAATACCAAGTGTTGCACACCAAATTAAGCGGGGGAACCCCAGAAAGACAATGCCATTTGTTTCAGGACATTCTGACGTTATTCAGGGACGTTATGACTCAAAAACAGTTTTCATATAACACGTTCGCGAGGACACGAGTAGGCGACCCCTTCTTCAACATACCAAGTGTTGCACACCAAATTAAGCGGAATAACGCCAGAAAGCCAATGCACTTTGATTCAGGACGCTCCTACGTTTCTCAAGGAAGTTATGATACAAAAACTGTTTTCATATAACACGTACGCGAAAAAACAAGATGGCGTCCCTTCTTCAAAATACCAAGTGTTGCACACCAAATTAAGCGGGGGAACCCCAGAAAGACAATGCCATTTGTTTCAGGACATTCTGACGTTATTCAGGGACGTTATGACTCAAAAACAGTTTTCATATAACACGTTCGCGAGGACACGAGTAGGCGACCCCTTCTTCAACATACCAAGTGCTGCACAAATTAAGCGGAATAACGCCAGAAAGCCAATGCACTTTGATTCAGGACTCTAAGACTTCTCAAAAGGAAGTTATGATACAAAAACTGTTTTCATATAACACGTACGCGAAAAACAAGATGGCGTCCCCTTCTTCAAAATACCAAGTGTTGCACACCAAATTAAGCGGGGGAACCCCAGAAAGACAATGCCATTTGTTTAAGGACATTCTGACGTTATTCAGGGACGTTATGACTCAAAAACAGTTTTCATATAACACGTTCGCGAGGACACGAGTAGGCGACCCCTTCTTCAACATACCAAGTGTTGCACACCAAATTAAGCGGGGGAACCCCAGCAAGACAACGCACTTTGATTCAGGACATCCTACGTTTTTCAAGGAAGTTATGATACAAAAACTGTTTTCATATAACACGTACGCGAAAAAACAAGATGGCGTCCCCTTCTTCAAAATACCAAGTGTTGCACACCAAATTAAGCGGGGAACTGAGAAAGCCAATGCACTTTGATTCAGGACGCCTATGTTTGTGTCGAGAATTATGATACAAAAACTGTTTTCACTCTGCATTACGCGAAAAAACAAAGATGAAAAGTCCCCTTCTTCAAAATACCAAGTCTTGCACTGAGTGTGGGGAACCCCAGAAGAAGACAATGCCATTTGTTTCAAGGACATTCCACGGCGTTCAAGGGTTATGACTCAAAACAGTTTTCATATAACACGTTCGCGAGGACACGAGTAGGCGACCCCTTCTTCAACATACCAAGTGTTGCACACCGAATTAAGCGGAATAACGCCAGAAAGCCAATGCACTTTGATTCAGGACGCTCCTACGTTTCTCAAGGAAGTTATGATACAAAAACTGTTTTCATATAGCACGTACTCGAAAAAACAAGATGGCGTCCCCTTCTTCAAAATGCCAAGTGTTGCACACCAAATTAAGCGGGGGAACCCCAGAAAGACAATGCCATTTGTTTCAGGACATTCTGACTTTATTCAGGGACGTTTTGACTCAAAAAAAGTTTTCATATAACACGTTCGCGAGGACACGAGTAGGCGACCCCTTCTTCAACATACCAAGTGTTGCACACCAAATTAAGCGGAATAACGCCAGAAAGCCAATGCACTTTGATTCAGGACGCTCGTACGTTTCTTAAGGAAGTTATGATACAAAAACTGTTTTCATATAACACGTACGCGAAAAAACAAGATGGCGTCCCCTTCTTCTAAATACCAAGTGTTGCACACCAAATTAAGCGGGGGAACCCCAGAAAGACAATGCCATTTGTTTCAGGACATTCTGACGATATTCAGGGACGTTATGACTCAAAACAGTTTTCATATAACACGTTCGCGAGGACACGAGTAGGCGACCCCTTCTTCAACATACCAAGTGTTGCACACCAAATTAAGCGGAATAACGCCAGAAGCCAATGCACTTTGATTCAGGACGCTCCTACGTTTCTCAAGGAAGTTATGATACAAAAACTGTTTTCATATAACACGTACGCGAAAAAACAAGATGGCGTCCCCTTCTTCAAAATACCAAGTGTTGCACACCAAATTAAGCGGGGGAACCCCAGAAAGACAATGCCATTTGTTCAGGACATTCTGACGTTATTCAGGGACGTTATGACTCAAAAACAGTGTTCATATAACACGTTCGCGAGGACACGGTAGGCGACCCCTTCTTCAACATACCAGAAGTGTTGCACACCGGAGTCGCGGAATAACGCCAGCCAATGCACTTTGATTCAGGACGCTCCTACGTTTCTCAAGGGAAGTTATGATACAAAAACTGTTTTTTCGCCTGCTTACGTACTCGAAAAAACAAAGATGGCGTCCCCTTCTTCAAATACCAAGTGTTGCACACCAAATTAAGCGGGGGAACCCCAGAAAGACAATGCCATTTGTTTCAGGACATTCTGACGTTATTCAGGGACGTTATGACTCAAAAACAGTTTTCATATAACACGTTCGCGAGGACACGAGTAGGCCACCCCTTTCTTCAACATACCAAGTGTTGCACACCAAATTAAGCGGAATAACGCCAGAGAGCCAATGCACTTTGATTCAGGACGCTCCTACGTTTCTTAAGGAAGTTATGATACAAAAACTGTTTTCATATAACACGTACGCGAAAAAACAAGATGGCGTCCCCTTCTTCAAAATACCAAGTGTTGCACACCAAATTAAGCGGGGAACCCCAGAAAGACAATGCCATTTGTTTCAGGACATTCTGACGTTATTCAGGGACGTTATGACTCAAAAACAGTTTTCATATAAAACGTTCGCGAGGACACGAGTAGGCGACCCTTTCTTCAACATACCAAGTGTTGCACACCAAATTAAGCGGAATAACGCCAGAAAGCCAATGCACTTTGATTCAGGACATCTCCCGTTCTCAAAGAAGTTATGATACAAAAACTGTTTCATATAACACGTACACTTGAAAAGGCAGGTAACGTCCCCTTCTTCAAAATAAAGTGTTGCACACCAGGAGAATTAAGCGGGGAACCCCAGAAGAGACAGCCATTGTTTTCTAGGACATTCTGACGTTATTCAGGGACGTTATGACAAAAACGGTTCATATAACACGTTCGCGAGGACACGAGTAGGCGACCCCTTCTTCAACATACCAAGTGTTGCACACCAAATTAAGCGAGGAGACACAGCAAGACAACACTTTGGATTCGGACGCTCCGATTTTCAAGGAAGTTATGATACAAAAACTGTTTTCACTTATAAGCACCGCTGCGCGAAAAAAACAAGATGGCGTCCTTCTTCAAAATACCAAGTCTTTTGCCAATTAAAGCGGGAACCCCAGAAAGACAATGCCATTTGTTTCAGGACATTCTGACGTTATTCAGGGACGTTATGACTCAAAAACAGTTTTCATATAGAACGTTCGCGAGGACACGAGTAGGCGACCCCTTCTTCAACATACCAAGTGTTGCACACCAAATTAAGCGGAATAACGCCATAAAGCCAATGCACTTTGAGTCAGGACGCTCCTACGTTTCTCAAAGAAGTTATGATACAAAAACTGTTTTCATATAACACGTACGCGAAAAACAAGATGGCGTCCCCTTCTTCAAAATACCAAGTGTTGCACACCAAATTAAACGGGGGAACCCAAGAAAGACAATGCCATTTGTTTCAGGACATTCTGACGTTATTCAGGGACGTTATGACAAAACGATTTTTCGCCTATAACACGTTCGCAGGACACGAGTAGGAGACCCGCTATTCAGCATACCAAGTGTTGCACACCAAATTAAACGGAATAACGCTTGAAGAAACCAATGCACTTTGATTCAGGATATCCTACGTTTCTCAAAGGAAGTTATGATACAAAACTGTTTTCATATGCTTTTTGCATGCTCGAAAAAAAATCAAGATGGTTTATTCTTCAAACCACCCAGTAACACTAATTAAGCGGGGAACCCCCAGAAGACAATGCCATTTGTTTCAGGACATTCACCTGACGTTATTCAGGGACGTTATGAAACAAAAACAGTTTCATGCTTACGTTCTTGAGGACGAGTAGGAGCCCCTTCTTCAACATACCAAGTGTTGCACACCAGTGGCAGGAATAACGTAGAGAAAGCCAATGCTTTGATTCAGGACGCTCTACGTTTCTCAAAGAAATTCTATGATAAAAAACTATTTTCATATAACACGTACGCGAAAAAACAAGATGGCGTCCCCTTCTTCAAAATACCAAGTGTTGCACACCAAATTAAGCGGGGGAACCCTTGAAAGACAATGCCATTTGTTTCAGGACATTCTGACGTTATTCAGGGACGTTATGACTCAAAAACAGTTTTCATATAACACGTTCGCGAGGACACGAGTAGGCGACCCCTTCTTCAACATACCAAGTGTTGCACACAAATTAGCGGAATAACGCCAGAAAGCCAATGCACTTTGATTCAGGACGCTCCTACGTTTCTCAAGGAAGTTATGATACAAAAACTGTTTTCACATAACACGTACGCGAAAAAACAAGATGGCGTCCCCTTCTTCAAAATACCAAGTGTTGCACACCAAATTAAGCGGGGGAACCCCAGAAAGATAATGCCATTTGTTTAAGGACATTCGACGTTATTCAAGGACGTTATGACTCAAAAACAGTTTTCATATAACACGTTCGCGAGGACACGATTAGGCGACCCCTTCTTCAACATACCAAGTGTTGCACACCAAATTAAGCGGAATAACGCCAGAAAGCCAATGCACTTTGATTCAGGACGCTCCTACGTTTCTCAAGGAAGTTATGATGCAAAAACTGTTTTCATATAACACGTACGCGAAAAAACAAGATGGCGTCCCCTTCTTCAAAATACCAAGTGTTGCACACCAAATTAAGCGGGGGAACCCCAGAAAGACAATGCCATTTGTTTCAGGACATTCTGACGTTATTCAGGGACGTTATGACTCAAAAACAGTTTTCATATAACACGTTCGCGAGGACACCAGTAGGCGACCCCTTCTTCAACATACCAAGTGTTGCACACCAAATTAAGCGGGGGAACCCCAGCAAGACAACGCACTTTGATTCAGGACGCTCCTATGTTTTTCAAGGAAGTAATGATACAAAAACTGTTTTCATATAACACGTACGCGAAAAAACAAGATGGCGTCCCCTTCTTCAAAATACCAAGTGTTGCACACCAAATTAAGCGGGGGAACCCCAGAAAGCCAATGCACTTTGATTCAGGACGCTCCTATGTTTGTCAAGGAAATTATGATACAAAAACTGTTTTCATATAACACGTACGCGAAAAAACAAGATGGCGTCCCCTTCTTCAAAATACCAAGTCTTGCACACCAAATTAAGCGGAGGAACCCCAGAAAGACAATGCCATTTGTTTCAGGACAGTCTGACGTTATTCAGGGATGTTATGACTCAAAAACAGTTTTCATATAACACGTTCGCGAGGACACGAGTGGCGACCGCTGTGCTTCGTATGCCACCAAGTGTTGCACCAGTCAGCGGAATAACGCCAGAAGAAAACGTGCACTTTGATTCAGGACGCTCCTATGTTTGTCAAGGAAGTTATGATACAAAAACTGTTTTCATATAACACGTACGCGAAAAAACAAGATGGCGTCCCCTTCTTCAAAATACCAAGTCTTGCACACCAAATTAAGCGGGGGAACCCCAGAAAGACAATGTCATTTGTTTCAGGACATTCTGACGTTATTCAGGGACGTTATGACTCAAAAACAGTTTTCATATAACACGTTCGCGAGGACACGAGTAGGCGACCCCTTCTTCAACATACCAAGTGTTGCACACCGAATTAAGCGGAATAACGCCAAAAGCCAATGCACTTTGATTCAGGACGCTCCTACGTTTCTCAAGGAAGTTATGATACAAAAACTGTTTTCATATAACACGTACGCGAAAAACAAGATGGCGTCCCCTTCTTCAAAATACCAAGTGTTGCACACCAAATTAAGCGGGGGAACCCCAGAAAGACAATGCCATTTGTTTCAGGAAATTCTGACGTTATTCAGGGACGTTATGACTCAAAAACAGTTTTCATATAACACGTTCGCGAGGACACGAGTAGGCGACCCCCTTCTTCAACATACCAAGTGTTGCACACCAAATTAAGCGGAATAACGCCAGAAAGCCAATGCACTTTGATTCAGGACGCTCCTACGTTTCTCAAGGAAGTTATGATACAAAACAGTTTTCATATAACACGTACGCGAAAAAACAAGTTGGCGTCCCCTTCTTCAAAATACCAAGTGTTGCACACCAAATTAAGCGGGGGAACCCCAGAAAGACAATGCCATTTGTTTCAGGACATTCTGACGTTATTCAGAGACGTTATGACTCAAAAACAGTTTTCATATAACACGTTCGCGAGGACACGAGTAGGCGACCCCTTCTTCAACATACCAAGTGTTGCACACCAAATTAAGCAGGGGAACCCCAGCAAGACAATGCACTTTGATTCAGGACGCTCCTACGTTTTTCAAGGAAGTTATGATACAAAAACTGTTTTCATATAACACGTACGCGAAAAAACAAGATGGCGTCCCCTTCTTCAAATTACCAAGTGTTGCACACCAAATTA
>JAHFWJ010000608.1:0-27993 GCA_028555115.1 Himalopsyche japonica
TATAATGCAATTGCGTAAAATCATGGGATGTATGTCCGCTCGTAAACTTGTTTACACACTTTGCATTTATTAAATTCGTTGAAAAGAATTTTCTCGGCCATAAATTTTACCATTTTGAATTATTATGTCAAAGAAAAGCCCTCCAATGACGTCAAAATATTTTAAATGTTAAACAATAAATGCGAACCGAAGATAAAAATATTACTATTGAAGGAAAAAACATTTAAAAATATAATAATTTATACTTGCATGAGTATTTAAAAGAGACAGTTTTACGATTACATTTCGCAACCGAGAGTGACAGCAGCGAATAATTCATATAACTGTGTATAAAATCATTAAATATATATAATTTTTGCACGAATTTTAAAGGGCAAATTTTGGTTTTTCATACGTTTCTGGTACTTTTTTACGCCATATTTAAATTTTTGGAACCAATTTATCAAATTATATGAAAGTTGTGAAAGTTTTTCTACGCGCCTTTTTTTGGAACCAATTTATCGCGTAAAAAAAGGACTGGGTGTGTAGCTTTCCGCGCAAATGATCGATATTTGAAGAAGATCTTAGCGAATATTTCGGTCAATACCTACGATTCGATGGCGTTCGATCTTCGGCGATCGACTTGTGACGTCATCACTGTGACGTTTATTTTCATTAACTGAGCTTAATAAAAATATCATGAAATATTAAAAAAAGATTTCATAAAAAACAAAAGAGCAAATATTTTATTTGAATACTTGGAACACCCAAAGACGTTAAACAAAAGCATAACAATTTGTGACGATACGGCGTTCTATCATCGGCGATCGACTTGTGACGTCATCACTGTGACGTTTTTTTCATTAAATGACCGAAACAAAAAAATCATGAAATATTTCAAAAAAGATTTCATAAGAAACAAAAGAGCAAATATTTTATTTAAATTCTTGCAACACCCAAAGACGTCAAGCAAAAGCATTACAATTTGTGATGATATGGCGTTCGATCTTCGGCGATCGACTTGTGACGTCATTACTGTGACGTTTATTTTCATTAACTGAGCTTAATAAAAATATCATGAAATATTAAAAAAAGATTTCATAAAAAACAAAAGAGCAAATATTTTATTTGAATTCATGGAACACCCAAAAACGTCAAAAAAAAGCATTACAATTTGCGACGATATGGCGTTCGATCTTCGGCGATCGACTTGTGACGTCATCACTGTGACGTTTTTTTCATTGAATGAGCGAAAAGTAAATCATGAAATATTTCAAAAAAGATTTCATACAAAACAAAAGTGCAAATATTTTATTTAAATTCTCAGAACACCCAAAGACGTCAAACAAAAGCATAGCGATTTGTGACGATACGGCGTTCGATCTTCGGCGATCGACTTGTGACGTCATCACTGTGACGTGTTTTTCATTGAATGAGCGAAAAGTAAATCATGAAATATTTCAAAAAAGATTTCATACAAAACAAAAGAGCAAATATTTTATTTGAATTCATGGAACACCCAAAGACGTCAAAAAAAGCATTACAATTTGTGACGATACGGCGTTCGATCTTCGGCGATCGACTTGTGACGTCATCACTGTGACGAATACTTTTAAAAGCTGAGCTAAAAAAAATATTATGAAATATTTAAAAAAAGATTTCATACAAAACAAATGAGCAAATATTTGAATAGAATTCATGGAACACCCAAAGACGTCAAAAAAAAGCTGAACAATTTGTGACGATACGGCGTTCGATCTTCGGCGATCGACTTGTGACGTCATCACTGTGACGTTTTTTTCATTGAATGAGCGAAAACTAAATCATGAAATATTTCAAAAAAGATTTCATACAAAACAAAAGAGCAAATATTTTATTTGAATTCTAGGAATACCCAAAAACGTCAAAAAAAAGCATAGCGATTTGAAACAACGACGATCCGGCGTTTGATATGCGACGTATTTTTTTCATTATCTGATCGACACAAAAACATCATGAAATATTTAAGAAAAAATTTCATCCAAAACGAAAGAGCACATATTTTTTTGATTTCTTGGAACACCCAAAGACGTCAAAAAAGTGCATAGTGATTTGAAAACACGACGTTCCGGCGTTTGACGAGTGACGTAATCATTGTTACGTATTTTTTTCATTAACTGATCGAAGAGAAAAATAATGAAATATTGATAAAAAGATTTCATCCAAACCAAAAGAGCACATACCTTTTTGAATTCTTGGAACATCCGCAGACGTCAAAGAAAAGCAAAGCGATTTGTGGCATCGACGATCCGGCGTTCGATATTTGGCGATCGAGATGTGACGTCATCACTGTGACGAATACTTTCAAAAGCTGAGCTAAAAAAAATATTATGAAATATTTAAAAAAAGATTTCATACAAAACAAATGAGCAAATATTTGAATAGAATTCATGGAACACCCAAAAACGTAAAAAAAAAGCATAGCGATTTGAAACAACGACGATCCGGCGTTTGATATGTGACGTATTTTTTTCATTATCTGATTGACACAAAAACATCATAAAATATTTAAGAAAAAATTTCATCCAAAACAAAAGAGCAAATATTTTTTTGATTTCTTGGAACACCCAAAGACGTCAAGAAAAAGCGTAGCGATTTGTGGCATCGACGATCCATCGTTCGATATTCGGCAATCTACTTGTGACGTCAAGACTGTGACGGATTTTTTTCATTATCTGATCGAAAGAAAAAATCATGAAATATTTGAATAAAGAATTCATTATAACAATAGACCGAATATTTCATTTGAATCCTCGGAACACACAAAGACGTCAAACAAAAGCATAATGATTTATGACGATACCTCAATCGATCTTTTGCGATCGACTTGTAACGTCATCACTGTGTTGCTTGTTTCATTAACTGAGCAAAATAAAAAAATTCATGAAATTTTAAAAAAAAGATTTCATACAAAACAAAAGAGCAAATATTTTATTTGAATTCATGGATTACCCAAAGACGTCAAACAAAAGCATAACGATTTGGGACGATACGGCGTTCGATCTTCGGCGATCGACTTGTGACGTCATCACTGTGACGTTTTTTTCATTAAATGAGCGAAAACAAAATTATAAAATATTTAAAAAAAGATTTCATACAAAACAAAAGAGCAAATATTTTATTTGCATTCATGGAACACCCAAAGACGTCAAACAAAAACATAACGATTTGTGACGATACGTCGTTCGATCTTCGGCGATCGACTTGTGACGTAATCACTGTGACGATTTTTGATTAAATGAGCGAAAAAAATAAACCATGAAATATTTAAAAAAGATATCATACAAAACAAAAGAGCAAATATTTTATTTGAATTCTTGGAACTCCCAAAAAAGTAAAAAAAAAGCATAGCGATTTGAAACAACGACGATTCGGCGTTTGACATGTGACGTATTTTTTTCATTATCTGATCGACACAAAAAAATCATGAAATTTTTAAGAAAAAATTTCATCCAAAACAAAAGAGTATATATTTTTTTGATTTCTTGGAACACCCAAAGACGTCAAAAAAAAGCGTAGTGATTTGAAACAATGACGTTCCGGCGTTTGACATGTGACGTAATCATTGTGACGTATTTTTTTCATTATCTGATCGAAGAGAAAAATCATGAAATATTGAAAAAAAGATTCAATCCAAACCAAAAGGGCACATATCTTTTTCAATTCTTGGAACATCCGCAGACGTCATACAAAAGCGTAGCGATTTGTGGCATCGACGATCCATCGTTCGATATTCGGCAATCTACTTGTGACGTCAAGACTGTGACGTATTTTTTTCATTATCTGATCAAAAGAAAAAATCATGAAATATTTGAATAAAGATTTCATTATTACAATAGACCGAATATTTCATTTGAATTCTCGGAACACCCAAAGAGGTCAAACAAAAGCATAACGATTTCTGACGATACCTCAATCGATCTTCATGAATCATGAAATATTTAAAAAAGTTATCATACAAAACAAAAGTGCAAATATTTGATTTGAATTCTTGGACCACCAAAAGACCTCTTACAAAAGTATAACGATTTCTGACCATATGACATTTGATCTTTCGCGATCGACTTGTGACTTTATCACTGTGACGCTTTTTTCATTATTTGAGCGAAATAAAAAAATCATGAAATATTAAAAAAAAGATTTCATACAAAACAAAAGAGCAAATATTTAATTTGAATTCATGGAACACCCAAAGACGTCAAACAAAAGCATAACGATTTGTGATGATACGGTGTTCGGTCGTCGGCGATCGACTTGTGACGTCATCACTAGGAGGTTTTTTGATTAAATGAGCGAAACAAATAAATCATGAAATATTTCAAAAAAAGTAAAATCCAAACAAAACAGTAAAATTTATTTGAATTCTAGAGACACCCAAGGATGTCAAAAAAAGCATGACGATTCTTGACGATACGGCATTCGATCTTAGGCGATTGACTTGTGACGTCATCACTGGGTCCAATTCTTTTTATTATCAGATCGACATAAAAAAATAATGGAATATTAAAAAAAAAAATCATACAAAACAAGACAGCAAATATTTTATTTGAATTCTTGGACCACCAAAAGACCTCTTACAAAAGTATAACGATTTATGACGATACGACATTTGATCTTTCGCGATCGACTTGTGACTTTATCACTGTGACGCTTTTTTCATTATTTGAGCGAAATAAAAAAATCATGAAATATAAAAAAAAAGATTTCATACAAAACAAAAGAGCAAATATTTAATTTGAATTCATGGAACACCCAAAGACGTCAAACAAAAGCATAACAATTTGTGATGATACGGCGTTCGGTCGTCGGCGATCGACTTGTGACGTCATCACTAGGACGTTTTTTGATTAAATGAGCGAAACAAATAAATCATGAAATATTTCAAAAAAAGTAACATCCAAAACAAAACAGCATAAACTTTTTTTGAATTCTAGAGGCACCCAAGGACGTCAAAAAAAGCATGACGATTTTTCACGATACGGCATTTGATCTTAGGCGATTGACTTGTGACGTCATCACTGGGACCAATTCTTTTTATTATCAGATCGACATAAAAATATAATGGAATATTAAAAAAAAAATCATACAAAACAAGACAGCAAATATTTTATTTGAATTCTTGGAACACCCAAGGACATCAAACAAAAGCATTACAATTTTTGACGATATGGCGTTCGATCTTCAGTTATCGACTTGTGACGTATATTTTCAATAACTGAGCTAAAAAAAATATCATGAAATATTTAAAAAAAGATTAAATACAAAACAAAAACGCAAATAATTTATTTGAATTCTTGGAACACCCAAAGACGTCAAAAAAAAGCAAAGCGATATGAAACAACGACGATTCAGCGTTTGACATGTGACGTCATATTGTGAAGTATTTTTTTCATTATCTGATCGACACAAAAAAATCATGAAATACATAAAAAAAGATTTCATCCAAAACAAAAGTGCAAATATTTGATTTGAATTCTTGGACCACCAAAAGACATCTAACAAAAGTATAACGATTAATGACGATACGGCGTTTGATCTTCGGCGATCGACTCGTGATGTCATCACTGTAACGGTTTTTTCATTAAATGAGCAAAAAAAAAATCATGAAATATTTCAAAGAAGATTTTATACAAAACAAAAGAGCAAATATTTTATTTGAATTCTTGGAATACCCAAAAACGTCAAAAAAAAGCGTAGCGATTTGAAACAACGACGATCTGGCGTTTGACATGTGACGTATTTTTTTCATTATCTGATCGACACAAAAAAATCAAGAAATATTTAAGAAAAAATTTTAACCAAAACAAAAGAGCACATATTTTTTTGATTTCTTGGAACACCCAAAGACGTCAAAAAAAAGCATAGTGATTTGAAAACACAACGTTCCGGCGTTTGACATGTGACGTAATCATTTTAACGTTTTTTTTTTCATTATCTGATCGAAGAGAAAAATAATGAAATATTGAAAAAAGGATTTCATCCAAACCAAAAGTGCACATACCTTTTTGAATTCTTGGAACATCCGCAGACGTCATACAAAAGCAAAGCGATTTGTGGCAACGACGATCCAGCGTTCGATATTCGGCGATCGAGATGTGACGTCATCACTGTGACGTATTTTTTTCATTATCTGATCGAAAGAAAAAATCATGAAATATTTGAAAAAAGATTTCATACAAAACAAAAGAGCAAATATTATATTTGAATTCATGGAACACCCAAAGAAATCAAACAAAACCATAGCGATTTGTGACGATACGGCGTTCGATCTTCGGCGATCGACTTGTGACGTCATCACTGTGACGTTTTTTTTATTAAATGAGCGACAAAAAAATCATGAAATATTACAAAAAAGATTTCATACAAAACAAAAGATTAAATATTTTATTAGAATTCATGGAACACCCAAAGACGTCAAAAAAAAGCATAGAGATTTGTGACGAAACTGCGTTCGCTCTTCGGCGATCGACTTGTGACGTCATCACTGTGCCGCTTTTTCCAATAACTGAAGGAAATAAAAAAATCATGAAATATTTCAAAGAAGATTTCATACAAAACAAAACAGCAAATATTTATTTGAATTCTTGCAACACCCAAAAAAGTAAAAAAAAAGCATAGCGATTTGAAACAACGACGATCCGGCGTTTGACATGTGACGTATTTTTTTCATTATCTGATCGACACAAAAAAATCATGAAATATTTGAAAAAAGATTTCATACAAAACAAAAGAGCAGATATTATATTTGAATTCATGGAACACCCAAAGAAATCAAACAAAAGCATAGCGATTTGTGACGATACGGCGATCGATCTTTGGCGATCGACTTGTGACGTCATCACTGTGACGTTTTTTTCATTAAATGAGCGACAAAAAAATCATGAAATATTACAAAAAAGATTTCATACAAAACAAAAGATTAAATATTTTATTAGAATTCATGGAACACCCAAAGACGTCAAAAAAAAGAATAGCGATTTGTGACGATACTGCGTTCGCTCTTCGGCGATCGACTTGTGACGTCATCCGTGAGACGCTTTATTCATTATCTGATCGACACAAACAATCATGAAATATTTAAGAATAAATTTCATCCAAAACAAAAGAGCACATATTTTTTTGATTCCTTGGAACACCCAAACACGTCAAAAAAATGCATAGTGATTTGAAAACACGACTTTCCGGCGTTTGACATGTGACGTAACCATTGTGACGTATTTTTATCATTATCTGATCGAAGAGAAAAATCATGAAATATTGAAAAAAAGATTTAATCCAAACCAAAAAAGCACATGTCTTTTTGAATTCTTGGAACATCCGCAGACGTCATACAAAAGCAAAGCGATTATTGGCAACGACGATCCAGCGTTCGATATTCGGCGATCGAGATGTGACGTCATCACTGTGATGTATTTTTTTCATTATCTGATCGAAAGAAAAAATCATGAAATATTACAAAAAAGATTTCATACAAAACAAAAGATTAAATATTTTATTAGAATTCATGGAACACCCAAAGACGTCAAAAAAAGCATAGCGATTTGTGACGATACTGCGTTCGCTCTTCGGCGATCGACTTGTGACGTCATCACTGTGACGCTTTTTTCATTATCTGATCGACACAAAAAAATCATGAAATATTTAAGAAAAAATTTCATCCAAAACAAAACAGCACATATTTTTTTGATTCCTTGGAACACCCAAACACGTCAAAAAAAAGCATAGTGATTTGAAAACACGACTTTCCGGCGTTTGACATGTGACGTAACCATTGTGACGTATTTTTTTCATTATCTGATCGAAGAGAAAAATCATGAAATATTGAAAAAAAGATTTAATCCAAACCAAAAAAGCACATGTCTTTTTGAATTCTTTGAACATCCGCAGACGTCAAACAAAAGCATAGAGATTTTTGGCATCGACGATCCAGCGTTCGATATTCGGCGATCGAGATGTGAAGTCATCACTGTGACGAATATTTTTAATAACTGAGCTAAAAAAAAATATCACGAAATATTTAAAAGAAGATTTCATACAAAACAAAAGAGCAAATATTTTATTTGAATTCTAGGAATACCCAAAAACGTCAAAAAGAAGCATTGCGATTTGAAACAATGACGATCCGGCGTTTGACATGTGACGTATTTTTTTCATTATCTGATCGACACAAAAAAATCATGAAATATTTAAGAAAAAATTTCATCCAAAACAAAAGAGCACATATTTTTTTGATTTCTCGGAACACCCAAAGACGTCAAAAAAAAGCATAATGATTTGAAAACACGACGTTCCGGCGTTTGACATGTGTGGTAATCATTGTAACGTATTTTTTTCATTATCTGATCGACGAGAAAAATAATGAAATATTGAAAAAAAAATTTCATCGAAACCAAAAGAGCACATACCTTTTTGAATTCTTCGAATATCCGCAGACGTCATACAAAAGCAAAGCGATTTGTGGCATCGACGATCCAGCGTTCGATATTCGGCGATCGAGATGTGATGTCATCACTGTGACGTATTTTTTTCATTATCTGATCGAAAGAAAAAATCATGAAATAATTGAAAAAATATTTCATTAATACAAAAGACCAAATATTTAATTTGAATTCTCGGAACACCCAAAGACGTCAAACAAAAGCATAGCGATTTGTGACGATATGGCGTTCGATCTTTGGCGATCGACTTGTGACGTCATCACCGTGACGCTTTTTTCATTATGTGAGCGAAATAAAAAAATCATGAAATATTTAAAAAAAGATTTCATACAAAACAAAAGAGCAAATATTTTATTTGAATTTATGGAACACCCAAAGACGTCAAACAAAAGCATAGCGATTTGTGACGATACGGCGTTTGATCTTCGGCGATCGACTCGTGACGTCATCACTGTGACGTTTTTTTCATTAAATGACCGAAAAAAAAATCATGAAATATTTCAAAAAAGATATCATACAAAACAAAAGAGCAAAGATTTTATTTGAATTCTAGGAATACCCAAAAACGTTAAAAAGAAGCATTGCGATTTGAAACAACGACGATCCGGCGTTTGACATGTGTGGTAATCATTGTAACGTATTTTTTTCATTATCTGATCGACGAGAAAAATAATGAAATATTGAAAAAAAAATTTCATCGAAACCAAAAGAGCACACACCTTTTTGAATTCTTCGAATATCCGCAGACGTCATACAAAAGCAAAGCGATTTGTGGCATCGACGATCCAGCGTTCGATATTCGGCGATCGAGATGTGATGTCATCACTGTGACGTATTTTTTTCATTATCTGATCGAAAGAAAAAATCATGAAATAATTGAAAAAATATTTCATTAATACAAAAGACCAAATATTTAATTTGAATTCTCGGAACACCCAAAGACGTCAAACAAAAGCATAGCGATTTGTGACGATACTGCGTTCGCTCTTCGGCGATCGACTTGTGACGTCATCACTGTGACGCTTTTATCATTATCTGATCGACACAAAAAAATCATGAAATATTTAAGAAAAAATTTCTTCCAAAACAAAAGAGCAGGAACATGAAACATGTTTTTTGGGCAAAACTCTCTCGAATGACGTTCGATCGTTCCGAAACAAACAGCATTAGATAGAGCTCGTCATTCCAAAGAGATTGATGTGCAACACGACGTTATTCGGTGAAGTCGTCCCTGAAAAAACTAAAAAAACTGAAAAAAAATGTTTTTCCCTCATAACTCCCTTATATGACGTCCTAGCGAGGTGAAAGTGTGAACAAATGTTTTTGCCATAACTCCCCGAAATGAAGTGCGATCGTGCTCAAACAACGATCATACGCTTCTTCTAGACCAAACGAACAGTTTGACGTGCAACACGACGTGTTTTGTGCAGGCATGTCTGAATACATGTTTTTTGGGCGAAACTCTCTCGAATGACGTTCGATTTTTCCGAAACAAACAGCATTAGATAGAGCTCGTCATTCCAAAGAGATTGATGTGCAACATGACGTTATTCAGTGAAGGCGTCCCTGAAAAAGTCTAAAAAAACTGAAAAAAAATGTTTTTCCCTCATAACTCCCTTATACGACGTCCTAACGAGGTGAAAGTGTGAAAAAATGTTTTTGCCATAACTCCCCCAAATGAAGTGCGATCGTGCTCAAACAACGATCATACGCTTCTTCTAGACCAAACGAACAGTTTGACGTGCAACACAACGAGTTTTGTGCAGGCATGTCTGAAAACATGTTTTTTGGGCAAAACTCTCTCGAATGACGTTCGATCGTTCAGAAACAAACAGCATTAGATAGAGCTCGTCATTCCAAAGAGATTGATGTGCAACATGACGTGATTTGGTGAAGGCGTCCCGGAAAAAATCTAAAAAAACTGAAAAAATGTTTTCCCCTCATAACTCCCTTATACGACGTCCTAGCGAGGTGAAAGTGTGAAAAAATGTTTTTGCCATAACTCCCCGAAATGAGTGCGATCGTGCTCAAACAACGATCATACGCTTCTTCTAGACCAAACGAACAGGTTGACGTGCAACACGACGTGTTTTGTGCAGGCATGTCTGAAAACATGTTTTTTGGGCAAAACTCTCTCGAACGAGGTTCGATCGTTCCGAAACAAACAGCATTAGATAGAGCTCGTCATTCCAAAGAGATTGATGTGCAACATGACGTGATTCGGTGAAGGCGTCCCTGAAAAAATCTAAAAAAACTGAAACAAAATGTTTTTTCCCTCATAACTCCCTTATACGACGTCCTAGCGAGGTGAAAGTGTGAAAAAATGTTTTTGCCATAACTCCCCGAAATGAAGTGCGATCGTGCTTAAACAACGATCATATGCTTCTTCTAGACCAAACGAACAGTTTGACGTGCAACACGACGTGTTTTGTGCAGGCATGTCTGAAAACATGTTTTTTGGGCAAAACTCTCTCGAATGACGTTCGATCGTTCCGAAACAAACAGCATTAGATAGAGCTCGTCATTCCAAAGAGATTGATGTGCAACATGACGTGATTCGGTGAAGGCGTCCCTGAAAAAATCTAAAAAAACTGAAAAAAAATGTTTTTCCCTCATAACTCCCTTATACGACGTCCTAGCGAGGTGAAAGTGTGAAAAAATGTTTTTGCCATAACTCCCCGAAATGAAGTGCGATCGTGCTCAAACAACGATCATACGCTTCTTCTAGACCAAACGAACAGTTTGACGTGCAACACGACGTGTTTTGTGCAGGCATGTCTGAAAACATGTTTTTTTGGGCAAAACTCTCTCGAATGACGTTCGATCGTTCCGAAACAAACAGCATTAGATAGAGCTCGTCATTCCAAAGAGATTGATGTGCAACATGACGTGATTCGGTGAAGGCGTCCCCTGAAAAAATCTAAAAAAACTGAAAAAAAATGTTTTTCCCTCATAACTCCCTTATACGACGTCCTAGCGAGGTGAAAGTGTGAAAAAATGTTTTTGCCATAACTCCCCGAAATGAAGTGCGATCGTGCTCAAACAACGATCATACGCTTCTTCTAGACCAAACGAACAGTTTGACGTGCAACACGACGTGTTTGTGCAGGCATGTCTGAAAACATGTTTTTTGGGCAAAACTCTCTCGAATGACGTTCGATCGTTCCGAAACAAACAGCATTAGATAGAGCTCGTCATTCCAAAGAGATTGATGTGCAACATGACGTGATTCGGTGAAGGCGTCCCTGAAAAAATCTAAAAAAACTGAAAAAAAATGTTTTTCCCTCATAACTCCCTTATACGACGTCCTAGCGAGGTGAAAGTGTGAAAAAATGTTTTTGCCATAACTCCCCGAAATGAAAACATACATACATACTACGTGCTTTTATTAACTCTGAGAGGGTTCTGCCTTTCATATCTGGGGGTAATATCGAAGATTATGTCTACATCGTTTGTCACTTATGAGATATTGCTTCTAAGACCTCATACTACGTGCTTTTAATGCATCTAAGAGGATTCTGCCTTTCATTTCTGATGGTTACATCGAGGAGTCTGTAATCGTCGATTGCCCTTGAGATGGTTCTGCCGTTAATATCTGATGGTAACATCGAGGATTCCTTCTTCGTCGTTTGTCACTTACGAGATATTGCTTCTAAGACCTCATACTACGTGCTTTTAATGCATCTAAGAGGATTCTGCCTTTCATTTCTGATGGTTACATCGAGGAGTCTGTAATCGTCGATTGCCCTTGAGATGGTTCTGCCGTTAATATCTGATGGTAACATCGAGGATTCCTTCTTCGTCGTTTGTCACTTACGAGTTATTGCTTCTAAGATCTCATACTAAGTGCTTGTATTAACTCTGAGAGGGTTCTGCCTTTCATATCTGATGGTAACATCGAGGAGTCTGTAATCGTCGATTGCCCTTGAGATGGTTCTGCCGTTCTTATCTCATGGTAACATCTAGGATTCTATCTACGTCGTTTGTCACTTACGAGGTATTGCTTCTAAGACCTCATACTGCGTGCTTTTAATGCATCTGAGAGGATTCTGCCTTTCATTTCTGATGGTTACATCGAGGAGTCTGTAATCGTCGATTGCCCTTGAGATGGTTCTGCCGTTAATATCTGATGGTAACATCGAGGATTCCTTCTTCGTCGTTTGTCACTTACGAGTTATTGCTTCTAAGATCTCATACTAAGTGCTTGTATTAACTCTGAGAGGGTTCTGCCTTTCATATCTGATGGTAACATCGAGGAGTCTGTAATCGTCGATTGCCCTTGAGATGGTTCTGCCGTTCTTATCTCATGGTAACATCTAGGATTCTATCATCGTCGTTTGTCACTTACGAGGTATTGCTTCTAAGACCTCATACTATGTGCTTTTATTAACTCTGAGAGGGTTCTGCCTTTCATATCTGATGGTAACATCGAGGAGTCTGTAATCGTCGATTGCCCTTAAGATGGTTCTGCCGTTGATATCTGATGGTAACATCAAGGATTCCTTCTTTGTCGTTTGTCACTTACGAGGTATTGCTTCTAAGATCTCATACTAAGTGCTTTTATTAACTCTGAGAGGGTTCTTCCTTTCATATCTGATGGTAACATCGAGGAGTCTGTAATCGTCGATTCCCCTAGAGAAGGTTCTGCCGTTAATATCTTATGGTAACATCGAGGATTCCTTCTTCGACATTTGTCACTTACGAGGTATTGCTTCTAAGACCTCATACTACGTGCTTTTAATGCATCTGAGAGGATTCTGCCTTTCATATCTGATGGTAACATCGAGGAGTCTGTAATCGTCGATTGCCCTTGAGATGGTTCTGCCGTTAATATCTGATGGTAACATCGAGGATTCCTTCTTCGTCGTTTGTCACTTACGAGGTATTGCTTCTAAGACCTCATACTACGTGCTTTTAATGCATCTGAGAGGATTCTGCCTTTCATATCTGATGGTAACATCGAGGATTCCTTCTTCGTCGTTTGTCACTTACGAGGTATTGCTTCTAAGACCTCATACTACGTGCTTTTATTAACTCTGAGAGGGTTCTGCCTTTCATATCTGAGGGTAATATCGAAGATTATGTCTACATCGTTTGTCACTTATGAGATATTGCTTCTAAGATCTCATACTAAGTGCTTGTTTTAACTCTGAGAGGGTTCTGCCTTTCATATCTGATGGTAACATCGAGGAGTCTGTAATCGTCGATTGCCCTTGAGATGGTTCTGCCGTTGATATCTGATGGTAACATCAAGGATTCCTTCTTTGTCATTTGTCACTTACGAGGTATTGCTTCTAAGATCTCATACTAAGTGCTTTTATTAACTCTGAGAGGGTTCTGCCTTTCATATCTAATGGTAACATCGAGGAGTCTGTAATCGTCGATTGCCCTTGAGAAGTTCCTGCCGTTAATATCTGATGGTACCATCGAGGATTCCTTCTTCGTCGTCTGTCACTTACGAGGTATTGCTTCTAAGACCTCATACTACGTGCTTTTATTAACTCTGAGAGGGTTCTTTTTTTCATATCTGATGGTAACATCGAGGAGTCTGTAATCGTCGATTGCCCTTGAGATGGTTCTGCCGTTAATATCTGATGGTACCATCGAGGATTCCTTCTTCGTCGTTTGTCACTTACGAGGTATTGCTCTAAGACCTCATACTACGTGCTTTTATTAACTCTGAGAGGGTTCTTTTTTTCATATCTGATGGTAACATCGAGGAGTCTGTAATCGTCGATTGCCCTTGAGATGGTTCTGCCTTTAATATCTGATGGTAACATCGAGCATTCCTTCCTCGTCGTTTGTCACTTACGAGGTATTGCTTCTAAGACGTCATACTACGTGCTTTTTATGCATCTGAGAGGATTCTGCCTTTCATATCTGATGGTTACATCGAGGAGTTTGTAATCGTCGATTGCCCTTGAGATGGTTCTGCCGTTAATATCTGATGGTACCATCGAGGATTCCTTCTTCGTCGATTGGCACTTACGAGGTATCCCTTCTAAGACCTCATACTACGTGCTTTTAATGCATCTGAGAGGATTCTGCCTTTCATATCTGATGTCAACATCGAGGAGTCTGTAATCGTCGATAGCCCTTGAGATGATTCTGCCGTTAATATCTGATGGTACCATCGAGGATTCCTTCTTCGTCGTTTGTCACTTACGAGGTTTTGCTTCTAAGACCTCATACTACGTGCTTTTATTAACTCTGAGAGGTTTCTGCCTTTCATATCTGATGGTAACATCGAGGAGTCTGTAATCGTCGATTGCCCTTGAGATGGTTCTGCCGTTGATATCTGATGGTAACATCACGGATTCCTTCTTTGTCGTTTGTCACTTACGAGATATTGCTCCAAAGACCTCATTCTACGTGCTTTTCATGCATCTGAGAGGATTCTGCCTTTCATATCTGATGGTTACATCTAGGAGTCTGTAATCGTCGATTGCCCTTGAGATGGTTCTGCCGTTAATATCTGATGGTACCATCGAGGATTCCTTCTTCGTCGTTTGTCACTTACGAGGTATTGCTCATAAGACCTCATACTACGTGCTTTTAATGCATCTAAGAGGATTCTGTCTTTCATATCTGATGGTTACATCGAGGAGTCTGTAATCGTCGATTGCCCTTGAGATGGTTCTGCCGTTAATATCTGATGGTAACATCGAGAATTCCTTCTTCGTCGTTTGTCATTTACGAGATATTGCTTCTAAGATCTCATACTCAGTGCTTTTATTAACTCTGAGAGGGTTCTGCCTTTCATATCTGATGGTAACATCGAGGAGTCTGTAATCGTCGATTGCCCTTGAGATGGATCTGCCGTTAATATCTGATGGTACCATCGAGGATTCCTTCTTCGTCGATTGCCACTTACGAGATATTGCTTCTAAGACCTCATACTACGTGCTTTTAATGCATCTAAGAGGATTCTGCCTTTCATATCTGATGGTAACATCGAGGAGTCTGTAATCGTCGATTGCCCTTGAGATGGTTCTGCCGTTAATATCTGATGGTAACATCGAGGATTCCTTCTTCGTCGTTTGTCACTTACGAGGTATTGCTTCTAAGACCTCATACTACGTGCTTTTAATGCATCTAAGAGGATTCTGCCTTTCATATCTGATGGTTACATCGAGGAGTCTGTAATCGTCGATTGCCCTTGAGATGGTTCTGCCGTTAATATCTGATGGTAACATCGAGGATTCCTTCTTCGTCGTTTGTCACTTACGAGGTATTGCTTCTAAGATCTCATACTAAGTGCTTTTATTAACTCTGAGAGGGTTCTGCCTTTCATATCTGATGGTAACATCGAGGAGTCTGTAATCGTCGATTGCCCTTGAGATGGTTCTGCCGTTAATATCTGATGGTAACATCGAGGATTCCTTCTTCGTCGTTTGTCACTTACGAGGTATTGCTTCTAAGACCTCATACTACGTGCTTTTAATGCATCTAAGAGGATTCTGCCTTTCATTTCTGATGGTTACATCGAGGAGTCTGTAATCGTCGATTGCCCTTGAGATGGTTCTGCCGTTAATAACTGATGGTAACATCGAGGATTCCTTCTTCGTCGTTTGTCACTTACGAGGTATTGCTTCTAAGACCTCATACTACGTGCTTTTAATGCATCTGAGAGGATTCTGCCTTTCATATCTGATGGTAACATCTAGGAGTCTGTAATCGTCGATTGCCCTTGAGATGGTTCTGCCGTTAATATCTGATGGTAACATCGAGCATTCCTTCTTCGTCGTTTGTCACTTACGAGGTATTGATTCTAAGACCTCATACTACGTGCTTTTATTAACTCTGAGAGGGTTCTGCCTTTCATATCTGATGGTAACATCGAGGAGTCTGTAATCGTCGATTGCCCTTAAGATGGTTCTGCCGTTGATATCTGATGGTAACATCAAGGATTCCTTCTTTGTCGTTTGTCATTTACGAGGTATTGCTTCTAAGATCTCATACTAAGTGCTTTTATTAACTCTGAGAGGGTTCTTCCTTTTATATCTGATGGTAACATCGAGGAGTCTGTAATCGTCGATTCCCCTAGAGAAGGTTCTGCCGTTAATATCTTATGGTAACATCGAGGATTCCTTCTTCGACATTTGTCACTTACGAGGTAGTGCTTCTAAGACCTCATACTACGTGCTTTTAATGCATCTGAGAGGATTCTGCCTTTCATATCTGATGGTAACATCGAGGAGTCTGTAATCGTCGATTGCCCTTGAGATGGTTCTGCCGTTAATATCTGATGGTAACATCGAGGATTCCTTCTTCGTCGTTTGTCACTTACGAGGTATTGCTTCTAAGACCTCATACTACGTGCTTTTAATGCATCTAAGAGGATTCTGCCTTTCATATCTGATGGTTACATCGAGGATTCCCTTCTTCGTCGTTTGTCACTTACGAGGTATTTGCTTCTAAGACCTCATACTACGTGCTTTATTAACTCTGAGAGGGTTCTGCCTTTCATATCTGAGGGTAATATCGAAGATTATGTCTACATCGTTTGTCACTTATGAGATATTGCTTCTAAGATCTCATACTAAGTGCTTGTTTTAACTCTGAGAGGGTTCTGCCTTTCATATCTGGTGGTAACATCGAGGAGTCTGTAATCGTCGATTGCCCTTGAGATGGTTCTGCCGTTGATATCTGATGGTAACATCAAGGATTCCTTCTTTGTCATTTGTCACTTACGAGGTATTGCTTCTAAGATCTCATACTAAGTGCTTTTATTAACTCTGAGAGGGTTCTGCCTTTCATATCTAATGGTAACATCGAGGAGTCTGTAATCGTCGATTGCCCTTGAGAAGTTCCTGCCGTTAATATCTGATGGTACCATCGAGGATTCCTTCTTCGTCGTCTGTCACTTACGAGGTATTGCTTCTAAGACCTCATACTACGTGCTTTTATTAACTCTGAGAGGGTTCTTTTTTTCATATCTGATGGTAACATCGAGGAGTCTGTAATCGTCGATTGCCCTTGAGATGGTTCTGCCGTTAATATCTGATGGTACCATCGAGGATTCCTTCTTCGTCGTTTGTCACTTACGAGGTATTGCTCTAAGACCTCATACTACGTGCTTTTATTAACTCTGAGAGGGTTCTTTTTTTCATATCTGATGGTAACATCGAGGAGTCTGTAATCGTCGATTGCCCTTGAGATGGTTCTGCCTTTAATATCTGATGGTAACATCGAGCATTCCTTCCTCGTCGTTTGTCACTTACGAGGTATTGCTTCTAAGACGTCATACTACGTGCTTTTTATGCATCTGAGAGGATTCTGCCTTTCATATCTGATGGTTACATCGAGGAGTTTGTAATCGTCGATTGCCCTTGAGATGGTTCTGCCGTTAATATCTGATGGTACCATCGAGGATTCCTTCTTCGTCGATTGGCACTTACGAGGTATCCCTTCTAAGACCTCATACTACGTGCTTTTAATGCATCTGAGAGGATTCTGCCTTTCATATCTGATGTCAACATCGAGGAGTCTGTAATCGTCGATAGCCCTTGAGATGATTCTGCCGTTAATATCTGATGGTACCATCGAGGATTCCTTCTTCGTCGTTTGTCACTTACGAGGTTTTGCTTCTAAGACCTCATACTACGTGCTTTTATTAACTCTGAGAGGTTTCTGCCTTTCATATCTGATGGTAACATCGAGGAGTCTGTAATCGTCGATTGCCCTTGAGATGGTTCTGCCGTTGATATCTGATGGTAACATCACGGATTCCTTCTTTGTCGTTTGTCACTTACGAGATATTGCTCCAAAGACCTCATTCTACGTGCTTTTCATGCATCTGAGAGGATTCTGCCTTTCATATCTGATGGTTACATCTAGGAGTCTGTAATCGTCGATTGCCCTTGAGATGGTTCTGCCGTTAATATCTGATGGTACCATCGAGGATTCCTTCTTCGTCGTTTGTCACTTACGAGGTATTGCTTCTAAGACCTCATACTACGTGCTTTTAATGCATCTGAGATGATTCTGCCTTTCATATCTGATGGTAACATCGAGGAGCCTGTAATCTTCGATTGCCCTTGAGATGGTTCTGCCGTTAATATCTGATGGTAACATCGAGGATTCCTTCTTAGTCGTTTGTCACTTACGAGGTATTGCTTCTAAGACCTCATACTGCGTGCTTTTAATGCATCTGAGAGGATTCTGCCTTTCATATCTGATGGTAACATCGAGGAGTCTGTAATCGTCGATTCCCCTAGAGAAGGTTCTGCCGTTAATATCTTATGGTAACATCGAGGATTCCTACTTCGACGTTTGTCACTTATGAGGTATTGCTTCTAAGACCTCATACTACGTGCTTTTAATGCATCTAAGAGGATTCTGCCTTTCATTTCTGATGGTTACATCGAGGAGTCTGTAATCGTCGATTGCCCTTGAGATGGTTCTGCCGTTAATATCTGATGGTACCATCGAGGATTCCTTCTTCGTCGTTTGTCACTTACGAGGTATTGCTTCTAAGACCTCATACTACGTGCTTTTAATGCATCTAAGAGGATTCTGCCTTTTATATCTGATGGTAACATCGAGGAGTCTGTAATCGTCGATTCCCCTAGAGAAGGTTCTGCCGTTAATATCTTATGGTAACATCGAGGATTCCTTCTTCGACGTTTGTCACTTACGAGGTATTGCTTCTAAGACCTCATACTACGTGCTTTTAATGCATCTGAGAGGATTCTGCCTTTCATATCTGATGGTAACATCGAGGAGTCTGTAATCGTCGATTGCCCTTGAGATGGATATCCCGATAAAATCTTATTGTAACATCGATTCCTTCTTCGTCGTTTGTCACTTACGAGTATTGCTTCTAAGACCTCATACTACGTGCTTTTTAATGCATCTGAGAGGATTCTGCCTTTCATATCAGTGGTAACATCGAGGATTCCTTCTTCGACATTTTGTCACTTACGAGTATTGCTTCCTAAGACCTCATACTACGTGCTTTTAATGCATCTGAGAGGATTCTGCCTTTCATATCTGATGGTAACATCGAGTCTGTAATCGTCGATTGCCTTGAAGATAGTTCTGCCGTTAATATCTGATGGTAACATCGAGGATTCCTTCTTCGTCGTTTGTCACCCACAGTATTGCTTCTAAGACCTCATTCTCATTACTTTTCATGCATCTGAGAGGATTCTGCCTTTCATATCTGATGGTTACATCTAGGAGTCTGTAATCGTCGATTGCCCTTGAGATGGTTCTGCCGTTAATATCTGATGGTAACATCGAGGATTCCTTCTTCGTCGTTTGTCACTTACGATGTATTGCTTCTAAGATCTCATACTAAGTGCTTTTATTAACTCTGAGAGGGTTCTGCGTTTCATATCTGATGGTAACATCGAGGAGTCTGTAATCTTCGATTGCCCTTGAGATGTTTCTGCCGTTAATATCTGATGGTACCATCGAGGATTCCTTCTTCGTCGTTTGTCACTTACGAGGTATTGCTTCTAAGACCTCATACTACGTGCTTTTAATGCATCTAAGAGGATTCTGCCTTTCATATCTGATGGTTACATCGAGGAGTCTGTAATCGTCGATTGCCCTTGAGATGGTTCTGCCATTAATATCTGATGGTAACATCGAGGATTCCTTCTTCATCGTTTGTCACTTACGAGGTATTGCTTCTAAGATCTCATACTACGTGCTTTAAATGCATCTGAGAGGATTCTGCCTTTCATATCTGATGGTAACATCGAGGATTCCTTCTTCGTCGTTTGTCACTTACGAGGTATTGCTT
The DNA here is from genome assembly GCA_028555115.1 of Himalopsyche japonica. Classification (NCBI taxonomy): domain Eukaryota; kingdom Metazoa; phylum Arthropoda; class Insecta; order Trichoptera; family Rhyacophilidae; genus Himalopsyche; species Himalopsyche japonica. Next base: position 20,212 of record JAHFWJ010000608.1, read on the forward strand.
CTAAGACCTCATACTACGTGTTTTTATTAACTCTGAGAGGGTTCTGCCTTTCATATCTGAGGGTAATATCGAAGATTATGTCTACATCGTTTGTCACTTATGAGATATTGCTTCTAAGATCTCATACTAAGTGCTTGTTTTAACTCTGAGAGGGTTCTGCCTTTCATATCTGATGGTAACATCGAGAAGTCTGTAATCGTCGATTGCCCTTGAGATGGTTCTGCCGTTAATATCTGATGGTAACATCGAGGATTCCTTCTTTGTCGTTTGTCACTTACGAGGTATTGCTTCTTAGATCTCATAGTAAGTGCTTTTATTAACTCTGAGAGGGTTCTTTTTTTCATATCTGATGGTAACATCGAGTATTCTGTAATCGTCGATTGCCCTTGAGATGGTTCTGCCGTTAATATCTGATGGTACCATCGAGGATTCCTTCTTCGTCGTTTGTCACTTACGAGGTATTGCTTCTAAGACCTCATACTACGTGCTTTTAATGCATCTAGGAGGATTCTGTCTTTCATATCTGATGGTTACATCGAGGAGTCTGTAATCGTCGATTGCCCTTGAGATGGTTCTGCCGTTAATATCTGATGGTAACATCGAGCATTCCTTCCTCGTCGTTTGTCACTTACGAGGTATTGCTTCTAGACCTCATACTACGTGCTTTTATTACTCTGAGAGGGTTCTGCCTTTCATATCTGATGGTAACATCGAGGAGTCTGTAATCGTCGATTGCCCTTGAGATGGTTCTGCCGTTAATATCTGATGGTAACATAGAGGATTCCTTCTTCGTCGTTTGTCACTTACGAGGTATTGCTTCTTAGACCTCATACTACGTGCTTTTAATGCATCTAAGAGGATTCTGCCTTTCATATCTGATGGTTACATCGACGAGTCTGTAATCGTCGATTGCCCATGAGATGGTTCTGCCGTTAATATCTGATGGTACCATCGAGGATTCCTTCTTCGTCGATTGGCACTTACGAGGTATCCCTTCTAAGACCTCATACTACGTGCTTTTAATGCATCTGAGAGGATTCTGCCTTTCATATCTGATGGTAACATCGAGGAGTCTGTAATCGTCGATTGCTCTTGAGATGGTTCTGCCGTTAATATCTGATGGTAACATAGAGGATTCCTTCTTCGTCGTTTGTCACTTACGAGGTATTGCTTCTAAGACCTCATACTACGTGCTTTTAATGCATCTAAGAGGATTCTGTCTTTCATATCTGATGGTTACATCAAGGAGTCTGTAATCGTCGATTGCCCTTGAGATGGTTCTGCCGTTAATATCTGATGGTAACATCGAGCATTCCTTCCTCGTCGTGTGTCACCTACGAGGTATTGCTTCTAAGACCTCATACTACGTGCTTTTAATGCATCTAAGAGGATTCTGTCTTTCATATCTGATGGTTACATCGAGGAGTTAGTAATCGTCGATTGCCCTTGAGATGGTTCTGCCGTTAATATCTGATGGTAACATCGAGCATTCCTTCCTCGTCGTGTGTCACTTACGAGGTATTGCTTCTAAGACCTCATACTACGTGCTTTTAATGCATCTGAGAGGATTCTGCCTTTCATATCTGATGGTAACATCGAGGAGTCTGTAATCGTCGATTGCCCTTGAGATGGTTCTGCCGTTAATATCTGATGGTAACATCGAGGATTCCTTCTTCGTCGCTTGTCACTTACGAGGTATTGCTTCTAAGACCTGATACTACGTGCTTTTAATGCATCTAAGAGGATTCTGCCTTTCATATCTGATGGTAACATCGAGGAGTCTGTAATCGTCGATTGCCCTTGAGATGGTTCTTCTGTTAATATCTGATGGTAACATCGAGGATTCCTTCTTCGTCGTTTGTCACTTACGAGGTATTGCTTCTTAGACCTCATACTACGTGCTTTTAATGCATCTAAGAGGATTCTGCCTTTCATATCTGATGGTTACATCGAGGAGTCTGTAATCGTCGATTGCCCTTGAGATGGTTCTTCCGTTAATATCTGATGGTAACATCGAGCATTCCTTCCTCGTCGTGTGTCACTTACGAGGTATTGCTTCTAAGACCTCATACTACGTGCTTTAAATGCATCTGAGAGGATTCTGCCTTTCATATCTGATGTCAACATCGAGGAGTCTGTAATCGTCGATAGCCCTTGAGATGATTCTGCCGTTAATATCTGATGGTACCATCGAGGATTCCTTCTTCGTCGTTTGTCACTTACGAGGTATTGCTTCTTAGACCTCATACTACGTGCTTTTAATGCATCTGAGAGGATTCTGCCTTTCATATCTGATGGTAACATCGAGGAGTCTGTAATCGTCGATTGCCTTTGAGAAGGTTCTGTTGTTAATATCTGATGGTTACATCGAGGATTCCTTCTTCGTCGTTTGTCACTTACGAGGTATTGCTTCTAAGACCTCATAATACGTGCTTTTATTAACTCTGAGAGGGTTCTTTTTTTCATATCTGATGGTAACATCGAGTATTCTGTAATCGTCGATTGCCCTTGAGATGGTTCTGCCGTTAATATCTGATGGTACCATCGAGGATTCCTTCTTCGTCGATTGGCACTTACGAGGTATCCCTTCTAAGATCTCATACTACGTGCTTTTAATGCATCTGAGAGGATTCTGCCTTTCATATCTGATGGTAACATCGAGGAGTCTGTAATCGTCGATTGCCCTTGAGATGGTTCTGCCGTTAATATCTGATGGTACCATCGAGGATTCCTTCTTCGTCGATTGGCACTTACGAGGTATCCCTTCTAAGACCTCATACTACGTGCTTTTAATGCATCTAAGAGGATTCTGCCTTTCATATCTGATGGTTACATCGAGGAGTCTGTAATCGTCGATTGCCCTTGAGATGGTTCTGCCGTTAATATCTGATGGTAACATCGAGGATTCCTTCTTCGTCGTTTGTCACTTACGATGTATTGCTTCTAAGATCTCATACTAAGTGCTTTTATTAACTCTGAGAGGGTTCTGCGTTTCATATCTGATGGTAACATCGAGGAGTCTGTAATCTTCGATTGCCCTTGAGATGGTTCTGCCGTTAATATCTGATGGTACCATCGAGGATTTCTTCTTCGTCGTTTGTCACTTACGAGGTATTGCTTCTAAGACCTCATACTACGTGCTTTTAATGCATCTAAGAGGATTCTGCCTTTCATATCTGATGGTTAAATCGAGGAGTCTGTAATCGTCGATTGCCCTTGAGATGGTTCTGCCGTTAATATCTGATGGTAACATCGAGGATTCCTTCTTCATCGTTTGTCACTTACGAGGTATTGCTTCTAAGATCTCATACTAAGTGCTTTTATTAACTCTGAGAGGGTTCTGCCCTTCATATCTGATGGTAACACCGAGGAGTCTGTAATCGTCGATTGCCCTTGAGATGGTTCTGCTGTTAATATCTGATGGTAACATCGAGGATTCCTTCTTCGTCGTTTGTCACTTACGATGTATTGCTTCTAAGATCTCATACTAAGTGCTTTTATTAACTCTGAGAGGGTTCTGCCTTTCATATCTGATGGTAACATCGAGGATTCCTTCTTCGTCGTTTGTCACTTACGAGGTATTGCTTCTAAGACCTCATACTACGTGCTTTTATTAACTCTGAGAGGGTTCTGCCTTTCATATCTGAGGGTAATATCGAAGATTATGTCTACATCGTTTGTCACTTATGAGATATTGCTTCTAAGATCTCATACTAAGTGCTTGTTTTAACTCTGAGAGGGTTCTGCCTTTCATATCTGATGGTAACATCGAGGAGTCTGTAATCGTCGATTGCCCTTGAGATGGTTCTGCCGTTAATATCTGATGGTAACATCGAGGATTCCTTCTTTGTCGTTTGTCACTTACGAGGTATTGCTTCTTAGATCTCATAGTAAGTGCTTTTATTAACTCTGAGAGGGTTCTGCCTTTCATATCTGATGGTAACATCGAGGAGTCTGTAATCGTCGATTGCCCTTGAGATGGTTCTGCCGTTAATATCTGATGGTAACATCAAGGATTCCTTCTTTGTCGTTTGTCACTTACGAGTATTGCTTCTAAGACCTCATACTACGTGCTTTTATTAACTCTGAGAGGATTCTGCCTTTCATATCTGATGGTAACATCGAGGAGTCTGTAATCGTCGATTGCCCTTGAGATGGTTCTGCCGTTAATATCTGATGGTAACATAGAGGATTCCTTCTTCGTCGTTTGTCACTTACGAGGTATTGCTTCTTAGACCTCATACTACGTGCTTTTAATGCATCTAAGAGGATTCTGCCTTTCATATCTGATGGTTACATCGAGGAGTCTGTAATCGTCGATTGCCCATGAGATGGTTCTGCCGTTAATATCTGATGGTACCATCGAGGATTCCTTCTTCGTCGATTGGCACTTACGAGGTATCCCTTCTAAGACCTCATACTACGTGCTTTTAATGCATCTGAGAGGATTCTGCCTTTCATATCTGATGATAACATCGAGGAGTCTGTAATCGTCGATTGCCCTTGAGATGGTTCTGCCGTTAATATCTGATGGTAACATAGAGGATTCCTTCTTCGTCGTTTGTCACTTACGAGGTATTGCTTCTAAGACCTCATACTACGTGCTTTTAATGCATCTAAGAGGATTCTGTCTTTCATATCTGATGGTTACATCGAGGAGTCTGTAATCGTCGATTGCCCTTGAGATGGTTCTGCCGTTAATATCTGATGGTAACATCGAGCATTCATTCCTCGTCGTGTGTCACTTACGAGGTATTGCTTCTAAGACCTCATACTACGTGCTTTTAATGCATCTAAGAGGATTCTGTCTTTCATATCTGATGGTTACATCGAGGAGTTAGTAATCGTCGATTGCCCTTGAGATGGTTCTGCCGTTAATATCTGATGGTAACATCGAGCATTCCTTCCTCGTCGTGTGTCACTTACGAGGTATTGCTTCTAAGACCTCATACTACGTGCTTTAAATGCATCTGAGAGGATTCTGCCTTTCATATCTGATGTCAACATCGAGGAGTCTGTAATCGTCGATAGCCCTTGAGATGATTCTGCCGTTAATATCTGATGGTACCATCGAGGATTCCTTCTTCGTCGTTTGTCACTTACGAGGTATTGCTTCTAAGACCTCATACTACGTGCTTTTATTAACTCTGAGAGGGTTCTGCCTTTCATATCTGATGGTAACATCGAGGAGTCTGTAATCGTCGATTGCCCTTGAAGTGGTTCTGCCGTTAATATCTGATGGTAACATCAAGGATTCCTTCTTCGTCGTTTGTCACTTACGAGGTATTGCTTCTAAGACCTCATACTACGTGCTTTTAATGCATCTAAGAGGATTCTGCCTTTCATATCTGATGGTTACATCGAGGAGTCTGTAATCGTCGATTGCCCTTGAGATGGTTCTGCCGTTAATATCTGATGGTAACATCGAGCATTCCTTCCTCGTCGTGTGTCACTTACGAGGTATTGCTTCTAAGACCTCATACTACGTGCTTTTAATGCATCTGAGAGGATTCTGCCTTTCATATCTGATGTCAACATCGAGGAGTCTGTAATCGTCGATAGCCCTTGAGATGATTCTGCCGTTAATATCTGATGGTACCATCGAGGATTCCTTCTTCGTCGTTTGTCACTTACGAGGTATTGCTTCTAAGACCTCATACTACGTGCTTTTAATGCATCTGAGAGGATTCTGCCTTTCATATCTGATGGTAACATCGAGGAGTCTGTAATCGTCGATTGCCCTTGAGATGGTTCTGCCGTTAATATCTAATGGTACCATCGAGGATTCCTTCTTCGTCGTTTGTCACTTACGAGGTATTGCTTCTTAGACCTCATACTACGTGCTTTTAATGCATCTAAGAGGATTCTGCCTTTCATATCTGATGGTTACATCGAGGAGTCTGTAATCGTCGATTGCCCTTGAGATGGTTCTGCCGTTAATATCTGATGGTACCATCGAGGATTCCTTCTTCGTCGATTGGCACTTACGAGGTATCCCTTCTAAGACCTCATACTACGTGCTTTTAATGCATCTGAGAGGGTTCTGCCTTTCATATCTGATGGTAACATCGAGGAGTCTGTAATCGTCGATTGCCCTTGAGATGGTTCTGCCGTTAATATCTGATGGTACCATCGAAGATTCCTTCTTCGTCGTTTGTCACTTACGAGGTATTGCTTCTAAGACCTCATACTACGTGCTTTTAATGCATCTAAGAGGATTCTGCCTTTCATATCTGATGGTAACATCGAGGAGTCTGTAATCGTCGATTGCCCTTGAGATGGTTCTGCCGTTAATATCTGATGGTAACATCGAGGATTCCTTCTTCGTCGTTTGTCACTTACGATGTATTGCTTCTAAGATCTCATACTAAGTGATTTTATTAACTCTGAGAGGGTTCTGCCTTTCATATCTGATGGTAACATCGAGGAGTCTGTAATCGTCGATTGCCCTTGAGATGGTTCTGCCGTTAATATCTGATGGTAACATCGAGGATTCCTTCTTCGTCGTTTGTCACTTACGAGGTATTGCTTCTAAGACCTCATACTACGTGCTTTTAATGCATCTGAGAGGATTCTGCCTTTCATATCTGATGGTAACATCGAGGAGTCTGTAATCGTCGATTGCCCTTGAGATGGTTCTGCCGTTAATATCTGATGGTAACATCGAGGATTCCTTCTTCGTCGCTTGTCACTTACGAGGTATTGCTTCTAAGACCTGATACTACGTGCTTTTAATGCATCTAAGAGGATTCTGCCTTTCATATCTGATGGTAACATCGAGGAGTCTGTAATCGTCGGTTGCCCATGAGATGGTTCTGCCGTTAATATCTGATGGTACCATCGAGGATTCCTTCTTCGTCGATTGGCACTTACGAGGTATCCCTTCTAAGACCTCATACTACGTGCTTTAAATGCATCTGAGAGGATTCTGCCTTTCATATCTGATGGTAACATCGAGGAGTCTGTAATCGTCGATTGCCCTTGAGATCGTTCTGCCGTTAATATCTGATGGTAACATAGAGGATTCCTTCTTCGTCGTTTGTCACTTACGAGGTATTGCTTCTAAGACCTCATACTACGTGCTTCTAATGCATCTGAGAGGATTCTGCCTTTCATATCTGATGGTAACATCGAGGAGTCTGTAATCGTCGATTGCCCTTGAGATGGTTCTGCCGTTAATATCTGATGGTAACATCGAGCATTCCTTCCTCGTCGTGTGTCACCTACGAGGTATTGCTTCTAAGACCTCATACTACGTGCTTTTAATGCATCTAAGAGGATTCTGTCTTTCATAACTGATGGTTACATCGAGGAGTTAGTAATCGTCGATTGCCCTTGAGATGGTTCTGCCGTTAATATCTGATGGTAACATCGAGCATTCCTTCATCGTCGTGTGTCACTTACGAGGTATTGCTTCTAAGACCTCATACTACGTGCTTTTAATGCATCTGAGAGGATTCTGCCTTTCATATCTGATGTCAACATCGAGGAGTCTGTAATCGTCGATAGCCCTTGAGATGATTCTGCCGTTAATATGTGATGGTACCATCGAGGATTCCTTCTTCGTCGTTTGTCACTTACGAGGTATTGCTTCTAAGACCTCATACTACGTGCTTTTAATGCATCTGAGAGGATTCTGCCTTTCATATCTGATGGTAACATCGAGGAGTCTGTAATCGTCGATTGCCTTTGAGAAGGTTCTGTTGTTAATATCTGATGGTAACATCGAGGATTCCTTCTTCGTCGTTTGTCACTTACGAGTTATTGCTTCTAAGACCTCAT
>JAHFWJ010000609.1:0-20397 GCA_028555115.1 Himalopsyche japonica
CAACAATAAGAACTATACTAATATTTGTACTAAATGTAAACTCCAAATTTTACACTTTGTTTTTCCTTTACAAATTAGATTTTTCTTCAGTCGTAAAACTATGCGCTTCCATGTTTCGCTTTTCTGTCTTCTGCTTCTAATTACTTTCACAGTAAGGTATACCAGTTTAGTTATGCGTTAGGACGCGTACCGAAGCGATTGTCATTTCATTTGTTTTATAAATTACTAGAAAAATATGTAGTCATGAACGTCGAAGTAAAGATGAAATTGGTTCAAAATGTTGACTATTTTCTTCTTCGACAAACAATATTTGACTGAGGCCATCATCATGTATCTTGGAAAACTTTTCATTTTCATTACAGAATATGATTACTATAGAGAGCTAATTTCTCCAGAACATAGGATAAGAAATGATACATGAAAAAGAAAAACCCATGCTATAGAATTCTTTTTGGACAAAAGAAATGCATAACTATATTCATAGCACACCAAAAATCACACATGTAATTCGTCGTTGAAACTATGCAAAGATTCATGCATATTGACAGTCACAAACCGTGTTTCGTATTTCGACATCTTCAGACATTCACATTAGCAAATAAAGGTCATGCTCTCAGTATCGCTATTGAGAATCAGGACATTTTCTTTGTTGTGTATGAGAAGGTTTCAAGGAATGTAAAAATATGAAGATATTTTTTATTGTAGCCACATTGTAATTATCACTGGACGTTTGGAAATTTCCAGTGGCCGCACCAAATTTTTAGTTATAAAAAAAATACAAATTGCATTTAATTGAAAAACTATCGTGAGTTATTTGTGGAAAACAACTTGAATAAATACTGGAGAAGTTAGATATATACAATCAATTTTCAAACATTAATTATTTTATATATTCATTTGTAATAACGTTTCATTTAAAATTTTCTAGCGGTCGCACATGGGAACCACTGCTATAAACAATGTTTATGTTCATCTAATGTTGTAATGTATTGTTACTTTTGCCTTGTATAGATTTCGGATGATTTCATCTCAATTGAATGCAATGCCAAATTGTTAAAAAGCCTCACTGCTGTGTTAACCACTCCGACAAAAGCATTTTTTATCTGAACTAAAAAATCGTTTGAAGTCATCCTAAACAATTTACATACTTAATATGAAACTTATATGATATAAATTGTAGAGGAACATTCAAATGTGTTCACGAGCAATACTGTAGGTACACGCCATTACAAAATGCAAGGTCTTTCACAAGGACAGACGTGCTTAGAATGTTTTCATGTTTCTTTCTTAACATAATCGTTTCACAGTCGATTATTAATGCATTTCAATAAATCACTCTTTCACTTCTGAGATCCTGATACTCGGCCTGTGTATTATTGTAACCGATTTTCATATAATCAAATTCAATCATTTTGTGTAGCTAACATAACACACACATACGCTTTATGTAATTTATGAGATCCTGATACCTAGATAAAAAAAAAGTAAAAAGCAATATAATTTATTTACATTCATAATTTGTCATCAGTAAGTAACGAAGTAAATATTATATGATTTTATAATTTCATCGTTATGATTCTTTCGATTAAATTGAATATATAATTTGACATTTTTTGCATACGAATTTACAAAATTGGTTTACTATATCGACGACCGCGAGTGCTTGATGAAATTTTATTGTCAAAATCGTGTGATTAAACATTTGTAGATTTCCACTTGTTTTTTCTATACGCGACACGTGTTTCGATAATTTGATACGCATTTTCAAACTGACCAAATGAAATAACAAATTTGAAATGTTACAATTTTGTATGATTCCACATGTTTTGTAACTAACGACCCGGGCATCTTCGAGCATTGTATCACACGGATGCAACAGATCTGACGAATTGACTTTTGATGACTATTTGATATTGAAATTCCATCAAGCACCTTCAGTCGATATCATAAATTATGAAATAACAAAGTTAAACATTTCACATCAATTCGAGTTGTTGAATCTTTTTACGATTCTACATGTTTTGTCACTTACAACCCGGGTTTCGCCTTTCGGAATTATAAGGCATTTTATCACACGGATGCAACATAACTGACGGATAGTTAGTGACAAAAAATGTGGAATCGTACAAAGCTAAACGGTTCAAATTTTAAATTGAAATTCCATCAAGCACTTTCCGTCAATTTCACAAATTAATTTTATTAAATGTACAAATAAACTTCTAAATAGCTACCGAGAATCTATCGAAAGTAACAACTTTCAATTATCCATATGTTTCTATTATATTTCCAAGGAATGTACATAAGACGGTGTTTGATGAAATTTAAATGAGTGCATGAAGATGCCGAAAGACGAAACCGGAGCTGTGAGAGGAAAATTTTTTAAAAAGCGTTTCAACAAATCAATTTTGATATATTATAAATTAAGATTGCTTTTGTAAATTGTACAGTCTACTGAGTGTTGAGTTAATTTTAAGCGGTGTGAACATAGTTGGCACTATCAGTTAGATTTTTAATTATTATAAATTGTATCTGGCTACTGAATGATGATATACGTTGAGATTTATGCTTTTATAATTGATACGTGGCTCAAATCTATATGAGGATATCAACATAATTGCAGGCTGTCATGCTAATGTGCCAGTCTGTTACGTCAATCAATATTTCTTCCACTCTGTTCTCAAGAATTTAATAATTTCGGTATCTAATAATCCCATCGAACATTTTTATTGTTAATTAAGCCGAAAGGAACACATGCGTCCATTGCGGGGTAAATTATGATTTCGGTGTTTTTTTTCCGGTAGCTTAATTAAGATTTTTTTAATTTATATATATATATATTCACAATATAAAACGGTAGTCCCGCATCATTGGATTACGACATTCGCCATCGCGTATCGTGACCAATTAAAACCTCTACGTGTTGCAGCGTTAAGATCGAAAATCGTAAAAAGCTCGCCTTATCTTTTACACCGTTTTTCAATTAGCCACAATAATCGTTTACAATTTTACGGTATTATAAAATATGCGAGGTTTTTTTTATTATTTTGACTCGAATTGAATTACAGTCACCCGAGCGGTTTCGCTTTTATGAAAGGGAAAATAAAACTTCACACAAAATAGAGAGCTTTTGTAAAAATTCATTACTAAAAAAATTATTTCATTTTGCACCCAGAGATGACGTTTACAGTCGTAAACGATGTTTGATTGAAAAAAGGTGCTTAGTTCTAATTATGTGTTTAATAAGTGAAACTATCTATAAAGACAAAATACTCAAATCAATCGAGTTGTCACACATAAAATAATCCATTGTCAAAACTTTCTTCAACATACATAAAACAAAATGTATTAATTGACATTTCAAAGGTATATTTTAAATTGAAATGAATAATCAAGCAGTTATTCTGTTAAATTTACAATCTTTCACATTAAAAATGGTGTTTTGTATTTTGAAATATCAAATTGGCAAACTAAAACAACAAAAAAGAATAGAAGTATAGAAAAAATTACTTAGCTTTCTGATTTTATTGCTTAGATACAATATAATGCCATTGTACTAAGAAATTAAGTCAACTGTTTATTTACCAGAAACGCGTAAACACGGTCTATAATTCAATTCACGACAGACCAGCCATAGGAAATCTTATCTGTTCTTCAACTCAATATATAATCCAATTTGACTGTTTTATTTACTCTTATATTTTAAACGTACAGTGATGTAGTTTGAAATCATAGTTAAACGTTAAAACGTGGTATATTGTCGAGAATTACTTATCAAAAAATATGATGAAAACATTTTATATTGACATTTTATTGTCTGTTACAGATTGATCTAATAACTATTGTTATGCGAAAATTCTTATAGATTTCGATGTCGAATGTATTGTAAGGCATCGTAGAGAAATCTGATTAAAAACCGAAATTTATCCTACCGACTATACTACTATAGGGGCATGGCAGCAATTAAAATGTAAAACGACTTATACATCGATGGGTATAATTTAAAAAAAAATATGCAAGTTTTACGTTCGGACGTTACGCACTGCGGTAAAACGACGGACCGGCTTGCGAGAAGGAGTGTAGCGATGAAAACATTGAAGCCTGATCGACCACTTTGCATGAGATCCTTCATGCAGATTAGCGATGCATGTGGGTCACCGCTGATCGAATAACTGGCAGAAACATTTAGCAGTGGCAAAATGAAATCAAAATGTAACATTAAGTTGGCATTCACTGGCAATACTGATATATATAATAAAACAGCAAGTTAAAACACTAACAACATATAAATATAACGTACGCACTATTAACTGTTTCTATTCTGTGACGTGAAACAAGTAGACGTAGATTTTAATCACATAATTTGTTAAATACATACGATTCTAGTTTTTTCGCTCTTATGCATTTACTCATTGAATAGAATAATAAAATTTATAGAAGGATATCAAAATGAAACATAAAGTTGGCATTCACTGGAAATTCTGATATTTATAAAACAAGTTAACAACATATATTATATATACGCATTATTAACTTTTACTACTCTGTAGTGTGAAACAAGCTTTAAATTATTTTATTTGGTCAGTAAATACTGGCCTACAATTCTAGCTATTCCTTCCTTACGCATTTACTTATAACTCATCGAATAAAACATTAAAATAAATTTATGATATCAAGTGAAGGTGCTTGATGGAATTTTAATATCAAATTTGAATTGTTACAACTTTTTGCGATTCCACATGTTTTGTCACTAACATACAAACGATTATTATTCGTTGTAAAACCCTTTCAAGAATGATTCATGAACAAGATTATTCGGTAGAGAAAATCATCAAAGGCAATCGCGTTAATTATTTTTAAATAAGCTTTAGCTGCAATTTAGTTCTTGCCTTGGAGTCTGTGTTTTCGCGTAATTAATACCTTTGACATATAGACGATACTAACTGTTTATTGTGCCTGTCTGTTGTGTTATAACGTCACTTCTGTTGCATCCATGTGATACAATGCCTGAAGATACCAAAAGGCGAAACCAGGGTCGCTAGTGACAAAACTTAGTTATAGTGAAATCGTACAAAGTTGTAAAAATTCAAATAAATATTTTTTAGACAGACGAATGAATCGCCCAAGACGTCTAACATCTACAAAATCAGGCTAACAATGGCTTAAAGATTTAGCAGAATGTTGATGGCAGATACTTAAAAATATTAGTTTGTATAAATATTTCTGTATAATATATGCATAGTGATCAAGTTGCTTTATATTTTATTAAGAAGCTCGAATATTTATCGCCATTGATATGATCGCATAGAATTCTCAGCTGGTTTGTTGATTCAGTCATTAAACTTTAAATTGCATATTACTTACTTACTTAGCAATCAGTTTCGTCGTTGCATGTAAATACACCGTTTGATATCTGATTATTATTTATAACCTGAATTTATTCACACTCAAAACCGAGTAGTGGTTAATGCAGTGGGTATCTCTAATGGACGATTTTATTAAGCAAATGTATTTAAGAATATTAAGAGATTTACAAAAATTTCACATTATCGTTAAAATTGAGCATGACAGTAATGTATTTTTTCATAGGATCCGAGCAGGGCTGTGAAGTCGACGACACGATGTCGACATTGACCAACAACACGATTTCAACAAAAAAGTTTATTTTTGTTGGGCTTTCAATAGAAAGTAATTGGATAATTTGAAATGCGTACATTTTTAAAAAATTATGTCTTACGTTAGGGATAAATAACAAGTAACGTGGAAGAGTAAAAGAATTAGGCCTGGCTGATCGTTTAATATAAACATTGAATTTAATTGACCTTTGTTTAATTCAAAAAAAAAAATTATTAACTCAGTCCGCAACCAATATAGTTTAATTTAAATCTACAATTTTTATACATTCACTGTTATCACTTTTAAGGTGTTAACTGTCACTTCTTGATGGAAAGGCATTATATTTTAAATAATAAAAACACATTTTTTAGTACTTATTTCCACAATATATTTTTTGATCAGGACCGGTTTCGCTCATCGCGAGCATTATCAACTGATAGAATACAATTTACAAACAAGTCTATTTATACAAAACAAAAAATTAATTTGAGTTAATGGTAGCAGGTGTACAAAACCATGGGTACAAGAACTAGGAAACATTTACATAAAATCATACAATATTGATACAAATAAAGTAAATTAGTATAAAAATTAAATGTTCACAATCACTTATTAAGAATTACAATTACAATTATGGTAAATCAATAATCCATTAGGAGCTCTAAACAATCAATAAGGAAGTAAGGAGTGGGAAATTTTTAATGACGAAAATAACCCACAATCACTACTTAATGGAACAAAATAAATTAATACATGAGAAGTCGATTAAAGATGAATCGATGAGATGGGAAGATATGGTCAGTCAGGGGCGTTCCAATATTTTCTGTAAAAAAATTAAAAAAGTAAAAGGAGGCAATATCATTTTTCAAAAAAAAAAAAAATATTTATTTGAAATATATATTTATATATATTTATTAATCTAATTTAATGAGTATAACAATGGTGACGACGCAAAAGTAGTTTGTTCATTTATAAGGTTAGAATTAGGCAAAAATTTATATCGATTAATTTCAAGGATTTCTTGTTTATCTAATTTCAGTGATTTGTTATTGAAATGCAGGATTTTGTAGTTTATAATAAAATCACATGAATGTTTATTTTGAAACAAATGGTTTCCAAAAGTAGAAATCTCATCGCCTTTTTGGCACAAGCTAAATGTTCCTTAAATCTAGTATGAAAGGATCTTCCTGTTTGACCAATATACCTAGCCTCACAGGAATCACATTTTAGAAGATAAATACCACTTTGGCTTAAAATATTAATTTTGTCTTTCGTGTTAACTAACATTCGACTAAGATTATGATTGTTATAAAAAGTTACATTAAAAAGTTTTTTGTCTAACTTCTTGGATATGTTTTCAGAAACTCGGCCTAAATAACTTAGTTTTACCCAACGTTTTTCAACGGAGGGAACATCAATCATCAAGCTCGAGGTTACATTTAATAAAGCTAATTTTTTAGTTTTTTTAAAGACAAGTCGATCAATCAACTTTGCATCGTATCCATTGTTAAGTGCGATCTGTTTAATGGTGTTTAATTCTAAATTGAAATTTGATTCTGTCATAGGAATTGTCAACAAGCGATGAATAAAAGAATGAAAAGTTGACAACTTATGTGAAATGTGGTGTCTAGACGAGCTACTTATGATATTGTCACTAAAAGTCTCTTTTCTGTAAATACTGAAACTATGACGATTATTAATTATTTCAACGGTTAAATCTAAAAAGTTTATTTTATGCATACCCAATTCCATTGTGAATTGAATTGAACTATGAATCTTATTCATATTATTCAAGAAAGTATGCAGTTGCCTTTCGGTACCTCCCCAAAGTACTAAAATATCATCTACATATCTATACCAATAGATGATATTTTTAAAAAGATCTAATTTTGAAATTTTTGATTCAATCAAATTCATGAAAAAATCAGCTAAAATTGGTGACAATGGACTACCCATTGCCAAACCATCCAACTGTTTATAAAATTTATCTTTAAATTTAAAATAATTTTGATCTATGCAACAGTTAATGATTGATTTTACATCTGTAGCCAACCGGGGATTAAGATTTTTCATATCTATGAAATCAACAATCGCTGACTTTAGGTCAGATATAGGCACACTAGTAAATAGGCTCACTACATCAAATGAAACTAGCTTCGCGTTCAAAGGTACTGATAAATCTTTAATTTTTTCTACTAATTGAATTGAGTTTTTAATCCCGAATTTGGGGGTGAATCCCAACTTATGTTTGAACAAGGAATTAGCAATCCCTGCTAATTTATACGACGGTGCAGCATTAAAGGAAACTACTGGCCTTAAGGGCATACTTTGTTTATGAATTTTTGGTAACCCATACAGTCTAGGGCACTGTGGGTTCATTTGTTTGTGCCTTTTTTTAAAGGCTCTGTAGGAAAACACGTATTTGCTTCATCGATAACTGTTTTACGGATTCAGAACTAGATGCAGTTGGATCACGTTTTAATTGAATAAACGCTGGACCCGACAAGACATCCTCCATTTTTTCATCGTAAACACCTCTATCCATGATAACAGTAGTGTTACCTTTATCAGCTTTTGAAATTATTAAGTTATTAGAATTTAATTTTGTTTTGATAGACTTTACGATACGCGTTTCAAATTTACTAGTATTTACAATATTTCGAGATTCCTTTTTTAGAATAGTTGAGCATTCATATTTAATGGCCATATTCGATCGTATAGCCAGATCAGCATCGATCGCAAGATTTTCTAAATCTTTTGAAGTTATTTTAACATTAGGGCAATATTTCAAACCTTTATTTAAAAGGCTCATTTCATTAGGATCAAAATTGACTGAAGTTGTATTAACAACCCGTTCCGCAAAAGATATTTTCTTCTCTACTATGGTATTTACAGAATATTCTGACTTTTTAGTTTCAGACAAATGATTTAACTTTTTCTTTTGGTTCAGAAAGGTTTTATGGATAAAATTTTGGACCTCAAACTCAGTTGACTCAGTCGAGTTTGACATCTTAGATGAAAAAATTAGAAAAAATTAAAGATTTATCAGTACCTTTGAACGCGAAGCTAGTTTCATTTGATGTAGTGAGCCTATTTACTAGTGTGCCTATATCTGACCTAAAGTCAGCGATTGTTGATTTCATAGATATGAAAAATCTTAATCCCCGGTTGGCTACAGATGTAAAATCAATCATTAACTGTTGCATAGATCAAAATTATTTTAAATTTAAAGATAAATTTTATAAACAGTTGGATGGTTTGGCAATGGGTAGTCCATTGTCACCAATTTTAGCTGATTTTTTCATGAATTTGATTGAATCAAAAATTTCAAAATTAGATCTTTTTAAAAATATCATCTATTGGTATAGATATGTAGATGATATTTTAGTACTTTGGGGAGGTACCGAAAGGCAACTGCATACTTTCTTGAATAATATGAATAAGATTCATAGTTCAATTCAATTCACAATGGAATTGGGTATGCATAAAATAAACTTTTTAGATTTAACCGTTGAAATAATTAATAATCGTCATAGTTTCAGTATTTACAGAAAAGAGACTTTTAGTGACAATATCATAAGTAGCTCGTCTAGACACCACATTTCACATAAGTTGTCAACTTTTCATTCCTTTATTCATCGCTTGTTGACAATCCCTATGACAGAATCAAATTTCAATTTAGAATTAAACACCATTAAACAGATCGCACTTAACAATGGATACGATGCAAAGTTGATTGATCGACTTGTCTTTAAAAAAACTAAAAAATTAGCTTTATTAAATGTAACCTCGAGCTTGATGATTGATGTTCCCTCCGTTGAAAAACGTTGGGTAAAACTAAGTTATTTAGGCCGAGTTTCTGAAAACATATCCAAGAAGTTAGACAAAAAACTTTTAATGTAACTTTTTATAACAATCATAATCTTAGTCGAATGTTAGTTAACACGAAAGACAAAATTAATATTTTAAGCCAAAGTGGTATTTATCTTCTAAAATGTGATTCCTGTGAGGCTAGGTATATTGGTCAAACAGGAAGATCCTTTCATACTAGATTTAAGGAACATTTAGCTTGTGCCAAAAAAGGCGATGAGATTTCTACTTTTGGAAACCATTTGTTTCAAAATAAACATTCATGTGATTTTACTATAAACTACAAAATCCTGCATTTCAATAACAAATCACTGAAATTAGATAAACAAGAAATCCTTGAAATTAATCGATATAAATTTTTGCCTAATTCTAACCTTATAAATGAACAAACTACTTTTGCGTCGTCACCATTGTTATACTCATTAAATTAGATTAATAAATATATATTTCAAATAAATATTTTTTTTTTTTTTGAAAAATGATATTGCCTCCTTTTACAAAATTTTTTTTCAGAAAATATTGGAACGCCCCTGACTGACCATATCTTCCCATCTCATCGATTCATCTTTAATCGACTTCTCATGTATTAATTTATTTTGTTCCATTAAGTAGTGATTGTGGGTTATTTTCGTCATTAAAAATTTCCCACTCCTTACTTCCTTACTGATTGCTTAGAGCTCTAATGGATTATTGATTTACCATAATTGTAATTGTAATTCTTAATAAGTGATTGTGAACATTTAATTTTTATACTAATTTACTTTATTTGTATCAATATTGTATGATTTTATGTAAATCGTTTCCTAGTTCTTGTGCCCATGGTTTTGTACACCTGCTACCATTAACTCAAATTAATTTTTTCTTTTGTATAAATAGACTTGTTTGTAAATTGTATTCTATCAGTTGATAATGCTCGCGATGAGCGAAACCGGTCCTGATCAAAAAATATATTGTGGAAATAAGTACTAAAAAATGTGTTTTTATTATTTAAAATATAATGCCTTTCCATCAAGAAGTGACAGTTAACACCTTAAAAGTCATCAGATATTAACGGCAGAACCATCTCAAGGGCAATCGAAGATTACAGACTCCTCGATGTTACCATCAGATATGAAAGGCAGAATCATCTCAGATGCATTAAAAGCACGAAGTATGAGGTCTTAGAAGCAATACCTCTTAAGTGACAAACGACAAAGAAGGAATCCTTGATGTTACCATCAGATATTAACGGCAGAACCATCTCAAGGGCAATCGACGATTACAGACTCCTCGATGTTACCATCAGATATGAAAGGCAGAACCCTCTCAGAGTTAATAAAAGCACTTAGTATGAGATCTTAGAAGTAATACCTCGTAAGTGACAAACGACGAAGAAGGAATCGTCGATGTTACCATCAGATATTAACGGCAGAACCATCTCAAGGGCAATCGACGATTACAGACTCCTCGATGTTACCATCAGATATGAAAGGCAGAATCCTCTCAGATGCATTAAAAGCACGTAGTATGAGGTCTAAGAAGCAATATCTCGTAAGTGACAAACGACGAAGAAGGAATCCTCGATGTTACTATCAGATATTAACGGCAGAACCATCTCAAGGGCAATCGAAGATTACAGACTCCTCGATGTTACCATCAGATATGAAAGGCAGAATCCTCTCAGATGCATTAAAAGCACGAAGTATGATGTCTTAGAAGTATACCTCGTAAGTGACAAACGACGAAGAAGGAATCCTCGATGTTACCATCAGATATTAACGGCAGAACCATCTCAAGGGCAATCGACGATTACAAACTCCTCGATGTTACCATCAGATATGAAAAAAAGAACCCTCTCAGAGTTAATAAAAGCCTTTTAGCGGATCTTAATAACCTTTACGCAATGTAACGACGGTATCCTCTGACGTACGCAGATAGTGTTAGCTGTCGAGAACCATCTCAGGCAAATCGACACATTACAGACCTCGATATTACCATCAGACCAAGCTGAGATCTCTCAAGAGTGTTAACGCTTGGTATGAGGTCTTAGAAGCAATACCTCGTAAGTGACAAACGAAGAAGAAGGAATCCTCGATGTTACCATCAGACATTAACGGCAGAACCATCTCAAGGGCAATCGAAGATTACAGACTCCTCGATGTTACCATCAGATATGAAAGGCAGAATCCTCTCAGATGCATAAAAGCACGTAGTATGAGGTCTGAGAAGCAATACCTCGTAAGTGACAAACGACGAAGAAGGAATCCTCGATGTTACTATCAGATATTAACGGCAGAACCATCTCAAGGGCAATCGAAGATTACAGACTCCTCGATTTTACCATCAGATATGAAAGGCAGAATCCTCTCAGATGCATTAAAAGCACGAAGTATGATGTCTTAGAAGTATACCTCGTAAGTGACAAACGACGAAGAAGGAATCCTCGATGTTACCATCAGATATTAACGGCAGAACCATCTCAAGGGCAATCGACGATTACAGACTCCTCGATGTTACCATCAGATATGAAAGGCAGAATCCTCTCAGAGTTAATAAAAGCACTATGTATGAGATCTTAGAAGAAATACCTCGTAAGTGACAAACGACGAAGAAGGAATCCTCGATGTTACCATCAGATATTAACGGCAGAACCATCTCAAGGGCAATCGACGATTACAGACTCCTCGATGTTACCATCAGATGTGAAAGGCAGAACCCTCTCAGAGTTAATAAAAGCACTTGGTATGAGGTCTTAGAAGCAATACCTCGTAAGTGACAAACGAAGAAGAAGGAATCCTCGATGTTACCATCAGACATTAACGGCAGAACCATCTCAAGGGCAATCGAAGATTACAGACTCCTCGATGTTACCAGCAGATATGAAAGGCAGAATCCTCTCAGATGCATTAAAAGCACGTAGTATGAGGTGTTAGAAGCAATACCTCGTAAGTGACAAACGACAAAGAAGGAATCCTTGATGTTATTATCAGATATTAACGGCAGAACCATCTCAAGGGCAATTGACGATTACAGACTCCTCGATGTTACCATCAGATATGAAAGGCAGAATCCTCTCAGATGCATTAAAAGCACGTAGTATGAGGTCTTAGAAGCAATACCTCGTAAGTGACAAACGACGATGAAGGAATCCTCGATGTTACCATCAGATATTAACAGCAGAACCATCTCAAGGGCAATCGACGATTACAGACTCCTCGGTGTTACCATCAGATATGAAGGGCAGAACCCTCTCAGAGTTAATAAAAGCACTTAGTATGAGATCTTAGAAGCAATACCTCGTAAGTGACAAACGACAAAGAAGGAATCCTTGATGTTACCATCAGATAACAACGGCAGAACCATCTCAAGGGCAATCGACGATTACAGACTCCTCGATGTTACCATCAGATATGAAAGGCAGAATCCTCTCAGATGCATTAAAAGCACGTTGTATGAGGTCTTAGAAGCAATACCTCGTAAGTGACAAACAACGAAGAAGGAATCCTCGATGTTACCATCAGATATTAACGGCAGAACCATCTCATGGGCAATCGACGATTACAGACTCCTCGATGTTATCATCAGATATGAAAGGCAGAACCCTCTCAGAGTTAATAAAAGCACTAAGTATGAGATCTTAGAAGCAATACCTCGTAAGTGACAAACGACAAAGAAGGAATCCTTGATAATACCATCAGATATTAACGGAAGAACCATCTCAAGGGCAATCGACGATTACAGACTCCTCGATGTTACCATCAGATATGAAAGGCAGAATCCTCTCAGATGCATTAAAAGCACGTAGTATGAGGTCTTAGATGCAATACCTCGTAAGTGACAAACGACGAAGAAGGAATCCTCGATGTTACCATCAGATATTAACGGCAGAACCATCTCAAGGGCAATCGACGATTACAGACTCCTCGATGTTACCATCAGATATGAAAGGCAGAACCCTCTCAGAGTTAATAAAAGCACTAAGTATGAGATCTTAGAAGCAATGCCTCGTAAGTGACAAACGACAAAGAAGGAATCCTTGATAATACCATCAGATATTAACGGCAGAACCATCTCAAGGGCAATCGACGATTACAGACTCCTCGATGTTACCATCAGATATGAAAGGCAGAATCCTCTCAGATGCATTAAAAGCACGTAGTATGAGGTCTTAGAAGCAATACCTCATAAGTGACAAACGACGAAGAAGGAATCCTCGATGTTACCATCAGATATTAACGGCAGAACCATCTCAGATGCATTAAAAGCACGTAGTATGAGGTCTTAGAAGCAATACCTCGTAAGTGACAAACGACGATGAAGGAATCCTCGATGTTACCATCAGATATTAACGGCAGAACCATCTCAAGGGCAATCGACGATTACAGACTCCTCGTTGATACTTATAGATATGAAAGGCAGAATCCTCTCAGATGCATTAAAAGCACGTTGTATGAGGTCTTAAAAGCAATACCTCGTAAGTGACAAACGACGAAGTAGGAATCCTTGATGTTACCATCAGATATTAACGGCAGAACCATCTCAAGGGCAATCGACGATTACAGACTCCTCGATGTTACAATCAGATATGAAAGCAGAATCCTCTCAGATGCATTAAAAAGACATAGTATGAGGTCTTAAAAGCAAAACCTCTTAGGTGACAAACAAAGAAGAAGGAATCCTCGATGTTACCATCAGATATTAACGGCGGAACCATCTCAAGGGCAATCGACGATTACAGACTCCTCGATGTTACCATCAGATATGAAAGGCAGAATCCTCTCAGATGCATTAAAAGCACGTAGTATGAGGTCTTAGAAGCAATACCTCGTAAGTGACAAACGACGAAGAAGGAATCCTCGATGTTACCATCAGATATTAAAGGCAGAACCATCTCAAGGGCAGTCGACGATTACAGACTCCTCGATGTTACCATCAGATATGAAAGGCAGAACCCTCTCAAAGTTAATAAAAGCACTTAGTATGAGATCTTCGACGCAATACCTCGTAAGTGACAAACGACAAAGAAGGAATCCTTGATGTTACCATCAGATATTAACGGCAAAACCATCTCAAGGGCAATCGACGATTACAGACTCCTCGATGTCACCATCAGATATGAAAGGCAGAATCCTCTCAGATGCATTAAAAGCACGTAGTATGAGGTCTTAGAAGCAATACCTCGTAAGTGACAAACAAGGAAGAAGGAATCCTCGATGTTACCATCAGATATTAAGGGCAGAACCATCTCAAGGGCAATCGACGATTACAGACTCCTCGATGTTACCATCAGATATGAAAGGCAGAATCCTCTCAGATGCATTAAAAGCACGTAGTATGAGGTCTTAGAAGCAATAGCTCGTAAGTGACAAACGACGAAGAAGGAATCCTCGATGTTACCATCAGATATTAAAGGCAGAACCATCTCAAGGGCAATCGACGATTACAGACTCCTCGATGTTACCATCAGATATGAAAGGCAGAACCCTCTCAAAGTTAATAAAAGCACTTAGTATGAGATCTTCGACGCAATACCTCGTAAGTGACAAACGACAAAGAAGGAATCCTTGATGTAACCATCAGATATTAACGGCAAAACCATCTCAAGGGCAATCGACGATTACAGACTCCTCGATGTCACCATCAGATATGAAAGGCAGAATCCTCTCAGATGCATTAAAAGCACGTAGTATGAGGTCTTAGAAGCAATACCTCGTAAGTGACAAACGAAGGAAGAAGGAATCCTCGATGTTACCATCAGATATTAACGGCAGAACCATCTCAAGGGCAATCGACGATTACAGACTCCTCGATGTTACCATCAGATATGAAAGGCAGAACCCTCTCAGAGTTAATAAAAGCACTTGGTATGAGGTCTTAGAAGCAATACCTCGTAAGTGACAAACGACGAAGAAGGAATCCTTGATGTTACCATCAGATATTAACGGCAGAACCATCTCAAGGGCAATTGACGATTACAGACTCCTCGATGTTACCATCAGATATGAAAGGCAGAATCCTCTCAGATGCATTAAAAGCACGTAGTATGAGGTCTTAGAAGCAATACCTCGTAAGTGACAAACGACGAAGAAGGAATCCTTGATGTTACCATCAGATATTAACGGCAGAACCATCTCAAGGGCAATCGACGATTACAGACTCCTCGATGTTACCATCAGATATGAAAGGCAGAACCCTCTCAGAGTTAATAAAAGCACTTAGTATGAGATCTTAGAAGCAATACCTCGTAAGTGACAAACGACGAAGAAGGAATCCTCGATGTTACCATCAGATATTAACGGCAGAACCATCTCAAGGGCAATCGACGATTACAGACTCCTCGATTGTACCATCAGATATGAAAGGCAGAAACCTCTCAGAGTTAATAAAATCACTTGGTATAAGGTCTTAGAAGCAATACCTCGTAAGTGACAAACGAAGAAGAAGGAATCCTCGATGTTACCATCAGACATTAACGGCAGAACCATCTCAAGGGCAATCGAAGATTACAGACTCCTCGATGTTACCATCAGATATGAAAGGCAGAATCCTCTCAGATGCATTAAAAGCACGTAGTATGAGGTCTTAGAATCAATACCTCGTAAGTGACAAACGACGAAGAAGGAATCCTCGATGGTACCATCAGATATTAACGGCAGAACCATCTCAAGGGCAATCGACGATTACAGACTCCTCGATGTTACCATCAGATATGAAAGGCAGAATCCTCTCAGATGCATTAAAAGCACGTAGTATGAGGTCTTAGAAGCAATACCTCGTAAGTGACAAACGACGAAGAAGGAATCCTCGATGTTACCATCAGATATTAACGGCAGAACCATCTCAAGGGCAATCGACGATTACAGACTCCTCGATGTTACCATCAGATATGAAAGGCAGAACCTCTCAGAGTTAAAAGCACGTAGTATGAGGTCTTAGAAGCAATACCTCGTAAGTGACAAACGACGAAGAAGGAATCCTCGATGTTACCATCAGATATTAACGGCAAAACCATCTCAAGGGCAATCGACGATTACAGACTCCTCGATGTTACCATCAGATATGAAAGGCAGAATCCTCTCAGATGCATTAAAAGCACGTTGTATGAGGTCTTAGAAGCAATACCTCGTAAGTGACAAACAACGAAGAAGGAATCCTCGATGTTACCATCAGATATTAACGGCAGAACCATCTCATGGGCAATCGACGATTACAGACTCCTCGATGTTATCATCAGATATGAAAGGCAGAACCCTCTCAGAGTTAATAAAAGCACTTAGTATGAGATCTTAGAAGCACTACCTCGTAAGTGACAAACGACGAAGAAGGAATTCTCGATGTTACCATCAGATATTAACGGCAGAACCATCTCAAGGGCAATCGACGTTAACAGACTCCTCGATGTTACCATCAGATATGAAAGGCAGAATCCTCTCAGATGCATTAAAAGCACGTAGTATGAGGTCTTAGAAGCAATACCTCGTAAGTGACAAACGATGATGAAGGAATCCTCGATGTTACCATCAGATATTAACGGCAGAACCATCTCAAGGGTAATCGACGATTACAGACTCCTCGATGTTACCATCAGATATGAAAGGCAGAACCCTCTCAGAGTTAATAAAAGCACTTAGTATGAGATCTTAGAAGCAATACCTCTTAAGTGACAAACGACAAAGAAGGAATCCTTGATAATACCATCAGATATTTACGGAAGAACCATCTCAAGGGCAATCGACGATTACAGACTCCTCGATGTTACCATCAGATATGAAAGGCAGAATCCTCTCAGATGCATTAAAAGCACGTAATATGAGGTCTTAGAAGCAATACCTCGTAAGTGACAAACGACAAAGAAGGAATCCTTGATGTTACCATCAGATATTAACGGCAGAACCATCTCAAGGGCAATCGACGATTACAGACTCCTCGATGTTACCATCAGATATGAAAGGCAAAATCCTTTCAGATGCATTAAAAGCACGTAGTATGAAGTCTTAGAAGCAATACCTCGTAAGTGACAAACGACGAAGAAGGAATCCTCGATGTTACCATCAGATATTAACGTCAGAACCATCTCAAGGGCAATCAACGATTACAGATTCCTCGATGTTACCATCAGATATGAAAGGCAGAACCCTCTCACAGTTAATAAAAGCACTTAGTATGAGATCTTAGAAGCAATACCTCGTAAGCGACAAACGACAAAGAAGGAATCCTTGATGTTACCATCAGATATTAACGGCAGAACCATCTCAAGGGCAATCGACGATTACAGACTCCTCGATGTTACCATCAGATATGAAAGGCAGAATCCTCTCAGATGCATTAAAAGCACGAAGTATGAGGTCTTAGAAGCAATATCTCGTAAGTGACAAACAACAAAGAAGGAATCCTTGATAATACCATCAGATATTAACGGAAGAACCATCTCAAGGGCAATCTACGATTACAGACTCCTCGATGTTACCATCAGATATGAAAGGCAGAACCCTCTCAGAGTTAATAAAAGCACTTAGTATGAGATCTAAGAAGCAATACCTCGTAAGTGACAAACGACAAAGAAGGAATCCTTGATAATACCATCAGATATTAACGGCAGAACCATCTCAAGGGCAATCGACGATTACAGTCTCCTCGATGTTACCATCAGATATGAAAGGTAGAATCCTCTCAGATGCATTAAAAGAACGTAGAATGATGTCTTAGAAGTATACCTCGTAAGTGACAAACGACGAAGAAGGAATCCTTGATGTTACCATCAGATATTAACGGCAGAACCATCTCAAGGGCAACCGACGATTACAGACTCCTCGATGTTACCATCAGATATGAAAGGCAGAACCCTCTCAGATGCATTAAAAGCACGTAGTATGAGGTCTTAGAAGCAATACCTCGTAAGTGACAAACGACAAAGAACGAATCCTTGATGTTACCATCAGATATTAACGGCAGAACCATCTCAAGGGCAATCGACGATTACAGACTCCTCGATGTTGCCATCAGATATGAAAGGCAGAACCCTCTCAGAGTTAATAAAAGCACTTGGTATGAGGTCTTAGAAGCAATACCTCGTAAGTGACAAACGAAGAAGAAGGAATCCTTGATGTTACCAATAGATATTAACGGCAGAACCATCTCAAGGGCAATTGACGATTACAGACTCCTCGATGTTACCATCAGATATGAAAGGCAGAATCCTCTCAGATGCATTAAAAGCACGTAGTATGAGGTCTTAGAAGCAATACCTCGTAAGTGACAGACGACAAAGAAGGAATCCTTGATGTTACCATCAGATATTAACGGCAGAACCATCTCAAGGGCAATCGACGATTACAGACTCCTCGATGTTACCATCAGATATGAAAGGCAGAATCCTCTCAGATGCATTAAAAGCACGTAGTTTGAGGTCTTAGAAGCAATATCTCGTAAGTGACAAACGACGAGGAAGGAATGCTCGATGTTACCATCAGATAGTAACGGCAGAACCATCTCAAGGGCAATCGACGATTACAGACTCCTCGATGTTACCATCAGATATGAAAGGCAGAACCCTCTCAGAGTTAATAAAAGAACTTAGTATGAGATCTTAGAAGCAATACCTCGTAAGTGACAAACGACGAAGAAGGAATCCTCGATGTTACCATCAGATATTAGCGGCAGAACCATCTCAAGGGCAGTCGACGATTACAGACTCCTCGATGTTACCATCAGATATGAAAGGCAGAACCCTCTCAAAGTTAATAAAAGCACTTAGTATGAGATCTTCGACGCAATACCTCGTAAGTGACAAACGACAAAGAAGGAATCCTTGATGTTACCATCAGATATTAACGGCAGAACCATCTCAAGGGCAATCGACGATTACAGACTCCTCGATGTTACCATCAGATGTGAAAGGCAGAACCCTCTCAGAGTTAATAAAAGCACTTGGTATGAGGTCTTAGAAGCAATACCTCGTAAGTGACAAACGAAGAAGAAGGAATCCTCGATGTTACCATCAGACATTAACGGCAGAACCATCTCAAGGGCAATCGAAGATTACAGACTCCTCGATGTTACCAGCAGATATGAAAGGCAGAATCCTCTCAGATGCATTAAAAGCACGTAGTATGAGGTCTTAGAAGCAATACCTCGTAAGTGACAAACGAAGAAGAAGGAATCCTTGACGTTACCATCAGATATTAACGGCAGAACCATCTCAAGGGCAATTGACGATTACAGACTCCTCGATGTTAGCATCAGATATGAAAGGCAGAATCCTATCAGATGCATTAAAAGCACGTAGTATGAAGTCTAAGAAGCAATACCTCGTAAGTGACAAACGACAAAGAAGGAATCCTTGATGTTACCATCAGATCTTAACGGCAGAACCATCTCAAGGGCAATCGACGATTACAGACTCCTCGATGTTACCATCAGATATGAAAGGCAGAACCCTCTCAGAGTTAATAAAAGCACTTAGTATGAGGTCTTAGAAGCAATACCTCGTAAGTGACAAACGACAAAGAACGAATCCTTGATGTTACCATCAGATATTAACGGCAGAACCATCTCAAGGGCAATCGACGATTACAGACTCCTCGATGTTACCATCAGATATGAAAGGCAGAATCCTCTCAGATGCATTAAAAGCACGTAGTATGAGGTCTTAGAAGCAAAACCTCGTAAGTGACAAACGACAAAGAAGGAATCCTTGATGTTACCATCAGATATTAACGGCAGAACCATCTCAAGGGCAATCGACGATTACAGACTCCTCGATGTTACCATCAGATATGAAAGGCAGAATCCTCTCAGATGCATTAAAAGCACGTAGTATGAGGTCTTAGAAGCAATACCTCGTAAGTGACAAACGACAAAGAAGGAATCCTTGATAATACCATCAGATATTAACGGAAGAACCATCTCAAGGGCAATCGACGATTACAGACTCCT
>JAHFWJ010000061.1:1200000-1560510 GCA_028555115.1 Himalopsyche japonica
AAGTAATTAATAGTACCGGCTGCTTCTTTAGATCTTTGCCTTTTTAAATCACGTGGTCTATAAAATTTACTTACTAGGAGGGGTTTTAACATCAAATTTTCCAATGCATTACTACAAAGTGAATGTTACACTATCTTAACTTGATTTGAATTTATTTGCCCACTTTTTTAAGACTTTCATCATATCATATCTCAAATATTAAAATCTATTTTTTTCAAGCAATCAAAAATTTCAATTTTTCTTTTCAAAGATATCACACTTCATTTATATTTTTTTCTCAAAGTTAACAATATAATAAGGGAACATACTAGTATGTAAGCACAAGGAAGCACGGGTCAAAATCAATGTATTGTGGACAACACTTTGTTAATTACGTTATTACATATGTATGTGATATAGTCCCAGAAATATAAAAAAAAAATTGTCTCTAAAAAAAACCGCATATCTTCGAAATCACACAAAAAGAGGTCTGAGTGTATATTACTTACCCATATACACTACATATTTTATTTATAATTTTATTTTGAGTACACAATTTTAAACATTTTTCAAATAACCAAGGATTTAGCAAGGCAAGTGGAATCTAGTAGGGAATGTACGTCATGCTTCTGAATTGCCAAGGGTTATTATGTACATGTATGTACATACGTAATGATAAAATGAAATATGTTAAGTGTATACATACAAAAAATAAGCCAGAATAATCTACGGATTACAAAGAAATATGCACTGCACCATTGATTGCCAGAGTGCAACTGAAATGTATCGAAACAAACAAAATTGACAGGTCTCGACACGCTCAGGAAGATTTGTCATGTGCACATTACATTGGCGTACAAATTAAACATGTTTTTTTTTTTGAAACCGTGTTATATAAAGCGTGTTGTATAAAAATATACCACGATTTTTGCCACCATGTTGTATAAATCCGTGTTTTGTAAAACCGTGTTATACGAGGCCCAAGTGTACGCTATTCAACTGATATAATTTAGCCATATAGTATTCTGAATAACTAATTTTATTATGAAGGTATAATTAGCTAGATTTCATGAGCTTTTGGAATAATTCATAGAATAGATATGGCTTCACTCAACCCTCAAATAATGTAAGAAATAACTTGGCATGAAATTTTCGTTATTCTACGTTTGTTTGTAAATTTCACTACAAGAAAAATTATTGTATACTTGATAAACATGTTTTTTCTTGTTAAGTCGCTCATAGAATATTAATAACTATTTATAACTTCCGGTAACGTAAATATACAATAATTAATATATATATATTACGATAAGTGCATTATTATCTTTTTTAATTATTTTATAGGTTTTCGCTTAATTGCGATTATGACTGATTTTAATATTTTATGAATATCATTAAATTTGCCAGTTTACTTTTTCACTATAAAGTGACAATTTGTAAAGTTAACTTTCAAGTACCAAGCCGAAAACATTAGTAGAAAATAATTCAAGAGTAAAAAAAGTATTTTGAAAGATAATGAAACATGTGAAAATAAAGCAAACGTTTTTTTATATTGAAGCAAATCCAACATGTTTGCAAAAATATAAACATGTTATGAATTTCAGGAAGAAATAAAAGTGCGTCACACGTTTTATGTTACTATCGTTTTTATTTATAAATTCTATTGTTGATTTTTTTTGATTTTACGTTGATTGATAAAATAATTTAATATCGTAATACAACTTTGAAATAGTGGTATTGTTTTTATAAATAATTTGATTAAAAAAACAATAACGTGAAATAACAGCATTGTTTCCAATAAATAAGTAAAGGGAAATTCTGTGGCTTTATTCGGTTGAAACTAGTTTGAGCTTGGCGTGGTGAAATTTACATTTACTTCAGTGAAACAATTCAATACGCTTGAAGGCTGACTTTTTTATGAGAATAATGTATTTTATAATAATAAACAAATTCATCCATGAAGCTTAAAGTTAAACGAAATTGTGAAATTTGAATTTTCCTCATTATTTTTAAAATTTTATAGAACATAAAAACACATTTTTTAATACTATTTTCGCAATACATGTTATGAGCAAAACCGATGACGCCTTTCCATCTATAATTAGCAGTTAACACTATTCAAGTAATTTATAAAATTCTATATATTTTTATACGTTTATTTTGAAAGATTATATTATATATACACATGTCAAGCTGTATCACCACTTGTCAGGTGTACATATTACATAATAAAATTCACATATTTGAGACGGTCAAACTGTTCACTTCCACTTCTTTTTATCTCTCATGACTTGGTTTTTGCCTTTCGATATCATCATGTGTTATATTATTTAGATGCACACGTGAAAGCGAACAGATTTTGAATGATTAATTAACATTGAATTAAAAATCATCAAATAGACAGATACTATAAACTATCAAATTTACATTACATTTCATTTTTGTACACTTCATAATACTTACCGTTAAATATGATTTTACTAGCTCAAACACTGCCTAGCAATGATATGAAAGTGTACACAATATTTCGCGTTTGAACCGCTTTCATTCTTAATAACCAACTGCAAAAGTGTTTGTCACCATTTTCGTTTATAAAGCTTATAAATATGTTGTTATACATCAAAATATTTTCTAATATTTATTTCGCCAAAATAAATTTTCATATAAAAATAACTTTATATTTTATACTCGTTGGAAAAATTTGAATTTTTACTCCTTAAAAGAATGAAGTCTTCTAAGTGAATAAGTAATTGCTTAAGATTATTATTCTACCGTTATCTCTGTGAATAGAAAGTTATTCAGACTTAAAATATGAAACAATTCCAAAAAGAGTTCATATACTATTAAATGAGCATACGAAATAACAGTGAAGTATTGAACGATTAAATATTATGCTTCGCCTAATAAGGATTACTATTTAAATTTTATAGAAAATCCCATATCATCCTCAATGTAATGTCTCTAAAGAGACAAGCCATCGCCCACGTTTAGTAAGGTTCTGTGTAGAAGCCTATTGGCGTCTTGTTCGCAAATTAAACGCACACATGAATGAAATCGAAATTCTCGGCATTCTGAAAGGATAAGCATGTTACCGCAAAGCAATTTTCATTAGACTTTATTGGGCCTTTCTTGATCTTTAAGCTCCTTTCATTACATTATAGACTTTATCAAAATTTATTCCGATTGGATATAAAGTTTCAATGTTTTTCGCATTGCCGTTAAAGGATGGGTTACCGTATAAAAAAACAATTGAAAATAATATTTTACTATCAATTGTTTCAGAGAGAATCGATTTTTATTAAGTCAAAATAATGAACGAAAAATACATCATTCTAATACGTGGAATACTATAATATATTGCAATAGTGTCCAAAATTTTATATAACATGATTTTTTTAAAATAGAGAAACAATTCAAATGAGTAGCATTATAGTAAATGACTAAATCTTAAATGATTCATTGTCGTAGAAAACTGTTACGTAACAAACGAGCCTTTTAAAAAAGGTTAAATATCACCGAAGATGAATGTCACATGATCCTACTTAATCTTCGTAGGACCTCAATACGTTTACTCGGCACAAACAAATGTCGTGTACCCACCACCAGCTTCTTAGTAATTCTTTATACACGAGTGAATATCTTTCTCACGAAGCTTTAACGGATTTGTTTATACATACATACACGGCTTGATTGAAGACAACAAAGTTAGAAGCTTTTAAAAGGTGGGATTTTCTAGTAAATGACTGGATGAAAGGAAACATTATTACAATATTCTATTTGAGAATTTCTTTGGGTGATAAATTTTATTTTTCTTCTTGCATTATATAATAACTGTCCCGAGTAATTACAATTATTTTTATATGAAAACACAATATTTTTCAATGAAATATTTAAAAAATATTTAATTATTATCATTAACATCTTGCAGTTGAATTATTAGTCCGATTTTTTTATGTGGTCGACGGCTTGAATTACACAATGATTTTTTTACGTCGATTAATAATATATGGATTTCTGTAATATTTGCGTACATAAAGATATGAAAAATAAAAATCTTCCCGCTTGAATAAATTATTAGTTTAATTAAATTTAAGATATCAACTGAAGGTGCTTCATGAAACTTCCATAACAAATTTTAAATTTTAAAACATTATACGCTTTTGAACACGAAAAACAAAAATACTCATACAAAATGTGCAAACTTCGACTTCATTATAGGCAAAGTTGAAAGCTGACTATGCATTCCATCATGTTGAATTCATGAGTTTTCCTAAACTGATTTGTAAGCGCTCTGAAAAACGCTTTGTTCAATTCATGTGTGATTTAGTATAAAAACTGTGCCATTACTTTAATATTACATACTGTTATGTAGGTATTTCTTTTAAATATATTTCAAACGTATTTTTTTAATTGGTAAGGACTGGGTTAAATGACTGTATTGTGAGTTTTAAATCGTCTTATCGAGCTTGTGTCCAGAACAGATACAAGTATTACTGCAAATCACACGTGTATTATGTTGCGAAGAATTTAATGTACGATCAAACGCTACAATTTATAATTATATGTGCTTTAACAATTAATTGTTAACAGAAGCGACGTTTTTAAATACTATTTGTGTTGTATAGAAGATTATGGCTTAGAAAATATCGCAGACGTCATCTTTCATTGAGAAATATAAACTGTTATCAAATTAAAAAATAAAACACGAACATATTAATATATGACTAAGTAAAAGCTGGTATTTAATACGAAAAATTGAAAACAGACGTTGTAAAATTTCAGCGAAAAAAAAAACAGGAAATTATTTCAAAGCCACATTCAACGTTGATCACATATAAAATCATTTTTGTAGTTATATTCAAAGCAACTGACAGAAAAATAGGATTTCTTTTCTTTGAAAAATCTACCAGCATGTGTGGTGAATATGAATTATATATACAAAACGAAGCTTATATACTGAATGGAGAGTGGATAAGAAGATTAACATAAGCGGATTCCACTAAAATCCTGAAAAAACATAAAAAGTTCAGGGAAAAATGGGGATAAAGTTTAATATTATAAGTGAGTTATTACACTGAAAGTTTCAACGTAGTGACCTGATACTTTTTAAAACGTATGTCTAAATTTTTTACATGGTAGAAAACTGGTGAATTGTGATCAAACTATTATTGAATCTATAATGAATGATTTTTTAAAAATTTTTGAACAACTTTCAACCAATCATACGAAATAAACAAAGAATAAAATTGCAGCTGCTTTTACAAATATAAATAAAGATTTTTTCACTACATTCTTTCTCTACAGTGTAATAATGCAATAGGAAATATTTTTCTGAATTTATAAAAATATATTAAATCATTTGAATTCATTTAATTTTTTGGTTTATGATTTTACATTAGAATTCCTTCATTCTTGCTTTTGCTATATTTGAAATGTATGAAAGTCCAGTTTGATCTATCAGAATTGATTTAATTTTCAAACAATAATATTCCCTCGTGTTGTCATATGAATAAGATTTTGCCCTGTAAAAAAACGGCTCGCATAAATCATGTGAAGAATCTGTCCTTCGGTAAAAAATAGTCGCACTTGATGTCGAATTTAGTTTTTCCCGTACTGTAACACGAGCGTTTACTGTGGTTAAGCGTCCGTATTTTATGGAAATAAGATTTCTTT
The DNA here is from genome assembly GCA_028555115.1 of Himalopsyche japonica. NCBI lineage: Eukaryota > Metazoa > Arthropoda > Insecta > Trichoptera > Rhyacophilidae > Himalopsyche > Himalopsyche japonica. Next base: position 1,205,653 of record JAHFWJ010000061.1, read on the forward strand.
GTGAGGTTGTATGACAGCGATTCATGGTATGAAAGATAAAACCATCTTTATATGCTTTACAATGATTTGTGATTTATTGAATAATACCATATTACGGTTACAGAGTCTAGAAAATATATATCTTTAGAAAAAAAACATGTTTTTATGGTTCACCCCTCATAAAACAAAATAATCACCGGTATGTGATTAAGCATATTGTAATAAGTTTAAAAAACCACTTGTGTGTGACTTTAGTATAGATACGACTAGTCAAACGGAGACAACTTATTAAAAAGTTATTGATAACTCAAACAAAAATGCCATTGAACTGATAGTTTTATAAACTAGATAAAAAATTATACTAGGACGTCAATCATAGTGGAGGATTTATATTAATTGAATATGATATAAAGTACAATACAAGAAACCAATCATTTTGATTTTGTTTGGGGCAAAAAATAGTGCGGCCAAATAAATTTCAATTCGAGCGAAAAAAAGGCATGTGAAAATGTGGTAAAATATTTCGTCAATGTATAGAAGAAATTAAATAAGTTTAAAATAAAAATAGCTTGTAAGTCATTTCAAGAATTGTTATCAGTTTAAAGCGCATTAAATATCGTATTAAATTACAATTTCTGATTTAGTCTGTTAAGATATAAAAAAGCCTTTAATTTTTCATTTCATCTTGTAACTTTTATCAAATTACACCGATGTTATCCTAGAGTCCTACACTGTGTAAAGCTTTCCTGAGGTCTTTGAGCTTTCTACTAGGCTTCCTGTCGATAAGTCATTTAGCTGTGTTGGATTATCATATTTCGGTTAAGTGCTGTACATAATAATTATAAATGTATTGCTTATGAATTAATTTTTATAGATAACATACACATGTCGAAATAATAAATGTTGGGAATCATTTCCTTTTTTCCTCCGCAACACCAAAGCCTTTTCGAGAGATAAAATTTTAATATTGATGTGTAATGGGTTTCTTAGATGAACTTGAGAGGTTGTCAAAAAAACAAATTAAATATGCTCTCATGGCAGAAAAGGTTTTGCTTTTATTAAGACTTCTTTACTTGAGGGCAAATATGTACTATCTATTGCATTATCCAACTCACTATATTTTGGGCGTGCTCACTTTATAATATACTTTTTTAATAATTTGAAAACTAGAAGAGTAATGTACCTCCCCACATTTTTATTTCGTCTTATACGTGGCCAAAGTGAGAATTCTGTCATCCTTGATAATATCAAATTGTTTATTCCAGATTTTTTTCGGAATCATGGACATTAATTATTTGTTCTTCTAATGAATAGAACCAATGGACGTATATTATTATGTATAAGCAAGCGTAGTTTCACGGCCATATTCCATAATACATAACTGATGCAAGAAAAACGAATTTACTTTTCGTTTTCTCATGATTTGATATGGAGTATCCCAGAACGATCTTATAGCCGTGCACTTTTAAGCTTAAAAAGGAGAAACATATGCCTTGGTCAACCATTCAGCTTAAGTGAAATTGAGTATCATGTATTCTGAAAATCTGATGTGGCGAAACAAGTAAATCTACTCCGAGATCTATAGAGGTATCGGAAAAAATTTCATTCCCGATTTGATGTAAAAAAAACTCCTCAAAGTTGACCTTGGTTGAAATCAAGTGAACTTGACTTATCGGGTCCGTATGAGAACGGACTACAGCAAACAGCTCTGTTCGTTGAACATTCATCTTAAGGCAGTCCCACTGACCGTGATAAGCGTTCTAATGATTGTGTCCACAAGTGCCATCCGAACTCGAAACCTTGCCCAGATTAAATAGTTTACCGTTGAACTTGCCACGGGCGCTTATAAATTGGCAAGCCCAGCGTGTATCAATTACGTTGTAATGATATGCTTTACTGCTACTGAAGATTTAACGTATAATTTTATTACATAGTTTGTAAAAATGAAGACATTTCAGTAACGGCTATCATAACATTTAATGGTTTTCACAAATTGCAGAACTGGAAAAGCAGCAGTTTGATGCTTACACAAATAAACAATCGCAAATTCACATATATAACATGCCGGTCTCAAAAATAATTCAGACAAGGCAGGTAAAGAGCAAAACAATGTTATAAAACAAGGCTCTTAGCGAAGAAAATACGCAACAGCACGCAATGTTTAGTTGGGTCCTAACACGCACAATTCGTTACACGTCTCTAAATTCCCCCTTATCTCTTAGTTACTAGGGATTTATGTTTCCACTATGAAATAAAGACAAATCTATAAATTCCTAAATACACGAAGAAGTGTGTAAGTTTATTAAGTTATTAAAACTTGGGGTTCGTTAGGCAATTTAGGGTGTGTGTTTATTTTCCAATTACGCTTAATATACTGAAATATCATGCGACTTAATTCCAGGCATAAATTGAACGTTTTTGTGACAGAGAGAGGTTTACTTAGACGGAAAGTTTTAAATCTACTTTGCATTACTTTATTTTGAAAATGCTTGAGAGATTATATTATTCATCAACAAAACTACCACACGTGTATGTTAAAATATTTAGAATAGAAATAGATTAAGTAAATATTGAATTATCGAACTATGAAATGAAAATTTTCCCCCGGTTTATATGGCTTTTATAATTAAGAAAATCATCAAACCTTTATTCAACATTGTAATACGTGTTTTAAGTCGTTCCCTGCTGAACATTTTAAAGGATACTCCAATGCCTAGACTTCAAAAATGTTTTGGATAATTTTGTTTTGAAACAATCTTATAGATTTTCAGGACAAATCAAGCAATGCATTAACTAAAAAAATAGCGAGTACACGAAGGTTTAAACCACTGTTGATTCATAAATTTTCGGGTATCAACTATCAAAACAGTAAAATCAGCCGCCTCAATAGTTGACTCGTAAGCAATAAGAGGGTTAAATATGTTCAATAATTAAAAGATAAGATTTAACGTTTCAATGACGTCTTGTTTAGTAATAATACTATGTTTAAATATAGCAAACATAATATAAAACTTTTATATCTAATTTTATCGTAGATGAGTATATTTTTGAGTCTTAATTCATGTATTTATTGAAAATATAATACATCATGATTTGATCCGTATGTCTAGTAAAGAAATAATCAAGCGTAAGTGTACAATTGCGAAGCCATATGATAACTCATAAAGCAAAATTTGACCTCATTTAATAGAATAGAAAACGTTACATCATGTTTAAAAAATATTATTAATCTACCAAACAAAAGTAATTTCATAACATTCTCTTTGTCTAATGACCATATTTCATTCAATGCTCGCCATTTTGAGACGGACGAGCGACTATGACGTCAAATGTCGTTACAGTGCTTAGCATCAATAGTTTTTGAATAATGGAATAATAGGAAGATAGCGTTGAAATGTAATTTCCCTCCGGAAATAGCTTGGTTTTACCCCATCAGACAATATTTGGCGTGTTCAATTCATCAATAAGCCGAAGTTTAGCGATCGTTTTGCAGTATAAACTGTTAGTGTTCAAACAGATTTTACTAATGTTTTATTTAAGAAAATTTATTACAATATTAAAATGTTAAAAAACTTTAACCAAGTATAATGTTGTATAAAAAGAAAACAGTTATTGATTAATTTGAATATTTTTTTTTTTAAGTAATACTTTAGTCGAAATATGATAAAATGATTTAATAAATGTCACAAATAAGAGTCAATGAGGATTAATGTTTATTACCGATGTGTAATGAGTGAGATCGACACATTTAATGAAACTAGTTTCCTCAAATAAAATTTTCCATTATTCCTTGAAAAGTCGTGTGCATTAAAATTGTTTTGTTAACCTTCTGAAGCACTGCAGATGAATTATTAATTTATGACTTATCGTATATCAATTCATTTATTATACATCCTTAAGTTTCGTTTGCATTCTGGGATATTTCCACACCCAACATGTATATCAAGTTAGACCAGATTTTCGATGGATTCGGCTGTAGCTTTATGGAAGTTTATATTAATAAAAAAAAAAAAATAACTTAACCTGTTTTTTTCTAATTACGACACGTATTTCGTCTTTTTAAGACTTTTTTTAAGAACAAATTTTCGATAATAAGTCTGAAGATGACTCTAAAAGAGACAAAACACATGTCATAATTACTAGAATAATGCGTGGAATAATCAAAGTTATTTTAAATTTTATATTAGATCAGATTTATTTTACAGGTTTATCAACATCCTACTATACAATATAATGAACATTAAAATGATTATAGTAAATCTCGGATATACTAAAAACAGGACTATTAGAAAGATACAAATTTAAACTTTTGGTATACAGAAATATTCTGTTAAGAATAAATGTAATTTTTTTTTATCTTGCTATAGTCTTATGTCAAAAACTGAGTTATAAAGATGTTTCGTGGAAAATTGTGCATTTAAGATACCTCGATTAGGAGACTACACACTCTACATAGAGAATGGAAATAGATTTAATAAATTATGTGTATTGAATAAGCTTTTTAAATAAATAGATATGAGGCTTTCTATCTAAGAAAAACGGCCCTTTGTTTGTATTAAAATATTTTCAGATATACGCACTTGGTTTTTTTGTTGCATCACACATTTTTATACAGATATTCATACCTCAGCACATTCTTGAAACTATAAATCTGTATACCTCTGGAGGATTCGTCACTTGCAAACTTTGTTACATATTCATTCAATGCTGGCCTCGTGGTGGTGTCTGTGAATAGATAATCAAACTATGAATACAGATGTTTAGTTAACCTGTCGCCCTGGCCGTTTTAACGAGAGCTCTAAAATTTATGGTACTAGATACTGCAGTGTTATTTATCACCAGGCTACGTATCAAATGGCCCTGATTAGAGGTAAGATACAAGCAGCGTTGAATAATTGTGCATTATTAAAACTTATAACACTATAATGACTTTCAAGCAATAAATCTTGTCTTATTTTGTTTATTGTATTTTCTCATAAATAAAACAATTCAAACTGTGGGCAATATTACAAATTATTTAACGTCGTCGAAAATTCAAACTGAGTAAGATTAAGAGTTTTGTCACATTAAATGATAGCAAAACACTCGTGTAATATTGTCATTTTTTGATAAACGTTTATATTATAATATAATTTATGACTCATTAGGAATCACTGTACATTAATTAAGGTAACTGCTCAATGTTATAAATTATAAATTTTGTTATCAACAGAAAAAAATTCTGTTGTACAATCAATTTTATTAAAGATAAACAGCACTTTTAATAACGTTTTCTCTTTACGATAATACACTAAGAAAGTTTTATAAAAAAATTTAAAGTAAAAAAATATAACGCTATTTTTAAAGTTTCTTATCGGTATTTGAATCAACAATATTAAAGCTATCATTTTCTTGTAATCATACATCTTAAAAAAAAAATATACATCTAATTATCATATCGCAGCTTTCCCGTCTATCATATTTTATATCTTCTATATATAAATAATTTTTGGGTCCACTAAGTACACCCATCATCCAGGACGCCAAAATATAATCCACTTTAAAGCAATTAAAACAACATAGAATAAGACATGCAAGTATCACACTATCAATCGATAGATTTCTACGAAATTTATTTTGATTTTTTTTTCTAATTTAAAACGCAATATCCGTTATAAATGTTCCAATGAAAGTCAATTTCATATAACAATGATTCATTAATTTTATCAGTGAAAATGTGCTATATCCTTCAACTATAGTATCATAATGCTGTCTATGATTTCAATGAAATTTTAAATCGAATATTATGCCATTGGAATATAATAAAACATTTTTTTCAATTAAAAAAAATATTTTTCAACTGAAGATAGTTGGATAAAATATAATGAGATGTAATTTGAAGTGATTTTACTGAAAAACCAGTTAACAAATGTTTGTAATTTATAACATATTAATACTTTTAATCCATTCTGGAGGCATAAATAAGGCCATTTTATTTTATATACATACAATTTTTTTCCACCTTAGTTTGTGTCGAAAAATGTTTTTGTACACCCCTTGTTTTTATTAAAGAATTATAAAATAAATTTAACGACACTTTATAATGGAAGTTTTGATCGATTTCAGTGCTTTAATGAGGTAAAATTGGTTTTTACTAAAGCATTATCGGCGATAAGATCGCAGTATAAAACAAACCATACGGCTAAATTGTACTCACTCCATTCGACGTATTGGAAAAACGACGAACACATGAAAATAAAATAAATATATACCACTACTGATATAAAGAACGAAATTGTACCAAATTTAGAATGGGAAATAACACGATTAAGATAAATTATATATGTTATATAACATTTTCTGAAGATTTTGTAATGACTAAAAAAAATGAGAATTTATGTGAGCAGTGTAGTTAATACCGTTGATAAAAATAGTATATTATTTAAATATTTTAAATTATAAATATATAAATATTTCTAACATTTCAACTTTAATGTTTAGAAACAGCACATGGCATCAAATTTATATCCGATAAATATCACGCACTAGAAATAGTGCCTACATTAGTTTCTTATTAAGTACTTTTTCAAATGTAGTTTTTATATCAGTCAAATTACAAAATTTTATGAAGAAGAGGAGGAAGATGTTTTACAAATATATTTTCAAAAAATAACCAATAAATCGACATAGATTTTTGTTCAAGTAATTCTTCTTCGAGCTTACTACATTATACAAATTGAGTAAAATTAAATATGATTTGTCCTTTATAAAATTCGATTTCCACTAAGCACCCTCAGTCAATATGATAAAGTAAAAATGATTATTCTTTTTAAATAAACCCACACTTTATATGGAAAATATGTTAAATTACAAGTGTTTCTTTTACGCACTACCGTTTTACCTTGTATAACATGCCTATATCCAGATATACACAATATAGCTGATTCATTTAATTGGTCGATTATTTAAAAATGCAAAAACTACTGTAATTTCTTCTTATTCAGTGTTCCAAAACATCTGGTGTTTTTCATTGCTTTATAATTACCAGCACAAGCAAGGAAATAATGTAACTTAACTTGTTTTGTGACGGAAAATCTTCTAAAATTGTTTTTTGAACTAATTTCACCACTACATCCTAGGCTTTGTGTTAAGTTAAACGAAATAAAGCCGGAGGAATCGACAACTACATTAATAAAGAGGTCATTGTTGTATGAAACTGGCGGCTGTTTGTTTGCTAAGTACCAAGGAAGGCAACTTTAAAATAAGCACATTGCGTGTGCGAGCTTAAATCAGCCCGCTAATGTTTTGATTACTGGTTAAGTGAGCTTTTAGCTTTATTCGGCCAATATTCAAATCGTGTGAAATAGGCTTTTGTTCACGTAAAATACAAACTATTTTGCATATACGTTTTCAGAGCCGCTCTAATTACTTCATTTTATATAAGATATCTTGATTTCATTTAGTTCAGTCAAATATGAAATTAAGCCTCTAATGTTGTTTACTCACACTAGTTTTGTACAGAAAAAATAAATTACTTCAATAAATATATTTTTTTTCTAAAATTTTTGATTATATTGTAATATACAATATGAAAATAAACCAGAATTTCTTTCGACCAACATTTTCAAAATATTATTATTTTATTAAGAAACAGGTAATTTTTCTATGGGAACACCTATCCAGATCATGGCAAAAGACATATTCTGTGCAATGAAAAATAAATTATGACTGTTATAAATTGTTTTTGTAACAACATTCATTGGTTGCTTTGATTATTAATATTTGAATCGATATATAATAGTAACTATTTTATTTTCAGCTTTGGCAAAATATATAATATTATTTGCTATTTATGTTGAATAGTTACTGGCTTTTATATTTAAATTACATTATTCTTACCGCAATTACTGAAGGATGATGTTTTCATAAGAACTCATTTTAAGATACTTGATATAACACAATTAGAAAACAATGGACGAATCTGAATATCATCGCTAAGCATGCTAGGATTTTTATAGCAAAGATTGCGCCGTGTAGATCAAGAGGCTTCAGTTGGAATTGACTATTCTTATATTACACAGTTCTAATAATACTTTATGGACAATCAAGTGATCCGAAAATACTGTTGGGAAAACGCAAGAACGCGAGAAAAAAATGCTAAGAATTGTAGTACAATTCATTATCTAGAATAAAGCAGAAACTCTTGTTTGTTACATATTTTATGTATGTACCAACCGCTTCATTACTAAACTAAAATACGGTAGTTTCATTCGATTTGTTTTTTGTTGCCACTAAATTATGTTGGAAAGTATTTCGTGAGCAAACGTGATAAGACGGTGTCGGTAAAAGAGGTTTGAACTTTACGACTGACGTGCTACAAATTACTGCTGATAATAAACTGAGGTATATGCCTTATTTTATTCCGTGAATTTCATATTATTAAATAATTACTTTCTATTTTTTCATCACCAGTTTTTTTAATATACAATCTTGAAAAGCTATAAAGGTAATGTGAAAGTTGTTCATACCATTAGTATAGAGTTGCCATGCTATGTTCACACTTTGGTACGAAAATATCGCCTCGGAAATGTTTTGTGTTGCATTAAATAAATTTTGATTATGTCTTAGAAAGATAGTCAAAAATATTTCTAAAAAAACCGCTCATCGTCGTCATTATGCTTGGAAATAATGATAGACTTTTAGTGATATTATATTTTATATACACTACTTCGAGTCTGTTATAGTGTTACAATTATTCAATTTAAATTGATGTGATAACTGTAACTTGCACTGTAACTAATAAAACTACAAAAAATAAATCTCACATCCTTTATTTCGAGGTATTTCAAAAATACCCCAAAACAGACCATTCCCAAACATACTTTCACATTGATAATGGTCAAAATATTTATATAAAATAAAAACACAATGAATATGATAATACTTGCGACGAGCGTGACCGGTCCCGCTCATGAATATATTGTGAAAATAGTATTATAATTAGTTTCTACCGTTTTAAATATAACGCCTTTCCACCAAGAAGATGCGAAGGAGTTTCATATCGCGCTTTTGTGTAATCTTTGAATGTGTCTATTAATACTTATACTGAATTGAGTTTGTCGAATCTCCTCAAACATTTTTTAAATTAAATATCCATACATACTTGTTAAATTTATTATGGGTAATTTATTTCTACTAAGCAAGTATATTCATAGCTCTTCGTGGAATCTTTTATATTGACATACCTTTTTCAATGTCTAAAATTCAATTCACAAAGCGGAGTCAGCTAATTCTTAAATTATACAAACGAAACCTTTAATGATTTACCTTTTCACAAAATACAATCGCTTAAAATTAGCCTTGTTTAAAATAAATATTCTTATCTTGAGATAATTTCGCGCGAACAATAAAATTGTACCCTTGTCTTTCTGTCTCACTGGGCTTTAGTGCCCCTCCCAAAATTATTGAATTTTATTTATTCTTCGAGTTTCGTCTGCAAACTCTAATAATTATTATGAATAGCTAGCAAACACTGAATTTTATCCGATAATAAAGCCATTGCAAAATGTCTTTTACATTTTAGTTATATGATAGCTACATTGTATTTTACCCTATTTCGGAGATATACAAAGAGTTATAATAATTTCATTTGATGATGATTCTAACAGAACATTTTGTATAGACTTTAAAAAATCGAGCTGAAAATTTATGTATGTAATGAATTTAATAATTTTTAAAACAAACCATTTAAAGAATTAATCCTTTTTTAAATATTTTTTACTGTCAGTGTTTTTTAGCACGGTGATTTTAGCAATGTATTTTAGTTCTACAAAATAATTTTTTAAAATATAGTTGATAGCTATTTCGGCTCACGCCATCATCAAAACTATGCTTAAACTAATATTTGCTTATCTATATATAGCTGTGTAGAAAAGGTACACAATACATCTTCTCTCCTGTTTTAACGACCTAGCTTGTTTCCTGCTCGCAATAAAACTAACAATTGTAAATGAAACTAAAAAGGTGGCTATATCAATAAGTTCACATATGACACGGAAATGGTCCATTACAGAAACAAAGGAACACCACCCAGAGGATTCTATAATGGTGACCGATATATATTAGTTTGTTCTTTAAGGATTCTTTGTGATAGTTGATATCTATTGATTTCCAGCTGTTTGAAAGCCGTCATAAGTATTTTTTAGATTACCGAAACATTTTTTTTTATTTTCACAAACGGAAACTGTAAGTAGAAGCACGCATAAATATTACATAAAAATTTCAATAATTTTTAACTGATTTAAGTTGATACTATGCTTGAAATGTGTAATAAATATGCTAACAAATTATATCATGGAGAATTGTGTATGCTAAATCATTGAAACAAACTTTATTATTTGAACTTTTGTAAAAGTTTTATGTAAAGCAGTTCTTTTTCTTATTTATTCTGGTAACATTGAAATTCGGAGAAAAAACCGAAAAAACACACAAGACTGCTCACATTTGACGAGCACAAGCAACTATCACGAATGAACTTAGTTACGGTTCTGTCGAAAGAATTTATTTCCTCTCAAATTATTTTTATGAATAGTTTGACAACATTATGATGTCAAATGAAAGCTGAAGAAAACAATTGCATATTTCAAAATTTAAACCTTTATTATCAATTATACATGATGGCGTCTGAGCTATGAAACAAATTTAAGGAGTCAAAACAAATGAATATATTACTTTAGGTTATTTTAAGTCTGCCATATATTGTATACGGTAACAACATGTAATATGAAGACGTCCATTTATTTTTCGGATATAAGAAGAATAACAGCATTTTTTTCCATTTAATTTTCTTTGCCAATGCAATGCAATGGAACGAGGTTTTTTTATCACTGCACAATTGCAGTGATAAAAAAACCTCGTTTGAACATCAAGTCAATTTAAATGATTATTCAGAATGGAATGAACTATTTATTTAAAATGAATAAAGACTGTTTTTAAATAGATATTTGATTTTAATAATTCTTATTTAATCACAATAAATTCCATGAAAAATTATGCTTCAAGTGACAACAAGTTCTTACTGATGATTCTAAATAACTCAAAAGCTTTCATTTGTGGGAAATTGTGCGGATAATATTCCTTGCCTCATTACAAGGAAAATTATTGTTTACATTCCAATTTGAGAATATACATTCATCAGATTTGAGTACTTTGCTATATTTGGACGCTGTAAATTGACAGAAATCTTAAACACAAATTGCTTGTCATTCTAAAACTACCTATAAAGTGAGGCCTTAACAGCAAAAAATAATTAAAACACATTACACGCCTTGGCATTATCATACGCCATTCGAGTAAGTTTATCGCGTATAAAAATGTAAATCGACATTAAAAATAAGAGGCAGCAGGCAGGAGTCAGATGCGCGTTTATTAGTAACTACCTTGACGGTTAAACGTTTACGGCGCCATCGACCAATAAAAGTCAACAATTATTTTGGGAAAAGCTCTCGAAAAAGCCCCACAATTTTGCCGTGAAATTGTGAAGTTTACGCGTGTCCTGGGAGACGACCATCAGTGTAAAGTAAAATGCCGAGTATATTATATTATAAAAATGTTCAAATGGTATACTAAAATATTGCTCTGAATATTTATACCCAACGTATGGAGTTTTACATTCAGATTATTTAAAGTGTGTAATTTTGTGAAGTTAATAAAAACATATTGATAAGGATGACTTTATGAGCAAATTTTTGCATCGTCTTGCTTCCAACTATAATTAAGGAGTTTTTCATCAGAAAATATTTATCAAAGATTAGTGCTTTGAGGAAAAACGATCAAAAAATGAAAGCGCAGTTTCAAAATCAACATAAATTTAATTAACTTATTCAAGAGAAATTTTAATGTTTCTCAGCTTGTGCAACAGTGATATCCGTAAATAAGATAGCTAAGTTTTACAAACATCTAAGTTGATTAGTTTTTTTCCTTATATTTCAGTTATATAAAGCGCCCTCAAAAGTATCTCCAACTTTTCACAGATAAATAAATTCATCTCAGCTGAAAAATAGTTAACGAAGATTTATAGATAGAATTCGTTAATAATTTAAATTATGTACATCATAAGTGAGTTTGATTTCAAAATATAATATATTCCTTATTTGTTGTGTAAATCATATAATCATTGATCTTTGAAAAGAATAGAGTAGCTTTTCTAATTATTAAAAAAAAACCGGCAACACATTCTTTTGCATTCGGTCTGCTAAAAATATGAGGGTATTTATTATGTAGGTCCACCCCTAATATAAAATAAATGGAATCCTTACAGAGCATTTTAACGAAAGATATTTTTAATAAGCAACTATTTGTAAATAGTCATTCAACCGCCCAATATAATATTCAGGCATTATAGAGAGGGAATAAACATCACGAGCATTAATGTCGTCAATAAGAATTCAAAAATTGTATGCCTAAATAAAATCAAATTAATGAACACAATTTTTTTTTGTATAATCACATTACATAATCAATGACCGCTTTAAATTTTTTTTAATAACCCCGTTGAAACAATATTTGGAGAAAAATACTATCCATGCTTCTGCATTATTATAAATTTAAGTTTCTTACTTCTCCCTGTCTCAGAATCATCTCGTGTCCTACTTGAAAGACCTTTCCGAAAAAAGACTCCCGTTTCCCCTAAAATTTTTCTCCACCTGACTTGGGAGATGCATAAATCACACAGGCTAAAAGCCCATACACCAGTTTTGCGTACGAAATTTTGATAGGACTTTTTGGGTAATAACTTTTACTTTTTTTCACGAGAGAGCGCGAGCCTCCGGCTATACCGGGCAAATGGAAAGTTGTTCACCAGAGATAGAAAACTGGGAAACTGGACTACTTAGCCACCAACAATAAGAATGTTAAAATTCTTAATTCCGTATTATAAATTACGAAAATATGTCAATAAAGTTTTTTTTTACAAATTGTTGGTGGAAGTTGGAAGGTTTTATTTATTTACAGATTTTTTTGACGAGTATGTCGAAATAAATACTAAATTTATTTTATAGTTCTAATTCATTTTATTATTATGACGAGTTTCACCGACTATTAAATCATCGTTATATTTTTTTCCGCATCGCTAAATTTGAAATGAAGAAATCAATTTTTACTTTAAATAAAAAGATTGTTCAATTGAGTAATATTTATTCCATACAAAAAAAAAACATAATTTATGAGGGGGATGCTAAAATATTTATAAATTATTAACAAAGGAAAAATTGATTAGAAATTGATGAAATAGATTAAAAATTGATGATACATCATATATACTTATCATGATTTATATTATATTATTTATATAGCTTTTTATTATATATACAATATAATTTCTTTGAGCATTTTTCCAATAATATTGTGTTTATGTCACATTTTTTTTGAAAAAAGTTTGCGGTAAAAAAGTCCTTAAATGAGACAGAAATAATCTATGTAAAAGATGCTTTATTTATGGTAGAGCTGTCAAAATTTGCAATTTGAAAGAATATTTAGAGTTGCCGCGTTGTCGACCTCTGTTGTAAATACATTAACGTGCCAAAGGATTCGAGATATAAACTGATGACAGTCGATGTCATATTATTATTTATGTTGGTTATTTGACTCAAACTTCTCGGGGTGAATGTGAATAAATGAGCAACAAATGCCTTTCAAATATAGTCTTATTTCCTTTGTTGTTATATATTGTAGCATTCTTAAATATTTAGAAAATATGCACGTGATTTAAGTGTTCTTACTTTAAAAAGAAGTAGCATTTACTCTGTCAACACGATGTAATAAGCGTTTGAAAATTTACCACCGTTTTAGTTTCACTACCTTGAAAGTATATTTCTGTGATTTTTTTTACTGCAAAATAAAATGATACCGTTTAGTATCTGACATATAAAACTTTAAAAGAGCGTGTTTTGAGAAATCTTAATAAATTTTACTATTTAAATAACACTGCGCTTTTCCATTTAATGTTTTTAGTAACATAATATCAAATTAGAATTCGGTTGTTGGATGAAAGACGGTATATGTTCAGTTATTTTCCCTTTATATAATAATTGGATAATTACTTTTATTTAAATGCCGAACCAATGTTTACTATTCACAGTTACACATTATCTAAAATAAAATGATAACTCCTTAAGACTTGATGGTATTTATTATTATCTTATTAAAAAATGCAGTAAAATTCATTGATTCTGGCTTTATTTTTTAACAGTTGAAAGTAATAGCATGTACGCGTAATCAAAGCTTATAGACGAGGTAAAAATTAACCATAGCATTCAATTATCTAACAAAGATTTTTATGAGTAAAATCTATTTTTCCTCGAATATAATCTTAAATAATATAACATAAAATTGAAGCACGAGACTCAGGATATAATTTGATATTATTATTCTTCAGAAAAATAAAGATGTAGCCAAAATGAAACTACGTAAATTACATTACAGCGTTCTGAATTTTATTGATACTTAATACAATTGTCCCATTTGAATCAATTTAAATTTATTCTGAAACTTAACCTAATTTTCTGTCAAAAGGAAAGACGAATATAAAAATAATTATTTTAGAAAATTTCCTAAAGAACGTTTCTTTTATTCATAACGTATTCTTTTTCACTGTGTAAGGCTTAAGTTATATATATATATATTTTGTGTTGAAACCAACAAAATAAAGTGTATTTTTTTTTATTATTGTCATAATATGAGTCACTGTGTAATTGGACGACTATAACTAATTACTAATATTTCCCAGTTAGAATTAGGTATTTTGGTATATAAAAATGGCTGAAATACCGATGTAAGTGTCTATTGATAACTTAACAAAATAATGAATGCTAATATTATGGTTGAAAACGTTGAAAGATTGTTAAATATAACCAATTAACTATTCGTAACGAACCATTTTAATATGCAAATTTCAGTATAAGCATTCTTCTAAGTATGCTAATATAAGTAAAAAATTGAAAAAATCTCTTGATTGAATTGGAATTTACTAGATAGAACTCAATTATAACAAGCCGTTATAGCTTTCCTTAAAATTTTTATAGAAATAAAGTACATTGCTATTTTTTCACCGTGTTAAAAAATCTACTTCTGTCCTTTCTGTGACTAAATAAAATATATTTTGTGACGCAGTTTTGTCCTATATAATCCAATTTATTCTAGTGTCGAGATTATTTTGATGCTGTTTTGTCTAAAAGGATAGTTTTATTAAATGGTATGCGATATTATGATCCCAGTAGAAACGAGGGTTAGACAGGGGTATCTTCCCTTGGATCCGGCCCTAAAAAAATCTATGATGTTAATTTTACTACCAGCCGGTTATTGGCATAGGAAATTTTGAATAATAGAGTTATTTATGTCAGAGCAGACAGAAAGGTCTTTGCATAACATGATTTAACTGCGGTTTGATGTATTGATAATGAATTTTAATAGAAAACCATATTAAGATTAACAGAATTTGATCAATATGTGGGTTATTAAAATAATGTCCACAATCCCAGAAAAATCCCCTGTACAGTGGTTAAAACTCAATAAATAGTAAGTTTTTGGGTATCATAAATGAAAAGTAGTTTTGTAGGGTATTTTCGGTGTACTACTAGAATTCTATAACTCTTTATTGTTCAATAAAAGTACTTGTAAAAAATCCAAGAAAAATAATGAAACCTCAAAAATATTCTAAATAAACCGCAAGGAAAGAATTGAGAAGATTATTAAAAATTCAATAAACAAATTAACACTATATATTTTCAGCAAGATTTTGCATTTAACTCATAAAATTTTCCAATCTGTCTCAAGAGTGTGTTTACAAACTTCACGTGATTCTTTATTATATTTTTCTTCGATAACTTTGATAAAATATAATTTTTGTACAATAATCATAAAAAATCACACATAGTATACACATCAAGTTTCTCAAATTAATATTACAGTTATGATTTTAATTCAAGTTTTAATAAAGCTTTCAAATAATGGATACTATCAATCAATTTTCAATGCCCAAACCATAATTGGTATTTTCTCATGTTTATTTGCACTTTCGTGTAACAAAATGTAGTGTAAATGGCGTACTGTTCATAAAAAGAGGTATCATTTCTAAGTCGTCTAATAATAATTTCAATATGAAGTAAAAATAAATATGCCAAGAAATGAAATTGTTCATATTCATTTCAATAAAACGTGCTGTATAGGACTTTAATTATTCACAATGTACTTTCTGAGATTGGCTCACAGATACAAGATTTCACTTTGGATATTAAAGTTTTCAAGTTTTCGTAGCAAAGGTGGTAACCCAACACTAACTGTAAAGAGGCACGCAAATGGACATGCTGCTTGCCAGTGCTGATCTTAACAGGTAAATTATGATATGAGTAAAATGAAAATTGGTTTTATACGATACCTGCAAATTATAAAGTACTGAAGTCGAACATGAACCCAAGGCCGCAAAATGCTAACAATAGACGATGTATATATTTATACTATTTTGTATTTTAATAAAATATGTTAAATTCTATTATTTTAAAGATTTGTATGGTTTTGAAAAAACAATCAAAAACGGTATTATAACAGAAAAATAAGTAATCGGTTTTGCTCAAAAACTCACTTATAATCTACACTACAAATAATTTTATTAGTTTGCTTGTAATATATTTTAGCACTTCATTAAATTTGTATAATACTATAAAACAATAGCAAGCAAAATGAGAAGTGGTTGTTGATATGTTGAGTGGCAAAAAAAAATATTATTAAACATAGATATTACATAGATAGAAAACAGCATTTCAGTGATAAAAATGGGTATCAGAGTATGAATTTACTATTTACATTTTTCTGTCTTAGAAATTGGCGCACAATTTCACGTTCTCATTAACGTGAGTGAGCTTTCTATGGATATATCTCAGGGTAATAAGCTTTTATTTCAATTTAAATTACACTGTCTGAACGAATTTTTCATTTTATCTTTAAGATCAGACGTATTGTTTGTGATACTTTTCGGAAAATGTAGACGTAGGCGATAATAGAGCGAGACAAAAAAATAATAATTAAGAAATGGAAATGGGTAACAACTCACAAATTAAAATGACAATCACATTTATATACTCGATATACTTCTAGTACCTAGTTATCGTGAACAATTTTATCGTTGGTATAATGCTCGCAGAAATCTCTGTGTATGTTGTTTAAATCGTGGGCGTTCGTCACTAACATATGCCAGTGTTCTCTAAGTTGTCTGAAATGAAATTAGTTCAAGTAACGAAGGTTATTTTAATAATGTTTAATATTTTTTTATTGCAATGGAAAAATCTTGAATTGATTTTTTTGCCAAAATTTCTCGCAAGAACTCCGTGTTATAAAACTTTACAATAATAATAATTCATATTCGAAGCCCCGTTATCGTGTTGGCGTATAGTAAAACAGCTGACTGTATTCATTATCATAAAAGCTTCATGATATATCTGTGTTGTTGAGCCGACATGACTTATGACTATTTAGGGAGTATCATATCTTCTTTAGTTATTCAAACACATGTTTCGAACAAGATTTTAGCGCATGGGAGCACCTTGTATCGAAACGTATATTACAAGACTTAGAAGTGGGACCCAGAGGTTATAATATATAATTCAGAAACTTTCACACATACATAACTATATTTACTCAAGTGTTGCTTTGTAGCCGTATATTAAAAAGGACATTTTGTTATACAAAATTTACGACTAAAAGTTTGGTTTCTCTCAAGAATATTAAGCTTTATACGCAGAATATATATACATACTAAAGAAACAATAAGTATTTAACCAACATTTATCATTGAATATTTATTTAGTTATTTGATTGTGACACTATTTAACTTGTATTTACTGTTTATCACATAAGTCAAGAAGAGTTATATACATTTTAATATTGTTATTTTCATTTTATATTTAAAAGATTGAATAAGAATAATGAAATTTATTATTAAATGTTATATGGCAATGGGAAAATAAATAAATTTTAGTTAAAGATATATATAATTGAATTGTTATATTTTAAGAATACCCATTTGATGAAAAGTATTTTTTAAATGAGTAAATTCAAACCTTTATTATATAAAATGATAGCTTTGATATAAATGTAAAATTATGAAAACGATTAGAATTTTTAATACGTTTAAATATAATTAATAACTGCATAACCATTAGTTATATAATAGTTATTAGAACGAATTATTATGGATAAGATCATTGTGTTTATTTAATTAATAATATACATAATAATTTGTTGAAACTAAAAACATTTCTCTAAAATATCGATCGTTCAAATATATTTGTCTCTCCTAAGTGTTAAGGGATATAAAAATTTCGATTTGCTTGCAACTGCTTTCTATTGGAAAACGGCATCTGCGACACTTGTGATAAACTTAAGAAGAAGAGTATGTTGATAAGATAAAGTGGAGATTTTGTGCTCACCCTCTTACCTTAATATTTATTGTTTTTGAAGAGGAAAAAGAGTTTACTACAGTCGGTATAGAGATTCAGAATTCTGTTAAATTCGTATTCTGCGTTACATTTTCTATACTTGTTATTTAACGTCTTTTTTCAAAATAGATCTAAATGTAACGCATTTTTATACAGAAACAAAAAAGAAAACAAACATTTTGACACGATAAGTGCCAATAAATCGTATTGTTCTTTGTAATGCATTCAAACGTTGTACACACAGACATTTATGATACTATAAAGTAATATGTAATATACAATGATGTTTTAGTTAACTTGAAACTATTATATTTAAATGCGTACATTTCGCATAATTACAGTCAATTAGTCCGCACATTAGTTATTAATCATTAAAACATTATAATATTTCAATGCGTTATATAAAATAGATGGTAATCGAATGCTTTCACAGGCGCTCGTATCCGATCCGATGGTCAAAGAGCATGATCTTTAAAAATATATCTATTTGAAATCATTTTTGTTCAGCTTTATTTATTTGGTTATCTTTTACTAAAACATTGTGTTCCAGATTAAAATATAACTCAGCTTTGGGGAATATTCAAATATCCGTCAATAAGTCACTAAATTTTATATTATCGTGACATTACATAATCGTTGATGCACAAAAAAATATATATACGACTAGCACAAAGTATGAATCAAATAAACTGGCAAAGAGATTTTTTTAGAATCCAATCTAGACATATTAATATAATAATAATTTAACATGATTATTAGGTTAACATGTCAGGTCATTAAAATACCAGAAAAAGAAAAAAAACTTATTATGTAATTATCATTACATTATTATTATTATGTAACACTTATTAGTTCAAATAAAATAACTCTTAAAAGTTGATTAATAAAGACGAGTGGGATGTGGTTTAGATTTAATTAAGAAACGTTGGTGAAGTTGAAGTGAGTACATATCTTATAATGTCAAGTTTGTTTGTGGACGTCAGTGGCTCCTAGTGTAATGCTTTTGCTGTAGCTATTGCGTCACCGCGTGTCACTTATGGAGAGTAAAATCGAACCCTTATAATTTTTCGTCGAAAAAAAACATTTGAACGTTGCTCAAATATCTCGTGAAACCACTTCTTTTTTCTAATACTAATAAGAATATCCCAGGTCAATATCGATTCATATTAAGAATTCAAAATATTTTCATAAATGATATTGTTTATCAATAACATAAATGTCTCTATTATTTTCTGTGAAAAAATATAAAAATATCTGATTGCATTTATACGACCCCGTTTCTTCATCATTGGATAAATTAGAAGGGGATGATACAAATTCTTAAATCAATTTTGGAATCTATTCATGAAAGTGTTAATTTGGGTGAAAAAATTGGTACAACTTTCAAATCAATCGATAATTATGTATTACCATCACTTGACTATTCAAAAGAAATATTGTAAGATTTCAATTGAAAATTGTTTTTATCAACATTAAGCTTAAATTTCGTTTATGTGACTATATTTTTTGTTACTTAATCGTTGGCAAATTGAACAGAAAAACTGAATTATCATATTTTTATTGACGACGAATAATATAAAAGTTTTAATGAGTTAAAACAAACTACTTTTTAACAAAAGTAGAGTTAAAATACTTGATTAAAAATTCAGAAGCAGGAGTATATTTCGTAAAAGAATACTGTCGTACAATATTTAATGTACTATAAAGAATTATCTGAGTATCTATTATGTGACGAGATTCAGAGAAAAAGCCATCACTAGTAAATTGCTTTCAAAAATTATTATCGTAAAAAATATGGTAAGTACTTAGAAAACCTGCCCTAAAGATGCGACCCTTCTTTAGGCTCAAGGTTATTCTGTCTTTTGCAAAGGTATTTGAAATGATTCATGTGGATTCGCACGGGAGAACAGTGGCGTACCCATAAAATACGCTTTAGTAATATTTTTTTCACTAGAAATATAAGAATTATTCAGTAAGAATATAAGCGGGGCTTAAATGTTTTAAATCGATTTTAAATTTATATTTTTTTGTAATAAATGAAATACACAGTGTAACTATGGAATTCATATTCGTTTAAGTAGCACTGTGTAAAGTCTCACAAATGCTATTTTGCAATAATTAGCTTATGGAATTTTTCTTGGATTAATTTGAACAAATTTGATCTATGCGTTTTGTAAGTTGCGTAAACTTTATCATCAGTATTGAGTTCGAGTTATGAAATTGGCGCTCGAGTAGTACTATTCCTTTACGCCATGATGAGTTTTTAAGGATCAGATCTGTGGAAGATAATTTAATAACTAAGCATTCATAATCAAAAATAAGTGATATGTGGTTGATCAAATAATTTCATAACGATAAAAGTTGTAAATATTTATTCAAAAATAAATATGTGTATTGGGCTTAAATTATTTGTTGTTATGTATTACTTTTAAGTCACTCAAAGCTTTTTAATAAAATACTATTTTAGAATCGATTCGTAAATATTAGGTGTTTTATCGACATGCACGGAACAACATTATTCTCTTTGCATGCATGACCTATCGTCTGCAATGAGAATCTCACTGATTACAAGACACCTATAAATACAACACGAATTTCTAATTCCATTGGCCGTAGAAGCCTATAGCTTACTTGGATGGTTTAACTTCTATCCGAGGGTAGAACAAGCCTCGCTTTTGATGATTTAGCGAGCAGTTTCATTCAACACTAAGCTTTTAATCCGCGTACAAACCACAAATATCCCGTATACACGTGTCCCTCTCGTGACCATTCCCGGAATTATTTAGCTATCTTTATTGATGAAGGTATCTCGGCGCTTATATTGAATTGGAAGCTAAATCAATTTAAAATCTGAGCCTATCTTATTGATGTATTTCACGGTGGAAATTCAAATTACAAATCCTCACCTGCGTGGATTTGTATGATTAATTTGTTTCCCCAGTATAATTATTTCTGTACACGGGAGGCATGCCAGCGGGTGGTCGCAAAAATAATAAACGGATTAATCTGCTTGGAGTTTGTCTAGTTAAGCGTATCTATTTTGTAGCGAAAGCGATAATAACTTTATATTCTTTACGAATATTTTTTAGGTATATTTTTCATCTTAATTAATTGAAATCTTTTTGCTAATACAATATTATTAATGTTCACACTTAATAAGCATTATGATTTGAAAAAAACACAAGAAGACATTACGCTAACCACAAATGTTGAAAAAATAATTGTAGATGAATTGAAAAAAAAATGTTATTTATTATAAATATCAAAAACTTGGGGACAACCACGAAAATCATTGCATTTTTTCTCATATCTAATTTTTTGTTCATAATGTTGTGCCACTTATTTATCAAACAGAAATAAAAAATACATCCAAAAGCGTTAACGTCTTCCTTTACGATTATTCATAAACACTTTGTATTATAAGTATTGAGTAATTGAATACGTTTGACCATAAAATATTATTTTGAAATAAAAACGTATTCGCGAAATGTATTCTTCTCTCAGAGGTATAAATAGCTTCTATTGTCACTAAAGTATATGAAACTATTTATTCATTCATAGATTAGTAATTGCTTAATAAAGATTTTGATGTAAATGTAAGGCCAAATTAATGATTAATTACTTGAGACAAAAGTTGCGCATGAAATTCCAAAATAAATTGTGTTTTTTTAATTTTTATTTTGTTATCCAACTGTTATAAAAACAAATTACCATCGTCATGCTCATTAAAATTTTATTGCAAATCATTTATGTTGCAAATAAAAAAACACACACAGGATCTGAAACAGCAAGACCTTTTCGCTCTAGACAATTTATCTCAGAATAGGATTAAACATTCTGAAATGGAAGAATGGTCATCTCTTAACACAAAGTCGCGCTTGGTTACAAAACTAAGATTCAGCTGTGAGCATGAATATTTATTGGAATCGCCCTTCGGCATCTTCAATCACTTTATCACACGAATGGAATATAAACCGTTAGTCAAAAAACAGTTTATATTGTTTATATTCACAAGAGATTTTAATCAAACTGAGGCTGAAAATATCGACCTTCTCACCTTCTTGCTCCGCTAGAATTCTCAAAGTGTTGGTATAAAATTATTCCTGTCAATTTTACAGCTGGTAGGCGTAATACGAATGTGGGCGAACGTTTCTAAAATTATCTTGATGAAATAATATTATAATGAAAAATTGTCTAATATTATATATGATATTTTCTCAAAATCATATTTCAAAATGTATTATTCTTGTCCATAAATAAACAAAATTACTTTTATTGCTTAAAGGTTTCGAACGGCTAAATAATTTAAAAAAATACAATATTGTCGGATAATTTAAAGGTAGTCAAAACACTTAAAATATCTTTCGATTGATGTCCTCAAAAAACCAAAAAAATCACATTTTCACATAAAAAATTTTAATTTCATATAAAAACACTAATTTTTAACAAATTTACCACCAAATCCATCTCACATCATAACAACACACCGATTCATAAAAGACAACTCACTCACTTATTACAGAATTATTTATCAAAAATAATATGAATTAATAAACTTAGATCCATTAACATTGGCAATATAAATACGATTAATAAAGCATTATTCTTCAAATATATTTTATTTTCAATAATGTAACTATACATGAGGACCGTCTGCGTGGGCATTTGTCTAGAATTAGCCAATAACCTTGTGAGCAAAGGATTTTATAAGTTGTTTTTGTTTAGAAACATACTTTATTTAGGACTATTTTGAAAAAATTCCATTTGTCATCTAATAGTTTTTGATGGTCAGTATTTTTGAATGTTATTTTGTAAAAACACAGAGTGGTTCTAGTTTTCTTAAGCGAGAGAAGATTTGTAAAACCAAATTTCTCTTATTCATTTAAAAATACCTTAGCATTTGCATTACAAAAAGATAAGTGATGTATTTAAATGAATAAAAGCGATTGTTTTTGGGCCACGTATAGTTTTTGGCTGGCGTGGAGATAAATTTATTCATTAATACTAATTTAGAAAAGCATTATATCATGTTATGAACCTATTTTATTTAAATTTGAATTGCTGTAATTTTGTACAATTCCACATGTTGTGTCACAAACGATCCGGGTTTCGCCGTTCGGCATCTTCAGGTATTCCATCACACGGGTGCAACAGAACTGACTAGTCAGTTTTCAGTTAGTCACTCCGTGTGATGGAATACCTGAAGATGCCGAAGGGCGAAGCCCGGGTCGTTTGTGGCAAAACATGTGGAATTGTACAAAATTACAACAATTCAATTTTCATATTGAAATTCCATCAAGCACCTTCAGTCGATATCATAAACTATTTTATTTAATTGGAGACCCAATTTTTTTCTTATATTACTGACATGGTTCTTTTTTTAAATACAGTGCATATAAAAAAAAATCTTAGGATATTCCTCTTAGACTGACATCGAAACACGCATGATGTTGTAGCGCTGCGTAATATCTTTATAACATAAGTTTATTCTACGAAAAAATATTTTAGCTTAGTTCTGCCTAATTTTTGACAACGAGAGTAGAAGATTACTAGTCGTTGTCTAGTCGCTCACGATAGAATATTTAAATTTAATGAGATTATTTATAGATTATATAACATAATTGAAACTACAAAATGCTTTTTGATGAACGATTTATTAAACTGCTACAATCATTTCATTCCATGTATGTTAGCCAAGCACAAATTTTTCATTTCGAATGTATCTCTAAATAAGATTTTTTTTTAATAATATGAAATAACAGTTTTGAAAAAGTTTCCTTTTGCATCGTTAAAAGTTTTAGTCAACAATGAAGTGTATCAAAATACATATTTCAACTATTAAAAATCTAGAGCTTTTTCATACATGCTACTTACACGTGGATTAAAGTATAACTTTATAAGCTTTCAATGAAGTTTTTTTTTCTGTTGTGAATATTTCAAATCGTTAAAATACTTCATAAGCAGTATTAACCTCCTAAGCGA
The DNA here is from genome assembly GCA_028555115.1 of Himalopsyche japonica. Taxonomy (NCBI): domain Eukaryota; kingdom Metazoa; phylum Arthropoda; class Insecta; order Trichoptera; family Rhyacophilidae; genus Himalopsyche; species Himalopsyche japonica. The sequence continues at coordinate 1,230,081 of JAHFWJ010000061.1, forward strand.
AATAAATGTTGGCCAAGTTAGTTGCGTGCCGACTTAAAAAAAACACCCATAAGCTAAATTAAACAATTTATTTTGCTATTCAGCCTTGAAAGTCAACGTAAGTTTGACTATATTATTTAACACACGATTCGGCTTTTTAAGTTTCAAAAGTATGTAAAAATATTATTACTCTTTCCTATTTCGAGCTAGAAAATTTAACGATTCGAACTTCAAGATATCGTTACATAATTGATTTCGCCTCATGCATAATTAATGAAATACTTGAAATTATTTTAATGTTACAATAAATCTTAATAATTTATTCGTCAGAACTTTCCTAATCTAATAATAAAATATCCACACAAAATTTTTCTTACGTCATGTCGTCATTGAATAAATCTAAAAAGTATTTGACTTATATTTGGAATAATTTTGAAAACAACTTTTCAACTATTATTTATTTTTGGTGTATAATTTTCAGGTTTCGTCCACTGCTGTCATAATCAGCTGACGACAGTTTCATTTGCAAGAATTATATTCTATATCTATTTGGGGTAAAAAGGGTAAAAATGACGTTGTAATATAAATTTATTTTGACACGTTTTACACTGAAAATTTATCAAATATAATAAAATAAATAAAGTTGAAATTGACAATGCACGACTGTTTGTTTTCAGATTGTAGGTGCTACTTTGTAAACGAATAACTGCACTCAAATCCCTGAGCACTGAAACTAAATAAACTGCACGAGTCTATATAAAAAACGATCGGTTTGAGAGCCTGACAATATTTTTAAGCGCGGCAAAGATAGAATTGGTCCCTCGAGATGGTTTGCAGTGAATAGTGATGCATAAATATTTCTCGCCGTTCTGTAGATGTTGTTACAGACTTGGGGATTTTTTGCATTTCGGTTTCGTTCAGAATTGATGATGAGTATGTGTTCAGAACCGTCATAGGAAGTCCCTTGGGGACATAATCTAAGGTCAATCGCCGTTTTGAGAATCAACAATATTATTGTTATGTACATTGGGTCGGTGACTGGTAAATGGCCGAATGATAAAGTCTCTTTTGTTGATGTAATGGTTTTCATTAGTAAAATTTATTGTTTTACTGCTAGTCGGGATAGAAAATGTTGATTTACAGTATATCGCGCCATTATAAGAGTATCCACCTTACAGCAATTAAATAAAAGAAAATTGCTTTTTTCATCTTCTACATGATAAATACTTTACTTTAAACGAATAAGAGCATTATTTAAAATATCAAAAAATTTACTACAATATTTTAAGTCACTTAATAATATGGTTACAGATCTCTAGATTTATCGTTACCTAATATATATATAATTAGCTATTCAATTTAAGTTTAACTTATTATTTAAAGCTGAAAAGCACACTGAATTCTTAATAACAAAGCTTTGCTTGATATTATATGTTTTATAACATGAAATCATCATTATCAAATCTTAGATCTTTTCTATATAACTAGAAAATATGCTTATTTTAAACACATTTTAGAAATGAACATAAAGTTTCCAATTTATTTTCAAAGTTAATATTGTAAACAAATAACCGAAAAAATATATACTGATAAAAAACAAATATCATTTTAATTATATAACATTAAGGGAGGATAACATACATCATGTTTATTACACCCCAAATCCATAATGTTAAGATTATAATTTAAATGGTACCTTTTATGTTAACCCATATTCAAATAAATGGTACGCAGAAAAACTTTCAAATAAAATCGACTGTGCAGTAATAATACGTACGCAAACCCACTTTATTAATAGATGAAAATATACGGGCCTTGAATTAATATCTATTTTGCAGCTATCTCTCCGTTTTAATGACCCGCAAATACCACCTGACCGCTTTGCCTGGTCAGGTGTGACATAAATAATGGCTACAGGTGACCCCCCGCCCAGATAAAGGCCTCGGCGCCCTTCCGGCGCATAACACAGGGGCCTATCGTGGGTAGTTAGCCCGAGCATTATCATCGCGCTATGGCCGCGGGCTTTGCGGAAAATTGTCCTCTACGACGTAACACGACGTAGACAGGCGTCATCGACTATTTAACGTTATTTTAAGAGATCAAAAGAATTATATGATACTCATGAAATTCTATTTACTTTGTAGGTTGAGTAAACAATCATCTACAATGATTAAATAAATTTCATTACATTGAAATTATCAAGCAAAGCTATTTCTTACTTTTGCTATCGACTGTAGGTGTTTGATGGGAATTTCGATGTCGATTTTGATTTTTTGAAACTTTGTAGTCTCCAGACATTCTATCATACGGAGGCAACATAACTGATATTTCGAAAAAATATTTTTTATTCCGCTTCTTTCTTGGTACTAGATTCCTGGGCGACCCTTGTCTGTCCTCGGCAGGTCCTTTACTTTTTAATGTCAGTCGCAAACCTACAGCACTCGTCGGACTTATGATGCCCAATTTTTCTAGTAATCTGTTATGTTGAACTACACAATTAAGTTAAAAATTGGTACTTGAGTGTCAAGAAAAACGAGAGGAACTTAATCATCACAGCAAAGGAATACCACAAAATAGACAATCTTCACGACTTTATAATATATGCATTCAGTGAAAAGTTTTTATATCATTAACATATATATACCTAATTATCAACAGGTTGACTGTAGAGTTATAATTTGCTTATTTTAACATCAAGTATTCAAAACTTTTTTTTCAACAAATTTCACCAACCTATGAAAATAATAATTTTCAGGCACAGAATCTTAGGATCGCCAAGCCGCCAAATTTCATATTCATAAACAGGACTGAAAATCTCTTAATGCTGTCTTTTGCTCATTCATTCACTAAAATATTTTTTATAAATTGAAATTACAACTTGCATGTGTGTGTCATTTAAAATTAGTTTGAGGTGTATCGGAAAAAATACAGCATAATATAATTCTGAAAAACATATCATTTTTATAAACATTATCAAAGTGTCAAAACTATAGATGTACTCTATAATATTTTAGAAGAATTTGAACAGTTTTGATGTTTGTATACTTCTTAATAAATTTATAAGTCAATGTATAAACTTTTTTAAATGAATGGTATAAAATTCAATTGAAATGTTTTCGACCACCCCTGGGAAAGTATATGCGCAAAGGTGATCTATCGACACGAACATAAAGCCCAAGGCCTGTCTTGTCCTTAAGTAGGTATCAAATACCTGCGATGTTTGGACTATCGATTTTTACCTATTTTATAAAAGGCCATTCATGCTATTTTGTAAATTTAGTATGGTCAGTTTTCCTATTAGGAATCTATTGAACTTTTAATGGAACGTGTATTTATATTCATTATAAAATATTTGCAAATATTTTTTTATGAACTTGAGGATAAGTTACCTTACACATAAAAATGAATATGCACAAAGTTTAATGATATTCAATTACTTTCTTGTATTATAAATTAGTTATATAATATTACACATTCGCGACAGAATAAATTTGTCCAAAATACGCAAAAACTCTAAATTGATAAAAATGCAGGATCTCACAAATTAAATTGCTAATATTTTGTTTATTGTTAAAAGAATAATTTTTATCACTACTTGTGTCACCACATGTTTATATTATATATTTATAACTTATGTTTATTATTTAAACAATCACTTTAAGAGGCTAATCTAATTCTAAAATTAAGGTATTTTGTATCGGCAGACATTGCTGTTTGTGTGATCGATTGTTTTTCATACCACTGTGTATTTTTTTGTAATCATGCAGTGCTTGGGATAAGTCACAAAATATCACTCAAAGGTGTTACTTAATAATTCTCTGAATTAACAATAATAAATAATTACGTGCCTCAAAATAAAGAAAAAAAAAACATTCAAATAGTTATAAGCGATTGATGTTAACTATATCGAATGATATGGCATCCGCGTTGTCCAGTGTTAACATGTTAAATTGTATTGTTTATTTCCAAAACCACAGCTGAGCTGTAAATAAGTAGTGTGTTTATTACTTAAGTCAAGCATATCGCAAATCAAACCACCAGCGTGATGCCTCATAAATTATTATAAAAAAACAAGCAAACGTTATCACAAAACTTAGTAAAACACAATCTCTATATCGAAAACTGTTTTATTTTTGACTTATGTAAGAGCTTATCGCGCATTGTTGATTAAGAACCCAAAAAAGTTTATTAAATATGGTTATCTTATTATGAGTAATGTGTATTAATATTCTCATATTCTATAATGATTTAGCTTCATATTTCATTCAGAATAAGCCGTCAATAATTCTAACAATTACCGGCTATTTATCGCTAAGAAATATACTTTAGTAAAACCAATACGTGTGACACACGTCATGTGAGATATTGGCTTAACTATCTATAATTTTAGTTTATGCTTATTTAAAATTAAGGTTGGTATTGCCATATAAAGTTATAATTACACATATTTTAGTAATTAACAATATTTCTATATATTGATATATAAATATCAAATAAATCTAATCATATTATACAACACTGGGTCCGAGTATGACCAGAATAAAATAAAATTTATTCAATTTTGAGTATTTTAATTTCTCAGGCAAAAGAAACAAAATTTACCATTCCACTTGCATACATCTATTAAAAAAATATAAATATTTTTTTTATAAGCCTAATATAACTTATATAATTATCGATAAAATAATTTCTGGTATATTTTCCGTATATATTATATAATAATATCTTTAAAGACCGATGGTTAATATTTGACGATTTACCAGCAATACAAGTCTTAGAATCCACAGAATTATAAATAAGTTTCTTACTGACTGATGTTTGTGATAATCTATGATTTTACTGATTGGATAATAACCTTTTTGCCATTAGGCCCAGAATTTTGTATCATTTCTTTTATCTATAGCTATAATAATAGTCGATCATTTCGCGTAGTACTTCGTTTGGTTTGCATGTAACGCTACACAGGAGAAGCGGTACAACTTGTACGTGATTAGAAATTAAAGCTTTCGTAAAATTGTTTCTCTTAGCGCTCTTATTGCTGGTAAAGTTCCAATTATCGCGTAAGTGTTACTGCCGCGAAAAAAATATGTGTATCTAATAACGGAGCGCAGGTTCTCTGTGGGATAGGAAATTGGCCACATGGTCACGTTGGATAGACTAAGAAGAGATTGTATAGTCCATTCCACTGTTCTGAAATGCGGGAAAATCGTGTTTCCTGCGAGACAATCTCGTGTCGTAAGAATTGTTTCTAGTTTAGACTACGCCATCGCAATTTTCGTTTTTATAAATAAATGATATTGCTCTAAATTAAAAGTTATGTTTTTCTTACTTATTTTTTATGTGATAAATGTAAACTATTTGTTTTATTAAAAAGTGTTTTAAAATTGAGAAAATGAGATAGAACATTAAATAAAATCAAAAAAACATCGAAAAATGTATCTTGCTTACTTCAATAGTAGGTTAAATCACTCACATTCATACAAAATTATGGTAAGAAGACTTTAACAGTTTAAACTTTTGTTTGAAAGATTATACGAAAGTACTATTGCTTATAGATTCTTTAAAAATCATTCGAAACTTTACTAGCACGCCATATTCATAAACGAAGAACATTTTCAGTATATTATGTGATTTTTATAAATAATTTCTTACAAACATAAAAAATAGTTGAAAGATATTTATAAAGTAGTTATTATACAGCACTAAGTAACTTGAGAGCGAGTAATTGTCGGAAAAAGCATTTTTGTTCTTACACTGATTGAACAAAATGAAAAGCGGTAAATGTACAAAAATACTTTATTATCAAACATTTAATTTTATAAGAATTTTTTAAAATATATATATATATGTTCATTTAAGACACAAAACCAACCCTTATCATAATTGTATAATGCTTAAGCCAAAACTGGTATACAAAGTATAGTTATGAAGGAAAATTATTCAACAATTTTTTATAATAAATTATAGATATAATTATTAAAAAAAAATGAATTACTTTTCTATATTTTATCAAATAAAATATGGTAGCACTTTGGATAAATTATAACGGATTTGAAAATTATTTTTCAATGAATTTCAAAAATATGGTGGAATTTAAAGTAATGAGATTATGTGTGATTTGGGTAATCCGATGTGATTAAGGTTGCTGTTTTATGAAATGTTAAAAAAATCGGTGAAATCATATTTCACTTGCGGAGCATTTTATTTTGTAAGCTGAAAATTATTCACATCGTGAATGTTACCCAAAGGTAAACCTCGCCTTTCGCCGGATGACAAAGTTTTTGTTGAAAGCTTAGATTAACGTTTCATTTGCGCCAGGTAATCCGTATATGGCATAATAATGTCGATAAAAAAACCTTGTTATTTTTGTTCCGTCAGCGAAGCAACGGCATTTTGCAGAAATTCCCCGAGAGATTGCTTGTTAATGAAAATGGATGTTGGATAAAAAATTCGCTTAAGTGGTTAGCTCGAGCGTGATTGATAATGCAAAATGCACAAAAGATGAAAATTTTATAAAACCGATGAAGAATGTCAGAAATAAAACCACGAGCCACAAAATCGGGGATCGATAATTCAATGCTATTTTGTGGTAACAGTGCGATGGAAAATTGAATTCAGTTGCAATATATTTAGATTTCAATAAAAGGCTAAATTTTCTTGTAAACGAGTATATACAATTAATCACAGTAAAGAAAATATTGTTTTTTTTTTTTTTTTAATATTGACAATATTCAGATTGGTTAATTTCAAGTTTTTGAACTATTTATAGCAAATAATACTCATCAATGGTTGATATCACGACTGTTTATTTAAAATAAAAAAAAAACTACTTGACTAAAGTCATACATTTTTTCCGATGAGCATAATTTTAATATCTAAATAGATGCTCAATTTTAACGAACAAACTGTATTTCAGCTTGAAATAAAAGTTATGAAGCCAAAGTTGTTTATGATTCAATTAAAAAATGATGATATTTAAAAGTCATGAATGATGTATTACGTTACCTTATAGAATATTTCAATTTGACTTGTAGTAAAACACGGGCAAATATTGATTTTCCAATTGAGTCATGCATGTGTCACATTAGTACGTCGGTAAAATTCAATTTCACGCATGGCTGAAAGTGCATGTTTACGTCATGAATGACGATCCCCACTATTACTTAAATGTCAAAGTTTTAGAGCAGTTATTATCAAAGGAGACTTCGCGACCCCACTCAGTCAAGGGAAGGCGAATTCAAACATTAAATTATTTTGCTGAATGAATGTTTTCAAAAGTTGATAGCGGATATGGAATAGGAGGTTTTCATTGGCTTATGCAAAATTTACGACTTATGCTGGAGTTGGATTTTTGAATCAATTTTGAATAAAATTTTGCACACTTCAAAAAAACTTTTACGCATACGTAATAGATTTTTTCTCTCTTCAGCAATATATGCCTAGAATAAACAATGACTTATTGTTCTTATTATTCTTGAAGTATATTGTAGCATAAGAAACAATGGAACTTTACTTTATGGAAAACGATTATAATATATTATATATAAAGATTAACACATAAACATTTTATGATATAAAAAAAAAACTGGAATAGTAAGAACATACATATTAGTTGATATATATAGATTAGTATTCGAAATGTATTTGAATACTATCAAATACTATATGTTTGGTTTCAATCTTATTTTTTAAAAACTTTCATTAAAAATGTCTACAATTTTTAAAATAGTTAATGAACCGTATTAGCTTGACAATTGTGAGCCGATAAATAAACTGAATTTTTATGTGTGGGTCCATATCTGAAATCAAGTTATAAATCATTTAAATGAAATCGACATGCCTCTTGATATATATTATGATGTCGACTGAAGGCGCTTGATGGAATTTCAATATACATTTTAATTCTTGAAACTTTGTACGATTCTATATGTTTCGTCATTAACTAATCGGGTTCGTCAGTTCTACTGCATCTGTGTGATACAACATATTAAGATAACGAAAGGCGAAACCCGGGTTGTAAGTAAAAAAAACATGAGATCTCGTAGAAAATTTCAACAAATCAAATTCCTCTTGATATAACTTAGTAATATTGATTGATAGAGCTCGAGTGATACTAACGAACATCAGCTACATGCTATGAGTATTTTATGTGTTTTAAATAATTAATGTAACAGACAAAAATTAAACATATAAAAAAATTGGTGGTTTGTTCATTAAGAGACATATTAAAGTGAGTACTCCGCAAATAGTTTCCTACATAATTGATGAAACTATTCTAGTGCCTATTTAATTCGTATTGTAGGAAGCAGTTTATAGTTTACCTCAACCTCACTAAAACTACCCAAACTCTATAAATCAGTACACAACTAAAGACAAGCAATACGTGTACTCATTTGTTCGGTTTGAATTAGCACTTAAACTAGTTGTATTCACTACGATCGTTTCAGTTTACTGAATTAATGTGACCCTTCTTAAGTTTACGAATTTGTGATTCAATACCGGTTCATATTTGACCCTTACGTAAATTAACTCTCACGAAAACACTTGTAAACACAATAATTATGTATGTATATTCTAATATTAACTTATTGACCCTTTTTGTCAGAAAATTATAGTTTTTTTAAATAATAAAAACACATTTTTAGTACTTATTTCCACATTTCTTTTTATCAGGACACTCATCGCGAGCATTATCAATTGATGGAACACAATTTACAAGCAAGTCTATTTACACAAAAATTTTGAGCTCAAGGTAGCAGGTATACAAAAATTATGTTTTTATTTTTTAAAATATCATGCCTTTCCATCAAGATGTTACAGTTATCACCTATTGAAACACCTGTCACCTGTGAGAAAGTTATAGTATAATTATTTTCCGTTTTTCATTAATTCAATACTATAATTAGTCCATTACTAAAACTTTTTTATTCAACAGATTCAAAAACAAATGTATTCCAAAAATTTATTTAAATCTATACAACATATATATTTTAATAATATATTTAAATATTTTAATGTATAATTGAAACAAACATTTCTTATTTGTTTATCTATGGCCGGGTAGTCAATGCTCTTGGGACTGCGGTATAGTTAGATGACATCTCTTGTGATATTCATCTCTTGCCTGCTTATTGTAGTCCTTTTTAGCTGGATAAACACGATGATTTAATGTAAGCTCACGACACATTGTTGAGCTTGAATATTCATCTAATTACGTTATAAAGATAGGTTTTGATAATATTTTAAGCCCCTCTCTCCCCAACTCTCGTATATTAATAAGCGATCTTGTTATGAGAAAAAATCAACCAGTGGCGTAAATAGTCAATTATTGAGACACTGTAAGAACGTTTAAACGTATCTTATTCAGAACTACATCGCTTGATAACACAGCAAATGAATGACGACGTAGCACAAACAGCAAAAACGACTCAATCCAACGAAAAAAAATATTTGTATTTTTTTAAAATAAAAATACACTTTTAGTAATGTTTCCTTAATTAAGTTTATTAGTACGACTTATAATAAGATGTTCTTAACATTTTACTATAAGTTAAGGAAATAATTTACTTCATTTGTATATAATACATATTGTGTGGTTTCCTGAGTACCACAATCAACAAATACCTTTGGTATTGTATAAATAGCATTGTTTGTAGTTTGTATTGTCTTTTTATTTTATTTAATACCTTTCCACCAAGAATTGACATACACATAACATACTAGAAGAAAAAATACAAAATATACTACACATACATATTACATATCATGCAATATTTTTTAAGCCAAAATGCAAAAGATTGTGTTTTTTGTCAAATTGACTTAAAAAAACGTATTCACAAAGAAGAGAGTCATAATTGCTATTTTTCAGAAGGATTGAACAGCCATGACTAAAATATAGCAAAATAGTTTTGTTTCATTAAAAATTATTTTTCCAAAAAAAATACATTCTTTTGAGAAAACATGCTTAACGTCTTGAAGCTTTATTTACGTTTGATTTCTGCTACAAAATAATGTTGCATATAGCTATGCGAAGATATTTGGTATAGCAGAATGGTTTGAAAGTATGTCTTAAGAGACATTGTAATTTTCCGCTGCATGCTTGGAAGATTTTATTCTCCTGTAATATGAGGACTGTACGTGCACACAAAGAGAAATGCTTTCAATGATAAATAATTCTACAATATTGCGTATTTTTGTCAAGCATATCGATTCGAGTCATTTGTAGTTTGTTTATATTTCCAAATGAATTGAAAGTGTAAAAAGTCTATTTCGTTTTTGATTCAACCAAATGAGCAAACATTAATAATTTAAGTTTTTGTCAGTGAACTCAAAAGTGAGTCAAATAATAAATATTTAGGATCACTCAATATAAATTCTAAGAAAAAAGATTTCATCATTATATTTTCCAAAATTGAATCGAAAGCGCCTGACTAAAAAAATGTAGTACACATAAAATGTAAGTACAAATAGGCTACTTTAAAGGTGTTAACTATCACTTCTTGGTGGAAAGACATGACATTTTAAGTAAAACAAACGCAATTAATAATAATACTTAAAAATGTGTTTTTATTATTGAAAATACTACTTAATACTATACCATAGCAGCTGAAAATCTATAATGGTAGAAAATTGATAATGACCTTATAATAAAATTCAAAAAAAATTGCAAGCCATTATTTTTATTACTGGAAACGTTAAAAAAACTATTTTGAGGCTCGATGTTAAATTTAATTCCTTTTTTGGATATCATTGTCACAAATCCAATTTCTAGTTCCTAAGGCTGTTAAATTATATAGCATCGTCAATGCTATTCAAATGAAAAAAATCGATAAAAAGTTTACGCCTTAAGTTAAGCATAAAAATTGAATTCATTGGACAAATCGATGTCATTTTGACGAAAGCTTTATAAAGTCTTTTTTTACCGCATCGAAACATTTCATTGCAAGCTCTTGTGGTGTCGTCGCGACGTCTTTAAGGCAGTCGATGTGTCATCACGTGTTGTTTGTTGTTCGTGTCGTTATTCTCACATTATTAATGAAGGCCTGTAGATTGGCAGATATGCGGTGATTAATACCGTATTCTGACAACCGCCTGTCGGAGGTGTTGCCATTTTTGTTATGATAATTGATGACATAGGTGAAATAACACCATCTATTTTATATAGTTGATGTATAAATTTTCATCTCTTTATTAAAAAAATCTAGAATGAATAAAATAATTCTAACGGCTTGCATCATATTTAGATTTTATTTTAAGTTAATATTATTATGGTGTAACAGAGTATTGCGTACAATTTAGTAGATTTATTCATTAACATAAATATCAATTTTTCATAATTTTTGTTCAATAATGAGTTTTGGAAGAAGCTTTTATGGAACTTCGATTCAGAACAAATTTACTTTTTCTTTTAATTAAGATTTGGAAATATTGAGAATCAGTTTTTAAATATAGTTTTTTTTCAATGATTCCAAGTTATTTCAATGACCGAGTGCTATGCAACTGAAAATATCAATAATTCGCACCATATTATAAGCTTTTGATTTTTTTTTATTAATTTTATCATATCTTAATTGTGAGGAAAGATTTACTTGTGTGCACCAAATCTTTGTTCAAATAATAATTTTTAAAAAGAAGCAAACAATGTTTGAAGAAACAATATTTCGACAAAATAATAATTTTATATTTATTTTCTGTCTCAAATATATTATTAAAAACAATACTCCAATAATAACAACAGCTTCCTTTGGAAAGTTTGTAAATGTAACGACTTAAATAACAACTGAAAGCTTTTCAGCACAAATAAAAGATTTCCAATGAACCATTAAAAAGCTTTGTAACTGACAAAGTTTGATCCTATACTTAGTGTTTCATACATTTACTGTTGTGCTGAGAGACCTTTTTATGTTTCAGACACCGTTGTTCTGGAAACAAAATCGAAACAATAATGTATGACAATACTCAATCAGCGTTCTAACAATTTATTATGTGAGGTACATTTTATTCTGCTTAAGTCTTTTATTATTTAAAATTTTTCAAACGAACTGTAAATTGATATTAAACAAATTTCAATCAGTTTAATATCAATCAGTTTTTTTGTATTATGTTAACCATTTATTCTAATCAATCTGTTTTACCAGGTTTTGACGTTTTTGATTTAACGTACATTTTATGATATTGACTGAAGCTTTTTGATAGAATTTTAATATCAAATTTGAATTGTTAAAATACTGTTCATTTCCATTTCAATGAGCGAAACTCGGATCTTTTGTTAGAAATTTTTTTACCGCGGGATAATTTCTTTCTACATAAATCACATCAGTAATTTGTGTAGAAAATGATTCTTAGCTAATATGTTATATTATAATTCTAAGAATTAAAATAAGACACTTTGATGAATTCAGATCAAATATTTATTATAATAATTCACTATGTAAATTAATAGTTTTGAATAAAGAAGAAAATCCATTTCTGGAATAAGTCTGGTCTAAACACGTCTAAAATGAAATAACTGTCGGCATTTTTACGTAGGAAAATCAGACATACAGTAGTGAGTAGATAGTAGAGTATCAAAATATTTACCGGCAATTAGATTGAATAAAAATACGTCTATAAAAACTATTTCATATCAGAACAACACTCATTCAATGCTAATGGAGGTGCTGTTGCATCAAAAGACATGGATCATACAATATTTAATAAGGAAAGGTTCTATGAAATTATCGTTTATTCGCAAATTTATACATTATGTGACATTTTCTCGCTGAGGCTCAATCAAATTTTAATACTATTTTACGACCTATGATATTTAATCCTACCGTAACCCGACAATTTAAAATATGTAGGTATCTTTAAGTATTAGATTACTCAATCACATTTTTAAGGTAGTTAATTATTGTTCATTGTCAAAACTTTTCATCTAAACCATATTAACCGTACTTTGTCTATAAATTATCATAAATAATATTGGATGTCATTATAATCCAATCAATAGTTGAAATTATTTCAGAAATATATTTGGCTCCTATGTATTTTGTTATATTGTCTTTTTTCCTTGTGTAATTTCCATTTCTGCTTGTATACCATCGATTTAAGCCGTTCACGATGTGTCATTTCTATCGCATCCGTGTGAGAGAATTCCTGAAGATGCCAAAAGGCGAGACCTAATACAGTGAGCGACAAAACATGTGGAAACCCACAAAGTTTGGGTAATTATTTTTTTATTGTTTATTACATATATTGGTATCCGTAAATATTTTTTATTTATTATAGATCTATATAGGCCTGGCATATGGTGAATAAGTCTGATCATTTTTGTAAAAGGGATCTCCAAAAATACGACGTGATTTTTTGCACAAAATTATTTTTTTAACAACTCAATGAAATAATGATATTTAATAAATTAAAATGAACACAGAAAAATCATTGTCGATTTTAATATTTTTTTTTGTGAACATTTTAGAATGCATCTTTCACTTTAAGAAACATTTTCATATATTTGTATATATATATTTATCAATTCAGGGGGTCCAACTGTGCGATCCTTATAATATTCACTCTTAATGTGTTATTACACGTACATATTGGACTCTGTACTTGTTATCTCAAGCCCTGATAACAACATTATTTCAAGAGACATTAAATTTCATGAGACTTTCAATAATTCATCAATAATAGAATAATAAAATAGATTGATCAAACAAAAATAACAATTTTCATTTACGTCGAATAAAAACAGGAATAGGTGAAATGAAGCATTATGAGCGCAATGACAGACATAAATATTATAATTCAATTTAGACTGTTCATTTTTTAAGACTGAATACATAAAATTTGATTCCAGAAATCAACATTATAATGTGTACCGATAGGTTAACCTAATAGTTGACATTTTCACTTTAATTCGAAATATATTTAAATGGCTTTTTGTCTTCTAGGCTTGTAATTTTATAAATCAGGCAAACACAATTAGATTTAGTTGATAAACATTTTTTTCATACCACTAGCTTGTTGACATATATTTAAGGGAAGTTTTTTATATATATCATATGAGTAGGAATATGACGCATGTGGACGTATAAAATTACTTGGTAATCAGTGTCTGTGATTTCAGTTAGAAAATTGCAGGTGAATACACAAGCCAGCATGCAATGTCATAAAGCGCCAAGCAAGTGTCGTCCATAATTTATGAATACATACATAAATTACCCCATTTTTTGGTCTTCCAGCAGAAATCAGTCCACTTATCATATTGGATAGCTTCGTTTTGAATCAACTGAAAATAGAATAGTAAAGAGCACAATCAAATTAATTGATTTATAGGATTAAGTGAATACTTTAGAATGATTGTGTGTGGCATTTATATGTTAGCCAATATAAGAATAATTTCTTATTTAATGTGCATCATCATCAGTAAACTCTGTTGCAACGTTGGGAATTGTTAGTTTCTATGTCAAATCATTTGGAAAAGCACGATGTTTCTTGAGCTAATATCATAATAAAATAATAATCGCTCATCTTTTACTTGCAACTCTCTTTAATATACGGACAACGGTTTAAATACCTTAAAATTTCAGGTAAGACCTAGCAGATATTATATGAAGTACGTAGAAACAAAACGTCAAAAAAATTTCAAACATCTGAATATAAAGTAACGTTAGTTTTATGTGAAACAAACCATGTATTTTTGATTGATAATAAATACTTTAATATCATTATATTAATGTTATATTACAGATTTTTTTAATTTAACATTTATTTTCATAAGAACTAGTGTATTGTTGCTATGGTAACCGTTCAATTTTTCTTGTAATTTTGCTTTTAATTATGAAAAATTAATAGATTGTCAATTTGTTTCAATTTATAAACCTTTACTACTTATATGAAATAAAGATTAACTATACAGTTACGATCTAATACAAGAAGATATATGGATTTTATTTTAGTGCTCATCATTTAATTTGATATTTAAAGATTAGATTTAATATTTATATGTTCATAATGTTATCATAATATGTATGAAGAGCTTTCAATTTGATTCAAATGATGTTTGCAAATTAATCTATTTTAGAAACACCTAAATTCGCTTAACAATTATATCATCTCTATTCTGGCATGATTTTCATTGATATAATATGCCAGAAATATAATTAACGATTTCAACCACTCAAAAGCAATATCAAAACGAAGGACTTTTTGTTAAAGGATTATTTAATCCAGTAAAGTAATTATTTTTAACCTTTCTTGAATAAATTTATCTTATGAAATAATTAATTTTATTTTGAAGACAATTATACGATAAAAATTTCTTCAGAATCATATATCACTCTTAGGCGTTCACTGTATTTCCCAAATGCTTAGTACAAATATTAACTAAAGTGAGACGTCACTTTGAAATGTTCATTGCAAAATTAAGCTTCTTTATTAATTCACAATTTTTCAACTATTCTTCCAATTATAATTTTATCAGTTAACCTAGTCCTCTTAATTTAATTATTAGAACAGCTTAATAAGTTGATATTGTGCTTTAAAGCTAATAATTTATTTTGAACGAATAATTTTCTTAAGTGAACCGAATATAAAATCTAAATTTATTTTGACATAAACGCAATAAATAATTATTAAATTTGCTGCGATATTTCTCAAGTAAACTGATTTCAGCTTTAAATTTACATATTTTTGCGTCGGCTTATCACTTTCACAAATCAATTCCTGAATTCCCCTAAGGCCCACGATGGGGGAAACATATATTTTTTAAAAATTAATAAATATGTCGCATGCAAGCACATTTGGCTCATTCATGGAAAAAATGTTTTATTAATGTAAGTCATTGAGCTTTCCGCGTTAGCAGCCGCGGCACGCCTGACTGTGGCGAGGTTGCAAGACAAATTTTCAATCATAAATAAATTGGAAAATGCTCCAAGAGGGAAAATCTATTACACAACATCACGCAAGGTACCAATTTAAATGGAGCGATGTATACAAGTAAATGAACGCCCTATAAATTGCTCTTTTATTTGGAGCAGGATTTAATCTTTTTCGATCAAAAGGACCATATGTTTTTTTATTATTTATTTCGATGATGTTCGTCAACGAGATGACAATGGAATGAAATCACGTAGCCTTCTACGTGTATTTTTTTATTGTGTGATCGTGATAGGAAATTTGCTTGGTGAGTTGTTTGAGGCTATTTTCTTTATGTGATATAATATTATTTTCCTTTAGAAATATGATTGATTTTTTATATGCTATGAAATTGATGACTTTTAATATCAGAAAAGTATCAGATTACTGCTAAACACGATCGATGAAAATGAGATTTATGGGTTTTGTAATCACTTATTTGCTTATGAAGCGGATGTATTGTTTGATAAATAATTTGGTTTATCTCCACCATTTACCATGTATATATATTGTGGCTAAATAAAAAAACTACCTAGCAGTGGAAATTAATGAGCGGTCGTGATATTGGTGGCTAACTTGTAAATATTAGGTTAAATAACGACACGCAACTGTCGATATATTTTGTCATAGCACGAAATATATTTGGTGAATTTTTCTAATGGAAGATCTATGATTTGTAGTTATTAACGTATTTTACAGAAACTTAAATCTTTTAAAGAAACTATTATCAATGAAATTCAAAATTTCTACAAAAAAAACTAATTGAAATCATCCTGAAAGATATATTTTATAAATAATTGTTATATTATAAATATTTACCGTAACTGATAATGTTTATAAAAAGTCTGTCAGATGAAAAATATCAAGCGAATATATAAATAATTATCCGCGCTTAAAAATAATGTGCATATGCACCCATTGACAGGAACTGAAGATACATTCAATACACAATGCAAAATAAAAATATGCCATCGCCATTCAAATATTTTAATCTTTCATTAATTTATACAAAATTAAAGTAGCAAGCATTCCCAACGAACACCCTGTACGCATATTATATAAAGGATAAACGTGTACGTTTAATGGTACGTAACTTATTATCATTACCTTTTAACTCATAGAATCAATTTAATGAGAATTTTATTTTATTTTTTATTTCCGATTCTGTTAAATTCATGTGTCGTCATTATTATGACATCCTCAAAAATTATTATACAACACACATAGACAATACTACTGCATTTCATGCCTTATAAAACGTTTTGATTATCTGAATACGTTATGTAGCGTTATTATTATTATTAAATCACATAAATTTTCACGAATATGTTTTGTAAGAATATCATTAACTGAAATGATTGATTTAAATGTATAAAAATTCAAACAAGCATTAAATATGTTAATAAAAAAATATTATACATAGACAATCTGTAAAAAATAGCATAATTAGAAGTTATATAAATTTTATGAATAATCTCACACAATATTTTCTCAACGATTGAATTTGAATATTTTTTTGGCCGGGGAAAAGATTAATTACCAAAATGGTCGTCAGAGTTTATGTTGATGCTCAGCATTGACACTTTGAACCTTGTAATGATTTATATCATGTTAGTAAAATTTTATATTTACTGTAGAAATATTTGCACAACTATAAAAATAAAAATATAATTGTTTTAAATATCATATTCTTTATATTTCATTAAATGTTATAAGTATACGTGTGTTCAGTGTGATTGTCGGTAATGAAATTGACATAAATGATTATATTCTAAACAAACTTTTCCATAATATATTCTCAAAGAAAAGGAATTTTCTTGAGAATTTTTAATAAAAAAGTGGTTAAAATTGATTTTTTTTATTCAATATGAACATCCACGTAGTAACCGCCGAATCCATTGAAAATGATAAGTGGTTTTTGTTATATATCGTAAAAAAATACAACAAATAATTACATTTTCAGTATTCTAAGGAAGAAATATAAAAAAGAAAAAAAGGATAATACACAACACGTCATTCTTTGCACGTGCCAACAAAATCACTTTCAAAGACAATATGCCGAAATCTACCATTGACTTTCTCCTTTTACTTCATGACCTCATATGTATAAACTCGTACATTTTCTTTTTGATATCTTATTTAACTGTATTTATCAATTGGTTTGCTTTATTATTTATTGGCAACACAAATAAGAGTTTACTTCTTGTATCACTTTTTTACAAATTGGTATACGAATGTCAAATTTTGTAACAGAGTGAAATACAATGAAATTTTAGCAGGTGCAAATATAATAGTAGGCATGAAATGTTTAAAAAAATATTTATATGTACAAACATATTTATATTGTTAAAAATGATACATTAAATATTTGTTTAACAGGCTTATGATCACGTCATTTGGATTTTCGAGAGATAAATCAAATTTAGCCACAACAATTATCGAAGATTTAAGTTATCCAAGACTATTCAACAATATTTTTATGAATCATTATAATATTTTTTCATCAATATACAAAACTTTTTTTCTGAAATCTTGTTTTACTTTAATAATTTATCAATTAAAAAGTGAAGAATCTACCTCCAATGTAACGATTAACGGTTGTTTCAATATCGTATTTATCTTAATGACTTCACAGCCCTGTGAACGACTGAAAAATATTTTTTAATAATATATCGCGCTGTCTAGAGCTTTAACTGATATTAAAATATTAAAAAATATTCAATTTAGAGTATGTCCGTCTTCATTATCTGTGAACTGTTGTCATGCTAATTGACCGGCTGCAGAAGCTCTCGCTTCACCTGGTTTCTCTACATTTACTCCGATGCAAATTGGCATCATCCACGTGGAGGTGGCTTGTCATTAAAACACCGGAAGCGACACGACGTCGCTCCAAATTCAAATCGACGGCCGTAGCGCCAGCGGCCGGGAATTATACTTGCTTATTTATTTCCGGTCTCTGCTGTAAGGTACAAAGGTGAATTCCCAGCTTTTCTAGTCCTTTTGACTAATTTACCGCTGTATGGGTCTTTTTAATGAATTCAATTTATCCTCAATGATATTTTGTGTTATCATAGGATTCTTATATATTTATTTATTTCAACAAAAACATACGAACGTCGTTTCGATCCATATTTGTTCTACAATTATTTTATCGCTGTAGAAAAAAAACTGGAGTTAAGCACATTGGATTAATTATTTGAATAACAATCAAAATAATTAAATCTTGCATTAAATTGAGACGGTTACCTCCAAATTTCGTTTCTGGTATTTGGAATGCAATTATACAAAAAAGAACGTCAAGTTAGCAGGACCTGTTTCAATTTAACAAAAGTATTAAGAACTTATTAATGAGTAATACATTATTCGTGCTTTGAATGACAATATTTTCAAAATAATAATTTTATACGGTAAACGATAGTGTTTTTAACAATGACATAAAATTTATAGTGGAATTGTAAATATGTTTACATTTTGAATCACAATTGTTCGGTAAAATATTTTCAATAAAAAAAATATTTATTGAGAGAATTTTAAAACTTATTTCTGATACAGCACTCAAAGCTTTACATGTATTTTTAATTGTCTGCTAAATTTATTAAGCTTTCTCGGAAATTTTCTAAGTTAAAGGACAACCTCTGGTTTGAATTGTCGACCACGCAGAATTGACCACTGTAAATAATACATATATTGGATTTAAATGCTTTTCATACAGTTTATTCTTTGAGTAAAATTTTATCGAACTGAAACGAAGTTAATAATAATTTAAGCTAAGATAATTTTTAAACATCATTTTGAAAGAAAAGAGTTTTTGTTTATTGATATATAAAATATGTAGATGCAAAATTCAACCGTATGTATATGGTTTTTTTTATATATTGATGATTAGCTTAATACTCAAATGGTTTCAATTTGAAATTTTCATCGTTTTTCACTATTAATTTTATTTACGATGATATTATTCCATTGTTTTAACACGGATTAAAAGTAATTTATTTTTTATTCAAATTATGAGAACTACCAACACAAATTAGCATTTAACGTCTTTCAAGTGGCCAAAGTTTTCATGGGCATAGTTCAACTAAAATGAATTCAAATTAAAATTGAAACAATTTTTAATAGCCTCATAGGCTTTCGTGTTCATATTTTTCAAACGCACTGTGCCAAGGCAACCTTTAATAACCGCTTCGAGATGGTTTTCATAGGGACGTGATCTCCCGGGGTGAATAAAATTACTGTCCGCATCCGCCGGGCCGTGAGTCGCAAAGGTGAATCGCCCTCTCTCTCAATCACCCAACTGATTCACTCAACCTACCTGTGTTCCTCATATTCGCTAACGACTGAAGCTTTATTGAAAAGTTGCCTCGTTAATTATGCAAGCAACTAGATGT
Source organism: Himalopsyche japonica (assembly GCA_028555115.1). Lineage (NCBI taxonomy): Eukaryota > Metazoa > Arthropoda > Insecta > Trichoptera > Rhyacophilidae > Himalopsyche > Himalopsyche japonica. The sequence goes on from JAHFWJ010000061.1 coordinate 1,250,348, forward strand.
TATCCTTTCTCTCGCATCTCTAGCACGCTAGCGGGATAAAAATTGCTATTAATGAGGCATCGAATAGAATTCCACGAAGTTAAGGTTATTTTTTTTTTCAATGGAAAATGCATTGTTTTGGCAAAATTCAATTAATTAAATATGTTTATTAAAAATTTGTCAGTTGTCACTAAATTTTTCATCAGGTGCATTAAAAAATGGTGACTATAATGTTTTTATTGATTTTTTGATATTTTGAGTGAATCGATTGCTTCAGTTTTCATATATGGGTAACATATTTTATCAATAAAGCTGGAACAATAAGAAGAACAACGTTTGACCGTTCATCAATATTAAAATCAATAAATTTTATACTACCATCATCTTGGGTATTTTAACCCATTTATGATACTAAATTGATAATCAAATAACCCTCGAAAGTAGTAAAAAAACTTATTTATAGTTCTAAAAGTAATAAAAATACTACAACCTCGTTTAACTTAAAGTAGAGTATTTTTTCGAACATAACAAATCATAAATATAAATAAAATATATTTGATTTTTCGTTGAACAATAAAAAAAAACACTATTGATTTAACTCCACGTGAATATTAATTTCATTGTTATATTACTTTTTTCAAGAAACGAAATAAATATAATCGTTTTATAAAATTTATATGATGATACATGATAAATTATGCAAATTTTATTCTCTATGCAATAATCGTATAGGTAAAACATAATCAAATATATTCACTAAATTCCAGCAACTAATATTCACATCGCGTGAAACTCCTTTGAAACCTCATATATCATTGCAATGCATATGTAACGAATGAATTAGTCCATCCTAGAGGGATGATTTGACATAACGACATAAGACAATGGGTCAGTTGTTGGGTGGCGACCTCTGGCGGGGTGTGTCGAGCATCCATTCATTAGCCGTGGCCTGTGTCCAACTCAACTCGCTCCTTAACATATTATAGTCTAGTTTCCTACGAGAGCATTATTTTGAAAAAGTACATTTATTTTAGTCAAAACTTTTGATAAGGGCAATTATTTACCAAAAAAATGAAGAATATGTTTGAAATTATACTTATTGTGTAATGTTCATTTTACGATAATAAAAATTCATCACAGTAGTTACAATACAATGTTTACTACTAAAACTTACATTTATATAACAATCGTCACTTTTGCTTAGTCAATAATATATTTAGCACATTTTTTATTCCGCTTCTTCACCTTTTCGTTGTATTAAATTGAATTATAAAGAAAACGTCATACAAAAACCAATAGAGCTGTTAATTAGTACAGTTTTTTTTATAATTTTATTCAATATCACACTTACAACAATGTGATTTGTAAATTTAAAAGATTTGAAAAAAGAATAGTTTTTGATAGATAAAGGTTGAATTTCAGTAAATAAAACATGTTTTATCTACACACGGCTTTATTTTGTGAGAAACCTTTTTTTTAAAAGACTTTATATGATGAAAGACAGAAATTTATAAGTATAACATACACACACATATCGTATCATATGTGTTTAATAAATAGTAAGATAAAAGATCCAGTTTACTCAAGTTGACTTGAAACTTTACTTAAAGATTATTTAATTTATAAAAATAATAAAAAAAACTTTATTGATAATATTTAAGTGTTCCAAAATGATCAGATATCAGAAAATTCGACGGAGAAAAAGGTGACCAAATTCTAAGCGTCGTATTTTTGGCAAGATAATAATAACCTCAAAATAGTATATTTTTCTCATCGATAGTGAAACAATTGTTTGTTGATATTTGCTAAATCTTCAATAATGTCAACTTTTGTGTTTTTTTTATTTTTTTTTTTAAATTTCAAAAAGGTTGTAGCTCAGTCTTTAGAGAATACGACTATACAGGTAGAGGATTGTCGTGTGGTGGATGCGCTAATTTATGGTACTCGGTCCGTCACTGTGTTTGCCTAAAGGTGCTTAGAATGGCTCTGTTATACCCAATGTTGAGCAAAATGCGTTGGTGAAAAAGATAATATTGTTGATATAGTAGAAAACAAATGAAATAAATCTATACATGTGATCAAATTTATAAAAAAAACCATAGTTAGTGTACAGCTGCCGTTCATTGTTTAAATATGTAATAAACAAAACAATATTCAGTATTCAAAAATAACTGAACTATTAACCAGAATACTTTTATATATGAAGTAATTATTATTGATAAATTATTAATTATTTTCAACATATAAATGAATAAAACATATTTTTGTAATAAATATATAGATCGACTGAATAATGAATATCAAATTAAAAAGAAATAAACGGTTCTGAATGTAATTAATGATATCGACTGAAGGTGCTTGATGAAATTTCAATATCAAATTTGAATCGTTAGAGCTTTGTACGATTCCACATGTTTTTTCACTGTCAGTTCTGTTGCATCCGTGTGATAGAATGCATGAAAATGCCGAACGGCGAAACCCGGGTCGTAAGTGACAGAATATGTGGAATCGTACAAAGATTATTAAAGTATCAAATAAAATATTATGCCAATTTTATTCGCTTGCAGAATTTCAAGTCCAAATAAAAAAAAATCAATCCAAATTATTTTGATTTCATAGGACGTACTATCCTATAAATATTTTCAAGCTTTTTTATAATTTCATTGACACCTTTAAAATACTACAATTTATCATGCCCTCAATATAAAATTTAAAACCAAAGAAAATTAAAATATGATTATTCAATATTGAATTCATTATATACTTAAAAAAACTTTACTTTTGGTATTAAATTTTTCCACTTTTTATAAGCTCTACTCAGTATCTTTTTATGTTAGGATAATGAAACGCTAGGACAGGTTTAAGAAGTAGTAAATTTCTCTCTATACACATAATTTTTAATTAATGAAAAGGAGTTCAAAAATCACAGATATTCTTGTTTTTAAACAAAATCCTTTAATATTGTTAAAATGTATGAAACTGTCATACATGAGATTAAATTATATGACTGTCGCAATTAAGGATTTCGATATTAACTCATTGCCTTCAGTATCATACTTACTAATATATTGCATATTTATTTGAATGAAAACTAATTTGCATATTTCATCATTCAACGGATGAAAGTGGTTGCGCAAAAACAAGAAAAAAAGTCTTAATTTATGTACAAACACCTGCAATGGGTGGTGCAAATATAGGTCGGTTCAATTTCATAAATATTTGCATTGGCCGTTCGTATAATTTAAATACAGAGTGAAATAATTTGCTACGAATTTCAAGTCAAGTACCAAAATTTTCCCCCCAGCTCCTTGTAGACCGTTGCACCTCAATTTCCGTAGAACTCTATATCTCCGGGCTTCACAGGTCTACACCCCTTCGCCGCGCACTTGCCATGTACTGAGTTTTGCACTTGTATATCTACCACAACACGATTCGTTGGATACAGTGGTCTCTAAAAGGCGTACATATTTATGGATAAGCACATGTTTACATTATTACTTTAAAATTACATTGTTTTCTGTATTTAAAAATCAAGCGTTATTAACCATTGATCCCATGACAAAAACCTCAACTGGTCTTCAAAATCTTTATGTTAAACGTACTCAGCTAAGACATATGTATAAAGTACACATGAATCTCAGTTGATACATATATATGGAAAAAAACATGAATTAAATGAATTGTTTTGTAAATATTTTTTTTACAAGTGTATTATATAAAGTCTTTGAAAATATGCGGAATAAATAATAAATAAATTCAATATCTGACTGTTTCTTATTTGATGGGGATGTTAGAGTGAAAAGATATAAAATATTAAAATTGTAATAAATGATTTTAGGATAAGGGGAAAGTGACCTTTGCTTAAATGTGACATTTTGAATCAAAAACATTTTAAGAAGATTAAAATCAAGTTTCTGGGAAACGGCTATTTTATAATTCCAAGATTATTTCTCATGTAAGCGAGATCTAAAAATTTCAAATGTTTAAGATATTGACTAAAATTGCATGGTGGTACTTCAGTATCAAACCCGGGTCGTTAGTGACAAAACATGAAATCGTAGAATGTTTCAAAAATAAAAAAATTGAGATGTTTACACATGTCGTGTTTTATATTTGAGTTGAATATATTTTTGATTTTGTTAAATTATCTATTTTCAAATATTTTTGCTTAACTTTTATAATTTAAAATTTGAACATTAAAAATGTCTTTGACCACTGTAAATTGACCATTCATGTGTAAATATTATTTTCATTGAAAAGCGAAATACGTTTATTCAAGTTATATTTGAGTTGAAATATTATTTAAGAACGAACACTTAAACAGTTGTAAATGTAAAGCATTCATTCGGTGATACGACACTGTTGCTTGGAAACAGTGGTCTACTCCGTAGAAGCACCATCGTCCCGCGGCTCAACAACTGTGCGGTCGACGCTAACTAATGAATGCGCCTTGATTTGTTACTATCAAAACATGGCTCGTTCAAACTACGGCCCAGGGATTGACAATAATAATCTATTGTAATGCTGTAATAAACAAAACACTTTGTTTGATGCCAAACAAGTAATAACAATCGTCATTAGGTGAGTTATGATTAAACATTTCCGCACTTATTTGCTGTGTTCAAGAAATATGTGTCATTGAAAAATGTGTCCGAATATACTGTAGTATTATTAAGGAAACAAAATTTACAATCCAAAAGTCAATTCTAGAAACTAATAATCTCATAAATATATAAAAAAAAATACAAAACACATTTGGCACTTCAATTTTTGCGTCAGATACATCGTTTTTTGCTAAATCATACGATATTGAACAAATTCAATGAGAATTTTTAATTTCACAGTAAGAGTCATCATAGAAAATTAAAATTTCAATTTTTATATTAACCGTGCCGAGACTTGGATGCTTATCTATTTGATTGTTAAGATGAAATTCTAGACCAGATGTAATCACTATATTGAATATAGGATTTTACGCTACGTGTAGGGTCATATAAAAGTAGTTCTGTCAGTTAACGATCTTCAGATTTTAATTAAGAATTAATTGTTACAACATATCATTCCACATGCTTTGGAACGATCCAGGTTTCGCTTTTCGGCATCTTCAGGAATTCTATCATACGGATGTAACAGAGCTGAATGGGTCAGATACTATGTTAAGGATGTATTCGATAAAACTGAGAGGTTCTGGCATTTAAATTAAAACACTTTCTGGGTGACATAAAATAACGAAAGCGTCATGTGGTGGTCATTTGATCCACATAGAGAACGGATTTGGTAAAAAAAGAGAAAGGCTTTTTAATGAATAAAATTATAAATTTACATTATATTTTCCGATTTAAAATTTGATTTGTTACAACATTGATAATGAAGTTCCATCAAGCACATTCAGTCGATATCATAAATTATTATATTTTCATTAAAAGTGACGTAGATGTCAATAAAATAAAATAAAATAAAGAGTTCATAACATTTCAAAGAAAAATAGATTTTCTATTGGAATCGCGTATTTTTAAATTGTATTGAATTATTATTTTGCTGGAGATAAACTATTCCAAATACCCAACGGTTTCAAATTACGAGATAATATTTCAGATTTACATCGCGGAGTGTACAAAGGATTTTTTATTTTGTTTGGCAATTAGTCCAATATTTTGTAGAAAAATACTCGTTTTAATAACGACGAATCGCTGTATTGGATACATCCATATAAAGTAGGGACGCTATTTTTTCGATTTTTTATATTTTATTTAGAAATTGATTTGCATTTCAAATACTGCCACAATTCCGTTCGAAAAAAACTTCGTCAATTTTGCCATTAATATTTTCCAATATTGTATGAATAAAATAAAATATGAAAGCAAAGAAACCAACAAAACGTTCGTATCTCGTTTTTTTTAGACTTTCGAGAGAGGAAAAAAAACTTTTGTTATTAAAGAATACAAAGCAATATTTATTTCTTCAATAAAATTTCAATTTATATATTTCCAATAAATATTAATATACACCTGACAAAGCCGCCATACTCTTTTACAGAAATGAAGCCTCGACGATCCTTTCAGCAAATATCTCCCGTATTTTATATTGTGATGAAGGTTTTATATTTTTTACGAACTTATAATATACACGATTTAATTTATGTCACAATAAAAAAAATTTATACTTTGGCCAAATATTTTTTAAAGAACAAACATTATGTAGTACCGTTTCAAATTGTTCAACAGTTATTTACGTAGAAATGAACGCAACCTAATAAATATATAAACGATTATATGAATTCAAATTACCCTGATTTAATGTGTTTTCAATTTGTATCAGAATATTTCATTATATTAAGTTGGTTAACACTAAATTGTCATTTTTTAATGAATAATAAAAATACGATTTTATTAAGTAGATTTTTCACGAATACCCGCATTTAAAATAGAAATTAAATTCTATAGAAAAATATTTAAAATTAATTAAAGACGCAATTTTTTTTTCTTTTTGTAAAGAAATCTAATGAAATTAAAGTTGTTTTTATTTATTGGCGTGCTTTAAGGCTGACTTTACAACCGTCTTTCGAACATTTCTTTTTTAGGCTGTATCTCTTTAATAATCCACCCTAGCCGTTATGGGTATATTTTAATTTCATCTCTCTATTTTGTCCGGTACCGACCGAAGAGACGAAAGCACATTTGTTTTCGTTCCCAATCCTAATCCAAAGATCTAAATTTTCATCTAATATGAGTTTTCTTTACCAATTATATGACTTTAATAATTCACACTTTATTTTTGAGTTTCCATATAATTTTAAATATTTTCATATCACTAGAACCATGCGATTAACAGTGAGGCCAATGAAAAAAGCTTGTATTTTTATTTTGTCATTGAATAGATTCTTGAAATAACTTAATAAAACTATTGTATATATAATATTTCAAGAATTGAAGTATATGTAATTAGTCAAATGATTAATGATTTTGAATACTTAGTGAGTTAATCAGTATATATAAAAGCGTATTTAACTTAAATCTAGATTAATTATAAGGCGCGATATATTGAATGTATTTATGTATCCATATATGTGTACAAACATCTTTTATTAGTAAACGAGAAAGCTTTATGGGTACTATTCCTGTCTTACATTCACGTATCATTATCCCTACAATTAATTCTGATTACCTCACATAAGCCAGGATTACTACTGTCTGTCAGAAATTTAAAGCACGAGATGCTCAGACTGACAGAAACACGAATGTGTCTGAATGGAATTTGAATTCGGCTGATAAATTATAAAAATATAAAATTATTTTGTTCTAAAAATTTTTAGATAAGGTCTTGATAGTTGTTTTGGCATTCGCCATCATCAAAACTTTTAATACTGTTTGAAGATAGATATATTATATATCACATTATATATCATCTCATCTATTCTAGCCTCGACAATTTTATGTTTGTCGTAATGTTAAACTAGTAATAATATATTTTCATAGCATTGTGTGAGATTTAAAAAAAATACTGTTAAAGACTGATTTTATTGCGTGACTGTAAGTACTTAATTAAATAATTTTATTTTATACAATAGACCCAGAAGATAATATACTTTTTGTATTAAAATATGACATTCCTTCATATCAAATGCTTGTATAATTGGAATAATGATGGAATAAACCTATTATATTATCTACGGATGATATTATGTTTTCATTTCCTTGACAACATCATTTAATATTCTAAAAATTACTTCACTTCAAGAAATGGTTTTTATAAGTATAATTAAAAATGTATGACAAATATAGTCACGTTCAAACTCCATCAACATATTCGACATTGAATTGAAAAAATGATATTATAATTCTACTGTAAAAAAGTGTTAAAAAAAGCTTAATAGTAAGATGGTGTAACAAATCGTGCATTGTTTATGACACATTTTTAGATAAGTTTGAAATTATAATTATGCTTCAAAATATTTTAACACAATATTTCATCAACTTAAGTATATTTTCCTTATGTGTTAAATTTGTAAAGAGTAAGATGAAAGTATATCTTAATTCAATAGAATTTTTTAGTCATCTGAAAAGTATTTTTACAGTACAAATATTTCTAATTGTAGAATAAGTTGCCATGCCCCTAGGCTTAAATAAGGTTAATAATAAAATAATATAACTAAATTATTTATTTTATTAGTCAAATTCTCATTTACTCGGTGGACACATTTTTTAAAAACCCAGGCCTGCTTTTAATATGAAGCAAATGGCTTCCCAATGGAGGAATTTTAACGGAAATCCTAGTCAGAACTTTTATCAAAACTAATTGGTTATTCAATGGCTCAGCCTACATTTAATTAAATTACATTCCTCTACTAAAATATAAATAAATAAAAATATTATTTTACGTTTAAACTTACATTTTTCGATGGAAAGGCATTATATTAAAAAAAATAAAACACAATTTTTAGTACTCTTTCCACAAATTAACAGTTATAATATCAGAACCGGTTTCCTTCACTGCATCAACTGAAGTAGATAATAATATATATATATATAATAGAGCGCAACTGGTCATGATCTAAATATTGTAAAATTTTGAAAATATTACTGACTATTACGGTTTTTCATTAAAAATGAAAACATATTTACCAAGTGTAATATATTATGTTGATACCTGGCTAATAATATAAATTGTATACTGTTTCATTGTTACGGATGCCTTTTTATGTGAAATGTATGCCATGATATAAAAATTATCCAAACAACAATTATTTTAACAATTGTATGACTTCCTACATACGAGCATATTGTTTTTTGCCAGAAGTCATCAAAGCCATAACAGTAAAGAGCAAGTTATGAGTGGCACGTAATAAACTTATCTAAACACACACATATACAGATATTTTATTTTATATGTTTCGATAAATTTAGGGAGATATACCAACATGTCTTGAATATTTGGTATTAAAATATATATATATTTTAATTAAGGCATAATTTTTTTTATTGTTAACGGTATTCTGAATAAACAAATACTGTAAATGAATACCACAATAAAATGATTGAATTACAACTTTCATATTAATTACAAAAATGCTAGTTTTTATCCTATTAAATATTATAAAAATGCCATAAACTTATGACGACACTCCTCAGAGCGTTTGGTAACCCCTGGCATATGTTTGAAAATAAAAAAAGAGTCATGGAAATATGATTGTTATTTAGCCAGCTGCATCAATGTAGCGTACATTGTCAAAACAAATGTCGTTGTCGATTATTTTTGGTGTTTTTCCATTCAAGATTTGCTATTTCCAAAACAATAATACAGAACTATAATTTTATAATTTTAAAAAGTGTTTATTCAGAACGTTGAAGAGTGTAGTGCAAACGACAAAATATTCAGAGTGATATTTTCATTCAACAATGCTATCGCTGATCAATATAATACAGTTTGTATTACTTTTATCGATATCAATTTTTATGATAAATACTGTCATAAAACATAGACATTTTTTACATTTTCATTTAATGTTTATTCTGTATATTTTATACACATTTTGTGTATCACTAATCTGTATTCCTGTTGCAGTTTTTCGGTACAGAAATGAAGAAAATTTGATATTCATCTCATATTTTCGTAAATATATATCAGATTTTTTAGGAATTCAATGGGAAGTGAGAAGAAAGCATGCTTTACTTCAGAATACAGGCTGTGTTGTCGTGTGTAATCATCAATATATTTTAGACGTATTGGGCATTCTAGAAATACTACCAATACTAAAACGATGTGCAATGGTTGGTCGGAAAGCATTATTTTATTGTTGGCCATTCGGTCTTGCAATGTATCTATGTGGTGCTCACTTTATCGATACAAAAAATCGAAAAAAATGTTCAAAACAATTGTCAGAAATTTCTCATCGTGTGGTTACCAAAAAAGTAGCAGCATGTTTCTTTCCGGAAGGAACTCGCAATGAAAACGGAGGGTTTTTGACATTTAAACCGGGGGCATTCAAAATTGCCATTGACACACAGGTTCCAATTATGCCTGTAGTATTTTCTTCATTTTACTTTATTAATCGGAAGAAATATTTCTTTGGCAAGGGAAAAGTGATCATAACTTGCTTAGATTCCATACCTACGCAAGGACTTACTATGGGTGATCTGGATGACCTCATAAAAACAACCCGGGAAACTATGCTGGAATATTACACGAAAACTAGCCAAGAAGTTTTCTCTGCGATAACGCCAGATTGTCGACATAATTTTTCGTGAAAATATATGAAACCTGATGAACAAGTCACTGAAACTGTGAAAACTTCTTGGTACAATGAAAAGAAGTTTATAAAATACCTGAATATAAAGGCATGTTCATATTTCGGTCGTATGTATACAAAAATAATTTGTGTTTGTTATAAAATATATTTCAGAAGCATCTGTCTAAAACTGTACCGTTGGAAGCTATGTAAAATATGCAATGTGCTATCATCTCACGTAAAGTGAGTATATGTCAGAATAAATCAAATTTTAAAAATCTGATTGTTTTTTTTTTATTATTTCCTATTTGATTTTTCATTATTTGTTATTTTGATGTATTTTAACGCCATTAGAATTCTTTGTCTTCTTGATTGTGTGCTGTGTGTGTCGCCATTTAATGCCGAATTTTTAAATCTTGCAACTGTTTTTATAAGATTTAAGTGTCTTTCCTATTCATATCTTTTTGATAATTGTAAATACACCACTATCAAAATTGTGCATGAAATCAGTGGATGACAATGAATTTACTATTGCATGTTTTCATTTTTGTGTTGGCAAGACGCATGTGTTTTTATTTATCATGAATATTTTGCAAAACACTTAATAAATTTTGAAAATGAAAAAACTTTGTTATAGCAATATCATATGTCATGTTAAAAATACTAATTTCGTCAAAATAGTTAAATTTTGTTAGCATTTTTCTTAATTAACAATCTGAAATATTTTTGAGTCATAAAAAGTAAAATCAAGTACAACATAAGCTTCATATATTAGTACAAAATTAAAAATGTTATGTGGTGTGGAATAACAGAAAAAGAATCAAAATGTGCAGTACATAAGAAAATTACTCGAAATTTTTTGGTATACGAAGTTTGATGATGTGTACACTCATGATTTTAAAATAAAATATTAGTTATACATAACATTGAAACCAATTCAAAAAACATTCCTACATGAAATAATTGGCCATAAATTGATTTTTAAGTTTTTATGTTCAGATATTTGTGATAATATTTATATATTTTTGAATTAGATGTAACAATTAACCATTTTTAATGTTTTATCTCTGTGTGCATGTGAATTATTTTTTAATGATGTCGTAACACAATGTCAAGTTGAATTTGAAAATGCTCGCGAAAAGTCCTGATGAAACCGGTTCTGATGTGAATATATAAAATTGCGGTAGTAATAACTTAACTTTTATAAATTAGCTTTTTTTTAAATAATTTATTTAAAAAAAATATATCAATTGATACATTATGAACAATACTCGCGATAAGCGAAACCAGTTCTGGTCAAAAATATATTGTGGAAATAAGTAGTAAAAAATGTGTCTTTATTATTTTAAAATATCATGCCTTCTATCAAGAAGTGCTAGTGAACACCTTATAGTAAATACAAATTAGTATGATTTATTATTGCAATGTGAAAAATATAATTGTTTTTAATTGAAACAGCGTATTAGCAGTAATCATTTGATTAAAAATATTTTTATTAATATATCTAATAAGTTCACAGTAAAATGGAGTGAAGATTGATTTCCGGTAGAGAATAGAAGCAGAGCCGGAATTCCCATTGTGTCCTGAGGGAAACGGACGAGATCTAGAAGCCAGGGGCCAGCTCTGTCAGTATTGTTGTTAGAAACCCTAAACAATAAGTTATGCAAATCCTATGCAAAAGCTAATTGTTGATTGTTAATTGCACGATCCCCACTAGCGCCATCTAAGAGGAGGGGGGAGGTGGTTGTATATGGAAACCTGCAACCAGAAATGCGTAGGAATTTATAGCCGTATTAATATAAAACGTAAACATAAGTCAATAATTATCAAGTAAAGTATGCAATCTAGTACATTCACATACTAGAATTATTGTGGATGCCGAAATGTGAAACCTTGGTATTTTGTGACAAAACACAAAATTTGAAACGGTTTCTTTCATACCAGCGATGATTTACAGCTTACCTTGATATTACAGTATTGGAAGCATCTGTGGACGATATGAAACATAAGCTGTCATTTTGATCAACTGTTTGGAATTTCATTTTAATTAACTAAATTGTCTTAAAGATTTCGATCAAATCATTTCAAAATTTATATATTTTAAGCACAAAAAAATTAACTAACATTGTTTTTATATAAATTCAAATCGCAAACATATCAAACAAAGTATTAACAAATTTTTAATAATCCTATTCCATCCTACATCGTTCTTTTTAAATATAAAATTGATGGACCATTAATTTCGATGACGCGTTAGCATCAGATCTCTTCAAATCTCCTTCATATCTTATGCACTTTTTTATTTGTTGTATAATTGTTCTTTAGTTGTTGAAGTATGTTAGTCGCTGCAGAGCTGAGCAATCAACGTTGAATCTAATTCACGTGGACATCACACGAATTATCATTATATTTATATCCTCATATACTATACTCACACACGCAAACACACACATACAAACGCACACACAGATGAATGTTTGCATATGTACAACACGTAAGGAAATCAACAAAGGAAAATCATTTTCAGATGACGAGGTTATATATTATGGATTATTAAGATATGTGCAAATGTTTGGATAAAAATATTTTTAATCTTATCATCACCAACGTCATTATTATAAATAGTTTGTAACATAATATTTTTTGATATCTAGAATAAAGTTTTATGTGAGAATAAAAAAATAAAAACAGTTTTCTTTTGGTATTAGCTATTCTATATTTATTCAACCGACCGTTGGACCAAAGATCACATGCTTATGGCCTTCACATCAAATTCATTTGAAATAATTTTGAAATCTCTATCAATTGGCACTCTAGTCGTTGATGTGAAGAGTAGTTACGGACTACAGTCAAAGCCAGCTCATTCATTGTATGATTATTATAAAAAAAAATGCTCTAGAGCTATGTTATAAAGCACTTAGGTATGTATTGAATAATATTTCATTCCAGCTAGACCGAATTTTTAGAATGAAAAAATATTTTATTAAGACGGCAATAGTCTTCAAAATGTTTTAGAACTACATATTGTTTTTTTTTTTTTTTAATATACAACAATTTCTTTTTTCAACTGTATTTTGTTCGCATCTAGAAGTCTTTTTTATGTCATAATAATTTTGATAATTAACTCTCTTTGTTTTATTGGAATGTCAATGATCCTATAACAAAGTATTATATAAAATATCACTTCATTTTTGTTTCTTTAAGCTAAATTAACATTTATTTAATCTCAATTGGTTGTATGTTAAAAATCTACTGCAGTGATTTTTTCTTTTTCCATGCCGAGTAATTAATTATATGTTTTAATCTAATATTTTTAGTAGCTGATTACTTTTTTATCATTTAATTATTCACGGCAATATTTATTTGTTCCAAAAAACTTTTTAACATGTTTTCCAGAGATGCTTAATTTGTGCTTAATACTAATTATTTGTACGAATAGGTAATAAGCCTTGTAAATATTTAGGATCAGAACAACTCCATTTTTACTCATTAAGAAAGATCAACGTCCAATGGACAGGCTCTTTTAATTTGACTCTAATCGCTAATACTAACTGACATCTGACAAGATGGCAGTCGTTAATGAAGCAAAATTTGTTGCCCAATCGTAATTGGCTCTTTGCTGACATTAATCTGAAGCAATATAAAGCAAAGAACGTTTTGATTCTCAAAAAGGAAAAACGTGAGACTGTATAAATGATAAATTGACATCGTAACAAGAGTGACTCGTTTTTCATCATGGTGTTTTTCTTGACTCGAAGGCCTTAGCAAAGCGAGCTGCAAAAATTTGTCTTGTAGAATCAATGGTTTTGTCATTGAATTAAAACTAAGTTCTCAGTGAAATATTTTTTCCTACACTTTCAAAAATATAATTCATTAAGAATTAAGAAACATAATATGAAGAGACCTGTTTTTTATATAATACATCGTATACCTTTTTGAATGGTTTCTTTGTATGATCAGAAATATTTAAGTCAAAAAGTAGTGCATTAAACAATATTCATAATTTTGAAAACAATTCACAATTAACAGAATTTCACTTGCTTTCATAAATAAAACGATATGCATGAGCAAGCTTTTTGGATTGTTTAAAAACGTGTCCCAAAGAGGTTCTAGTCAAGATCTATATATCCATAGTAAACCTCATAATCTTCTTTGTCATTATAAAAAAGATTGTCTTATAGAAGTTGTCAAAGTTAAAAAGTCTTAAGACGAAATTGTTCAATCATGAATTAATGCTTCTTATTTTGTTATACTTCCGTCATTTACAATTAATAGAAATATTGAATATAAAATAAATTATTGTGTAATAAAAACATTGAGCGATTCATGTTTAGAATCTTTTTTTTATCTTAATTTAAAATCTAAATTTACTGTTTCAACCGTATATGTATTTATTTGTATCGATGTGAAATAAAATGGCATTCAATAGATTCGCTGATATAAAGTTCTTGCGAGATCATATTTTGGCATAACGACCATTTATTTTCATCAAATTATTGGCGAATCTCGGCAAATGAAATGTGTTAAAATTTTAAGTTTTGACGAAATATTTCTTTTTTTGCTGCAAACATTTTGAACGACTGATATACGAAATATTTTTTTCTAAGAAAAAATTAAAATAACTACAAGTAATTTACAATAAATAACATATTATATATTGAGTGTAATATAATATATTGTTATATTCTTCGTGAGTGTGCTTATGAGTTGATTCTTCCATTAAAATTGGCTTGCATTGTTCATTAAATTTTGATTGTCAAGATGGTGATTTAATTAAATTATGTCCGTCACGGTTATTAAAATAAAACAATTTTAATACAAATAAATTAAGTACAATGGAGGTGATGGTTATGTAATTACAGAAATTTAAAACAAGGCGACATTTATAATACACAAGAAAATTTAATTATTTTCATGCTTGTAGGAATTTTCCATTTTAGTGTATATTACAATAGACAATCTATTTTCCTATTTACACTCAACATCAACATATCTACCATTTTCAATCAGTGTAAAAATTAAAAAATGGAACATTTAAATATAAAATTTTCCATTGGTATTTTTTAATCATACAATTTACTTAGCTTTTCAAAAAAAAAAAAAAAAAAATCATTGTTCAACAAAAGAGCCGTGTCCATAATTGGTGGTAATCAACTGACATTTTAAAATCATATATATTATGTTATACAATAAGTAATATGAAAGGAAGTCAGTTTAATTTTTCTCAGCTATTTATACCACTTCTAAAATATTTTTTAATAATGTAGAAATATTTTGTATTATCATATCATCGAACGTCTTTTAAAAATATCTACTTAATAATTTATGATATCGATTGAAGGTGCTTGATGGAATTTCAATATCAAATTTGAATTGTTACAAATTTGTACGATTCCACATGTTTTGTCACTAACGACCCGGGTCAGTTCTGTTACATCCGTGTGATAGAATGCCTAAAGATTCCGAAACGCGAAACTCTACTCTACTTAATATTACTTGATCAAATCTACTTAATAATATTTTTTTTAAATTGAGGTAATGGACTATTTTTCTCTCTATTTTTAAAACAATAAGGTTTTCAAAACGTACATCATTTTTCAAAATCATGTTTTTTTTAAGAATCGAATAAATATATACGCATACATTATTCAAACTTTATTGAGAATCTCACTCCCAAAATAAAGTTTTTTGTAAACAATGTCGACACCAATCGAACGATAAAAAATAATTTTCCGGAAGCGACGTGAAAAATGGAGAATGATTAGTAAGTAAGTATCTACAAAGTTACCACGAAATGTGCGAAGAATTTAATAGAAGGAAAGGAACTAAAAAAGACCTCGCCATTTAATTATTTCCCTGACTTAAAGTGAAGCGGTAACCGCGGCCATTAGGGGAAGAAAAAATGACTCTTTTTTTCGAATTCCAATTTGTTCTTTGATAAGCGAGTCAGCAGTTAAAGCAATTTCAGCGTTTGCTCTCTCCCCTCCTCCCTAAGAGGCCGTTTAAAAATTCGATAATGTTTTCTATAAGCCATTTAAAAAAAGATGACTTTAAATATCTTTAAGCATTAACGTATCATGCCCTGTTAGGCTTACATTGTCAGCGTTTTACAATGAGATAGAATATTCACATTTGACAATAGAATTAGACACGGCACAATATTATGTCAGTAACAAGACAGATTTAATTCGACGGCAACAATGCGCATTATTAAAAATTCATTTAAAAATAATTTATATTTTAATGATGTACTAATTTAAATTTTGTTACATAAAAATACATCTTCATGGATAGGTAACTGTATTTTGTGTACGAATATAAATTTAAAGCGTAGAATGGATATTTTTATTTAAGATTAATAACTTCTTACTAGAATTTTACAATCGATGAGAATATTTTTATTTGTTATAAAATGTATTCGTCTTTAGGTAGCTATTTTTTTATCATCAATGTGAGCAGAATTGTATTAATCACTTTTAAGGTGTTAACTGTCACTTCTTGATGGAAAGGCATGATATTTTAAATAATAAAAACACATTTTTTAGTACTTATTTCCACAATATATTTTTTTGATCAGGACCGGTTTCGCTCATCGCGAGCATTATCAACTGATAGAATACAATTTGCAAACAAGTCTATTTATACAAAACAAAAAATTAATTTGAGTTAAAGGTAGCAGGTGTACAAAACCATGGTTCAAGAACTAGGAAACAATTTACATAAAATCATACAATATTGATACAAATAAAGTAAATTGGTATAAAAATTAAATGTTCACAATCACTTATTTAGAATTACAAATACAATTATGGTAAATCAATAATCCACTAGGAGCTCTGAACAATCAATAAGAAAGTAAGAAGTGGGAAATTTTAATGACTAAAAATAACCCACACTCACTACTAATGGAACAAAATAAATTAATATATGAGAATTTTAATGATAGTCAATTGAAGATGAAACGATGAGATGGGAAGATATGGTCAGTCAGGGGGGTTCCAATATTTTCTGTAAAAAATAAAGTAAATGGAGGCAATATCATTTTTCAAAAAAAAAAAAAATATTTATATGAAATATATATTATTTATTAATCTAATTTAATGAGTATAACAATGGTGACGAGGCAAAAGTAGTTTGTTCATTTATAAGGTTAGAATTAGGCAAAAATTTATATCGATTAATTTCAAGGACTTCTTGTTTATCTAATTTCAGTGATTTGTTATTGAAATGTAGGATTTTGTAGTTTTTAGTAATATCACATGAATGTTTATTTTGAAACAAATGGTTTCCAAAAGTAGAAATCTCATCGCCTTTTTTGGCACAAGCTAAATGTTCCTTAAATCTAGTATGAAAGGATCTTCCTGATTGACGAATATACCTAGCCTCACAGAAATCACAATTTAGAAGATAAATACTACTTTGGCTTAAAATATTAATTTTGTCTTTTGTGTTAACTAACATTCGACTAAGATTGTGATTGTTATAAAAAGTCACATAAAAATGTTTATTGTATAACTTCTTGGATATGTTTTCAGAAACTCGGCCTAAATAACTTAGTTTTACCCAACGTTTTTCAACGGAGGGAACATCAATCGTCAAGCTCGAGGTTACATTTAATAAAGCTAATTTTTTAGTTTTTTTAAAGACAAGTCGATCAATCAACTTTGCATCATATCCATTGTTAAGTGCGATCTGTTTAATGGTGTTTAATTCTAAATTGAAATTTGATTCTGTCATAGGAATTGTTAACAAGCGATGAATAAAAGAATGAAAAGTTGACAACTTATGTGAAATGTGGTGTCTAGACAAGCTACTTATGATATTGTCACTAAAAGTCTCTTTTCTGTAAATACTGAAACTATGACGATTATTAATTAGTTCAATGGTTAAATCTAAAAAGTTTATTTTATGCATACCCAATTCCATTGTGAATTGAATTGAACTATGAATCTTATTCATATTATTCAAAAAGGTATGCAGTTGCCTTTCGGTACCTCCCCAAAGTACTAAAATATCATCTACATATCTATACCAATAGATGATATTTTTAAAAAGATCTAATTTTGTAATTTTTGATTCAATCGAATTCATGAAAAAATCAGCTAAAATTGGTGACAATACCCATTGCCAAACCATCCAACTGTTTATAAAATTTATCTTATAATTAAAAACAATTTTGATCTATGAAACAGTTAATGATTGATTTTACATCTGTATCCAACCGGGGATTAAGATTTTTCATATCTTTGAAATCAACAATCGCTGACCTTAGGTCAGATATAGGCACACTAGTAAATAGGCTCACTTAATCAAATGAAAGTAGCTTCGCGTTCAAAGGTACTGATAAATCTTTAATTTTATCTATTAATTGAATTGAGTTTTTAGAATTTTTAGAATTGAGAATTGTATTAGCTTCTACATGTAATATATTGTAAATTAAAAATAGACAAAATCTACGATAACCTATATTATTGATTGAATTGACATTCACTTGTTAGAACTCCATTATAACATGGTGAAAAAATAGCAATGTATTTCGGTTCTAGAAAATTTATTGGAATACAATTTTGTAGAACTAAAAAAAATATACTTTTTCTCCGTGTTATAACCTATTTTCTTAAGAAATAATTGTATCGTTTTTTATTTTAAAAACGATTTTTGCTGACTCTAAATAACTCATAAATTATAACAAGATTATTTAATTTTAAAACTTTTAAATGATATGTACCGTATTGATTACTAATAAAATATCTCAAAATAAGACGCATAGTGATAAAACCGTTTGATTTCATTAATTAAAATTTTTTGGAACATTACTATGTAGAGCAATGTTTTTTTCTGAAAGCAGAAGCGGAGTCGAACCACCAAAAAGTTTTGCACTTTGTTCCAAATATTTTTGTCATTGCCTAATTGTCGTTTGTAAAATTAATGACAATATTGTATTTGACACTTGATAATAATAGATTTATTTCAAATAACTGATAAAAACCTTCACTTTTTGGCTCTTTGTTTTAGAAAGATGATGTGCTGTCTACAGTTTTTTATTGAAGTAAGTAATGAAAATTACTCATAGCATAAATATAATATTTAGAAAGAAATTTCAGAGTAAAAATAATTCATATTCTAATTTTCTACCCGAAGCAGAGCATTAAGAAGGTCACGGAAAAGAGAAACTCAAAAAAAAAACTAAGATCGCTATTTTAAGAGCCAAAGAATTTCAAAGGATTGTATGAGGAATAAAAACGTGAGCTTCAATTTAAGTATAAAGAATGAATTTATTTATCAATCTTATTATTACAACAAGGAAAAAACCTCATTTATCCATATCATCAAACTTCGTGGTTTTTTTACACAATTATTATGTTTATAAAATGGTTTGTTTTTTCAATTAAAACATTCATTTATTTTATTTTGAAATAAACTAAAATAAAATCAATACTTTTTAAGTTGAACACTATAAAACTTATTATCTATCGTGACACAAAGTATTTTATTACTAATGAACCTGTATCTTTAAAAAAGCAATCACACAGTAAAATTGAAAGCCCCATATTAATTTAAATAAAATGCTTCTACAATGATATATGACGGAATCATAAATATTCTGAATAAATTATTATAATATTAAAATTACGGTGAGAGTATTGAAGAAATAAAATACTTTTTTTTTTATAGATTTATGAATTTAAAATCGTTTGGCTCAAAAATAGTGAAAATACGTTAAATGATGTTCGCTTCTATGAACATTTCATTCCAAACATTGAACAAGTTTATATACATTTAATATTATACTTTACGGTCTGTGGACGCCACATTGGCGTCATTTTTGAGACAAATGTTACGATCTGGGAACGCACAATATGGCGTTTTCGTATACACGCAGCTATACTACCAAAAATAAATATGAGTTTTAATTATTACGACCAAAATTTATCGATAGATGGATGAAGAATGTACACGAGGTTTAAAATTAAAATAGGAAAAAACTATTTCGGTGTATTTATTTAGCGAAAATTTTCGGACCGTTACAAAATAAAACTGTTTAAACAATAATAATATAGTAATTCGTACACTATTAATAATTATATTGGTATAAAATACGCGAAAAATTTATTATCCATATCATTTTTGTTAAACAGTATTGCAACTTTTTTTGTGACCGAAATGTGATATAACAAAGCATTAGAGAAAGTGGATCTGCAGATATGAATGCGCGCGCAAACTTCCGGTTTACAGTACAACTTCTTCGTGACAGGAAGTTGTTTTGTACTGTTGCACACAACCAAGTATCTTTAGTTTATCATTTAAATTTTCAACTATTAATGAATACTTTACACTCTACACTTGATATTTGAGGACTAATAATATATTACAACCATACGAATATTTACTAAATTAATTAACTCAGTTATAACTAAGTAATTTGTAATCGGTAAAATTTACTATTTCATTTGGTAACTGAAACATTTTTTTAGTAAACGCTTTTACAATATTTTTTTTAGCATTTTTCTATTTTTTAAGTTTTTTATTTAAGAAAAAACATTTCGTGGAGTAATAATTGAAAGCTTAAAATATTATGCTGTAAAGATTCTGTATTAATTATGTTAATTCATTTTGTTTAATGTAAATTCTGTAGCGTATAAATTCTAAAATTTGGCTATTTATCTATTTTAAAGAAAGAAAATCGTTAAAACGGGTTAAATAAAATAACACCGATTAGAAATTTTGCGTCAAGACTCGATACAATTTAAATTGAGTATATTTCCCGGAAAATGTATTTTCTAAGCCAAAATTGGTAATATTTTTTTTATAATATCAAGTTTATTTCTTCTATTAAAAAGCTACAAGAATTCAGTTCATTACTTA
Organism: Himalopsyche japonica; assembly: GCA_028555115.1. Lineage (NCBI taxonomy): Eukaryota > Metazoa > Arthropoda > Insecta > Trichoptera > Rhyacophilidae > Himalopsyche > Himalopsyche japonica. The sequence continues at coordinate 1,271,418 of JAHFWJ010000061.1, forward strand.
TCTTCATAATGATCTCAATACAATACAAGAATATACTTAATGTTTTCCACTCTTAAACAGCGGGTGCTTTACTTTCATTGATGAGCTAGGAGAATTTCGATGACAAGCTGAGAAGGCCGCAAAGTTTTTATTTTTAAATCATCGAGCTAATCAGACAATTAGATCATTAAATATTTTTTTAAATAAAACATCATTCAAACAATCGTATGTTATAACAAAATTAACAATAACAGCATGCACGTATACAATGCATGTGGTGATGACAAATTAGCATTCAAAAGATAATTATTAAGGCAATAAAGAAAAAAAAATATTCAACATCGTACATAAAATAGAAAAGAAATTCTAATATTGGTTCAACATATGAGGTTAAAATCTATTTAAAAATTTAAAATTTCACTCTATTAAGCCATCATCTATTTGATATTTATTGGTTATGTTAGTAACATTACATACGATTAAAAAAATATGATAAATTTTCACTTTCTATCCGTAAAAAATAATTAAAATTTTTTTTACAAGTGTTGAATTTATATAACTTAAACATGAAACAATGATTATCAAATTGATTTTCATTTTATTTGTGTATTGAAAACCATTTCTGGTATTTCGTACATTTTGTCTCTATACAAAGTAGACTGAAATATTTTTTGTATCTTTTTTTGTGAAACTGTAGCGACGTCGAGAACTTTGCAGGATTACATTTTTTCCCTTATCCACAGTTTCCGCCCCCAAAATGAAAGCTTTGCTAAGCCTTTGCAATCGACATTTATTTTATTATATAATTTAGCCTTCAATTTATTATATTATAGTTGAAGTTTCAAAGTATACCATTTATTCAATTACAATAGTTAACATTTTATTTAAATATCTCTTAAAAGTGAATATTTTTAAAATATGCAGCAATATTCTTAAATGTATTGAAAATACAAAAGTATAAACAATTTTTCGTATTTTAATAATAATCCACCGAGCTTGTAGAAACTAAACAATTTTATTGCGAACTCAAAACAAAATAAAAATGTATATAATTAATAAATTCGTTTATAGTTCTCTTGCCACGTCGCTTCAATGTTCCTCATGCCACCTTGGGGTATCTACATCACGTGTTTTATCGACATTCATAACCACATATTACTTACTTTTACCTGGGGGATATGCAATAATGCTTATTCTGAACTACGTGTCCGATTTATTGACAAAAACTTTATTATATACATTTAATTTATGCTTCTAAGTTTTTGTTTTTATTTTTGTTAATTACAATAATTCGCAAAAGTAAACTAGAAACAGCAACAACTATAATACTATAATATCTTCAAAATTAACAAAGGTTTCTAATATTTATACTGTTGAATGACATCACAGTTTTTATTGGATTTTAAAATCAAATTGTATTTTTTATAATTGAATTAGTTCAATTTCATTATACGACTAAGCGGTTAGTTCTTTCAATCGCTATATGCCGAAACTGATTCAATTCTGTATTAAAAGTCATATCGAAATAAATTCTAATATTTTTTTCTTTAAATCAAAATCATTAAATTACGTAGTAAGAAATTTCTAAGCAGAGTTTAATATCCCTAGACATAAGATTTCAATATGAAAAACTAAAAAGATATACAAATAAACAGTTATTGGGTGAAATACAATAAAAATGCGTTGTTGTTGAATCAAAGAGCTTGGAGGCTATAACCTATGAATACTTTCTAAAGATTGCGTCAAATATTGAAAAACTAATATATTTTTCCGTTACGTGCATTTTGACGTATTTTGCTGCGCAGTTGTGACGTCAAAAAACTCAAATATTTTGCAAACGAAAAGAGTGTATGGGCGGGAGTGAAACGATTTTTAATGCAAACGTGAGCCGAATATTTTTATTTGAATCATCGAGCCGACTATTAACTTCAAAGTATTCTATTATATTGAGCTGAGTAGACGGTGACCCTGCATAAATTCCCCATTTCACTAGAGGAAAAGTCTCCTAGGATACCACGTCCATTTGGAAAAATGTATGGCAATTTTCCGGTTGCTCAGCAGAAAGCGAAACCTTACATCTCACTAAAAGGATACACATAAATATTGCTACAGTGAGCGCAAACCTGTGCCATAAATATTTAACTACGACTACAATGTGAGTGTATTTTAAATTGATATATTTATTACGCATCTGAAACATTTCCTATACTTGAATTGTAGAATTTGTATAGCTTTTTGACTAACCCCAAATCCTTAATACATTTCTAAAAAACTAAATTTCATCAATAAACTACAAAAGATTTTTTTCAACAGATACCCTAAACGATAGACAAATAATTTTACAAATAACGTTTTACAGACAAACTACTTCCATAAATCGATATTTCGGTAGACAGAATAGAAAAGTAATAGTCCTTACATAAGATCGAAAAGGGACCTGCCGTTAATTTAGTTGATTGCATTCTCATGAAACCTTGATATTCAAAGAAGTGCATAGAAATTTTTGTAAGGTTTGAGCCTCACGTCATTAGACATGATATTATCTGATGAAAACGCGCCATTTTTAATAAAATGGCATCACCGTAGAATGCAAACATTAGAAATACATTTGGAGAGATGAAAAATACTTGTTTTTGTATCATATTCTCCTACACATTCCCAAAAAATAATTAGGATTTCTTAGAAATCTTCAATTTATTTGAAAAAACTATCACTGAATATGCATCATTCTTTAAGTTACAAAAATATGGTTTGATGAGGTTAACCTATGGAGTCGTAAAAATGTCTTTATTTTATATTTTGAGCGTAATAGAAGTCTTTATTAATTAAGTTGCTAGCGAAATATTCTATGGTTGGCATGATGATTTTCGTTAACAAAATGGCTATATCGATAAGTTAATTCTTTGAAAAAAATGCAATGTGTAGAGAAAAAATTACTTTTTAGTTTCATAAGATGTTATAATGTTCAATGACAGTCACCATTTTCAATGTACTATTTAATGATTCTTTTTCTTAATTTATCACTCAAAATAAAGTCGTTGCTAAACTTAGTGATCCTTTTACTAAACATCATTTCTATATATATATTGTTTATTAAAATAATTATTTTTTAATCGTTCAAGAGTAGTAAACTTAATGGGAAGATATCTGATGATGATAATGTCGTGAAATATTTTTGCGTGGGTGAAACAATTGCTGCATGATAGTTAATCGAACTGGTATTTTCCTTTGTTTTACTAAGCCGCTCTGTAGTAATTTAATTAGATCAAAATTTATGGCCCGTATTAAGCGCTTAATAGACTGGAGAACTTTCGTAAACTTGTATGAAAAAACTTTTACGCAAATGGGATATTATATACAAGATTATATTATACAGAATTGCAATTTTAGACACTTGAAAAAAAATACTTTTGAGATTGTCTTTTTAAAAAGATTTTTAAACGTAATGTACCGCAAAAATAATTATAAAGCCTTTTAGTTTTTTTAACAAAAATTTTTCAATGAAAATTTTTTTACTACTTTACTTTCAAAATCTATAAAGCCGCAAATAATTTGTTTACATTCACTTATATTTCTCGCATCTTCAAAGCTGCTTTATTTCACCAATATATTATTATTGTATTAAGCTTTAATTTTGATGTTAATACATTAGCCATTAAAAGATTTGAAAAAATATTCGAAAATTAATTCATGAAAAATATTTCATGTAGATAACGTCTGGGCAAATGGTAAAAAGAGCTACCCTACAAAAAGCCATATCACTTCCCAAGCTTATATTTCATTCAAGATGATGTATCAAGGTTATGATATTTAGTTTGCTTACTTCTATATATTTGAAATATGTTTATTAGATCATAGTAAGCTAAACTTTAATAATTTGTCGTTTGAAAATGTATTTTTTACAAGTTACACATACATAAGAACGCTAGCTTATTAGAAAAACAATGTGAAGATTTTATCAAATCTTTCATAAAATACGTAGTTTTGGTTCTATTTGAGGGATCTTTAAAGTTTTTGTGAATTACAATTGAAAAATAAAAACCGAAATACGTTTCATTATTTGTTTCCGTGTTTTGATTTCCGATAAAAAATAACTTTTTGTCATCCTTTCAAATAATGTACTCAAATGTCCTCTGTTCATTGAAGATTGTTTCGTTTATACAACAAAAGAAAAAAAAAACCTTAAAGTTATCTCCAACTCGGTTACAAAGTTTTCTTTTGCAAAGAAATATTGGATTTCCACTTTGTATGGGCCTTTTCTCCCCTCTTCGCTTAAAAGGGAAACCCATGTTATATTAATAAATTTCGACTTGTTTGTAGAGTCACTATTTATGGCACTAGTTTAAAATTTATTCATTCGATTTTATTGATATTACTGTATTTTCAAATAAAGAAACGTAATTATTAGTGGCCTTCAGCAAAATTTATCAAAATATTTTTCTAATATACTCATAGGGAAACTATTGCTATAATATGATCGCCTGTGCGTCACTAGAAGTGGCTTATTTTAGTAAAGTGATTTAGTAATATGTTTATATTAAGATCCATGTACAATTTATGAATAACGATTTTTTTTTAAATATTTAACGTTTACAATTTGAAGGCCCGAAGTACAAGTATCTTTCTACATATTTTTTTTAACTTACCCGAGGCCAGAATGAGATTCTGTTATTCATGATAATATCGAGCATTGTTTTACTGATCATATTTTGAGTATTTGCGGACTTGAATTTGAAAATGTAGAAATAGCGTGCCAATGATGTTACTGGGAAGAGTTAAAAAAATATTCAATGGTTTTGGTTTGGTTGTCGACATATGAAAAGAGTGAGTTTGTCAGTTTTTTTGTGCTTACTTGACTGACTTCCCTTCCTCATATTGTGTATCGTTAAACATTCATTAAAATAATTATCTAAATAATGTTAGATTTTTAATTTGCAACTCTGGGTTCCCAACCTGCTTTTGCGAAGAGGGTCGCGATGTTTTTTTGCGGGGTAGCCAACTTATTGTAAACAGCTTTATTAAATTGTATGGGGGTCGCGGGTCACATGGAGTTTATAAAAAAGAGTCGCCAATCGAAAAAGGTTGGTAGTCTATGTGCTAGAGCTAGACGATAATAAATAAAACAACTAATCAAAAATTACGGATAAATATTTCTATAAACTTTTATTCCGTATTACTATCAGTACTTAATCTATTGGCGAGTTTCAGCCATTTTAGAATAAAAATTAAGCCAAAAAATCTATTGCACTTTATATTTCAAAAGGTCATTATTGAAGAAAACCTTGCTTTGTTTTATTTCCAATATTATTTGTTTTATAAACGGAAAAAGTGTTTGTCTTCTATTTTTTAAAGTTATACTTGTCATGGTGAATTAATTAATTTCAATCACTTTTTGATTACTGCTTTAGAAAATTATTCACATTACAAATGCTTGGACATGTAGGCTGGACATGGTGATATTGAGAAAGTAAGGACATACATATGAGTGAAATATTTCACCGCAAAAAATGTACTACTATGCTGTTCCATATGTTGTTAGTCATTTAATAGGGCAAACTTTATTCATGTGTTAGACAAGTCTGACATTGCAAAATGAATTTAGTTTTACAATATAACTTCTTCTTGTTGCACATCAGGGATGATTTTTCAGCATGATACTTTTAAGTATTTTTCACATTGCAAAAGTTATAAACCTATAATATGCAATTTTAATAAAGTATGTGTACCAAATAATATAAACAAATAAATAGACACTTGACTAATTTAAAATAATAATTATTTAACCATATTGAAAAATATTAATTTCAATAATAAATTGTTATGGGACTAACTGAATCAATACTTTCTTAAATAAGAATAGAGGTCCCAAAGATTGATTAAAATTTAATCAATAAAATAATAAAAAAAAAACATATAATACAACAGCAGTTTATATAATACCATTTAAATTAGATTTTATTTATTTACTTGGTACAAATGCGTTACAAACAAAAATTAAATAATAGAGTTATTACCTTTGCAATGTAGACTAGATTTATTAAATGTAACTTTGGGAAATACAGTAAAAACATACAAGGATGTCTAGGAAATTAACCAAGTAAGCACAGAAAAAATATAATTTAATACATTAAAAAATAATATTCGTTTGAACTCACTCTCGTCCATGTGGAATAAATCATCATTCGAAGTAATATTGTTGAAACTAACCAAATCCATTGAAACGTGTCATCATTAAAAAGTATACGACATATCTTCAACTATCTTTGGGCTATTTTTTACGGTATGCTGAAAAATCAATTCACTTTTTAAATTTTTAAATTATTCGTGCTGAAATCGTGATATTCGATTGAATGATGTAATATTGATTCCAAAAATACAGTAACTAAAAGATTAATATTTTTTTTCAATTCAATAGGACAAAAATCTTTGTTAGGCGTGCATCTATTATGAAGTAGTAATATATAAATATATATTGTAAACTTTTTAAGACTTTTGTACGTTAATTGATGAATATTGAAAAAAAAATTATGATAAAAAAACTAAAAAAAGTGTATTTATTATTGAAATTAGAAATATCACTTTGACTTTCAAAAAACTCAACAACATAAATTACTATATAGTTTATTGATTGAATTGGCATTCACTTGGTAGAACTCCATTATAACACGGTGAAAAAATAGCAATGTATTTTAGTTCTACAAAATTATTTTTAATAGCTATCAACTATATTTGTTAAAAATAATTTTGTAGAACTAAAATACATTGCTATTTTTTCACCGTGTTACTATATAGTTCTAGTAAAAAATCGTAAAGTTTTTTTACAAACCTTCTGTTTTCAAGAAATTCAAATAATTTAATGATTTTATTATTAATTCAGATTAGCTCTAAATCTCATTAATACATAATAATAAAGTCATAGACATTAATTATAATTATTTAGAAATACCGCAGCTCGTTTCACCTTCTCCCCACTGACATGACTTATTGCCCAGCTTGACATTTCAGTCTATGTACCGCAGAGTATAAAGGCTACTTGTAAATATGTAATGGGTGATTTATTTTGAGCGTTAAGTGATGCCGAGAATATATAAAATTTCAGAAGAATTTTTAATTCATTACTGCCGGCAAATAGCTGGGCTATATTTTTCGTTCGTAATATCTAAAGTGGTGTTCCCCGATATGCATCGTCGGCGCTTTCACAGTTTACTCCGAGGCGAAGGTGTCTTAGTTTCATATTGCTTCCCAGATATGGTAAACTGAGTACATACGATTTAACAGAGTATGTAGTGCATATGACAGCGCGGTACACTAAAGTGAAACTTACATTTGCCTGAACTTACGAATTTCATCATAACCTAATGTGATTATTCTCATTGCGATTTTACCATTAAATTGAATTTCACCAAACAACATTAAATTTACAAGCAGAATCAAACACATGTAATAAAATTATTATTAGCTCATCTATTTTAAGAGTAATTTTTGCTATCATAGAGCATCTTGATTCTTTTATATCTCAGAATAGTGTTTTCGTGTATATGACTATTGATCGAAAAATCATGATTTTTAATATTCCTACTTCGGGGTCTGAATAATGGATAAAATATACAACCAATTGTATTACGATTGACTTTGAAATCTTTTCATAAAAATAAGTTAAAAATTAATACGGTTGGTTAGTTCGTTGCGTAAGGGTGTCTCAAGTTATTTCTCTAAAAATAATTGAATAAATACTGAAAAACAGTCACCTTGATTTTAACTCTGAATGTAAAAATTTACATTATATTGCTGACGTTGAAAAGATCGATAACTGCGTAGTTTTCATTGCTTTTTCCTGTTATTTCAGTGATTTTTTTTCTTCAGCACAACAAGAATACACATAAAAAATCTCTCTAACAGTGTACATTGGTAACATGAAATTTACACATGTCATTCTGGTTGCCATGTTTAGGTCAAAATAGCTTTTTATTTATTGGTGGATTTTATTTTGTGTTACACGAAAAGCTGTTTGCGGTGACACATTTCCAGCTTTTTGCTATATTTTGGAGCTGTTCAAAATATTACCGAATATAAATATTTTATAAGTTCTAATTTAACATTATTAAATTAAATTTACTTCTTACCGATTTCTATTTTTTCAGCCCATCACTGCAGTCGTTGCTGTCTAATAAATGACAATAGCCATCAATTAAGTAATAAAACAAACTTTTTAAGTAAAATAATAAATCCGGCTTCAGTACTAATGGTAATTTTACTTAGCTAAATAATCATATTTTTAGTTACTCAGTTGAACATTTGATTGGGTAAAGAGAACTCATTTTCAGACGTGAATCATTTTTACCGTTTTCATTAGTCATAGTTATGTTATTAAATTATTTACCTTTATGTTATGTTTTTACATTCGACTGAATAAGTTATTACTATTAAAACTATTTTAATATATTCATTTATTCTAATATAGAAAATGTAAGTTTCACAAGCGAATGTTTGCTTTGTTTTATCAAAGTAATAGTTTATTGGATTCTTTAACGCAAAAATATATTACCTAACGGTATTTGCTACTCTTTAAACAGCTAAAAAATAAATTTAAACGAGTATATTTTGAATGTAATTAATACATTGTAACGATCGTTAAACGTTTTCATTATTCCTTTAACGATCCAATAAAACTGTGGAAATAATTCTGAAACACGTGCTTATATTCACATTATAAATTTCAAGTCAGTTAAGAGATTTATTTTTACACCAATAAAAAATGAAATTATTAAAACGAAAAATCTCTAACCAAATAAATAAAATTTTACAACAGTTTTTTCGCATAAAAGTTTTAGCTTCGGCCGGAATTAGAAAAAAGCGATTAAGCAAATAATAATGAAATTATCAAAACGAAAGTTTTTTATTTTCGAGAATATCAAAGCGTTGTATGGCAAATATAAAAGTATTTAATTCTATGAAACATGACATAAAAAATTAAGCGCTCTTTATCTTTTTATTCAATCCAGGATATTTTTGATATGAGTCTAACCATTTTAAAAATAGTCAGGTATTATTTTTTTAAGCCATGTTCTTCTCAAAGTGACCTTTACAAATTTCCTCATCATAATCTGAGATTTTTAGTTTTGTCAGTGAAAATCCACTAAGAAGTTTCACTCATAATTTTAAAATGACTACAAAAATTACCAATGTTGCTATATATAAATATAATTATTGGATTTGACTTTCTTATTCAATGTTCTTAAATAACGGAGGTTCGATTCAATTATATCACTTTCTTTGATTAATTTATGTTATTTTATTATAAAATTTGTTAAATTTTGAATTTGTAATAAATAACTCGTTTTAAGTGTATGAAGAAATTATAGGCTTAAGATAGGACTACGGTGAGATAATCGCTCTCATACTACCAAGCTATTTAAAGATATGATAGGTAAGTGACAAGTTTAGGAACTCAACAAATACTATCAGGAATCTGTACACCGATTAAAAAAATACTGTTCGTGTACATCGATTCAAACCCATGATGCTCGTAACGGAAATCAATGACGTTTACTTACCCCTGCATCACACGATCTTTTTACCATAACATAAAAGTGATATTTAAAAATGAATGGCTCATAATTTGCTTTTAATAATTATGTCAAGATTACTTTTGTATTATTGAAACGTAATGAAGATACATTCTATCATATATTTGTAATATTATTATTAAGAATGTTTTTTAATTTAAATGAATTTTCAATTCAACTGGAAATTGTTTATCATTTAAAAAAAAAAATCTTAGATTTCATGTTTAATTTTTTCTGGCAATTTTTAAGTGTAATACGATAATATAATTTAGACATCTCTAAAGAACTTTATTATAAAAAAATAACAAAATATCACCATTCACTAATTTGATGAAAATTTTATAAATACAATATATTTGACTAATTTTATTCATTAATTAATATTTTTTTTTATTTTCTTGCAGTTAGGTTGTTGATCGTACCCGTAGTTGGTGATCGATTTTCAATTCGTATTGTGTGGACACGTAAACCGATTCCCACAGGTCTACATATTTGGAGCTAACTTCCCCACTCTGGAGGTTGAAAACCCCTATAGATTCCAGACTATCATTCAGAAGGAACATTTCTTGGATTTATCACCATGACAATGAGACTACTCTCCATGGACAACGCCATGTTTTATTTTGTTTTTTATGGCAACTACGACTATTTGAAATAAATTTAACACTTTTTACAGTTCAGTAAGCAACATTTGGGCATGCTTAATGGGCCACTCATTTCAGTTCCAATGTCTTATTTATAAGAAAACGCTTTTTGCTTTACAGTCTGCAATAAAAAAAAGATTCCAAGAATCTGTAAGGGTACTTACAATGAATTTATGGCATTTATATTCTTTTTGGAAATCAATTAAGGATAGTAAATATTTGTCAGTTGCCGTTTCAAAACACTTACATTACAGATCCCCGATATTAGTTGAACACAAATATACTTTGACAAATATATCATTCATTCATATTGAGATTGATCGAAATTCGTTAACACACGAATTTTATTAAAAAATCCTTCTTCGTAAAAGATTAAATTTAGTGAGACTTATTTCCAGTTAATTTTATTTTGTTTTAAAAAAACTTTAAATTATTCTTATAAGAGATTTTTCTCGAGTAAGATAATTTTTTTCAAAAATATATATATTACAATCTGTAAGTAATATTTAGTTCAGGAATTTTTATATGAATCTAGTTAAGACAACAATTTTTTGTTTTGAGTTTTGTACATCGATGATTATTTACATCTTTTTTATTCCTCATGGTACATGACCTAAATTAATAAGATTAAAATTTGAATTGCTGAAAATTTTTAGAATTCCATTTATTTTTTCACTGACATGCATTCTATCCCACGGAGGCATTTTATTACCGAAACGCAAAATTTGAATCAATGAAATAAACAATTGATGCATCTCAATGAAAATGAACATATTTTTGTGCAATGATATTATTTTTATAATTTCTTTTAATTGTATTATTAGAACAACTGCTGTATTAAAAAATACGCATTTTCTAGAATACATGTTTAGCTCTAAGCAGTTTTAACATAGTTTAAAATTACCTGCTTGTGATATCACAATATTTACTTAACTTATCAATATTACGGATCTCTTCGCATACAATTGTGAGCTGATTTGGGATTGTATACATAGGATCTCAAAGAGAAACACTACAAGTGACGGGCAACTCGCGTCATCTGCCCATCAGTATCAATCCAGCCGTAGCACGTGATCAGGCGGCAAATTCCGCCTACCGTTCTCCCGCTTTCACCTCACAAGCCTCGGGGTCCAGTGGAAGACACGCGGGGTACAACGAACTGTTGTATTTTGATTGCTGCGATGCTAAGTTATAATCTGATAGGTCAACTTGAGATATCTTTGGCTAACACAATGTTGTTTTTATATTATATTTGAGGTAGGTAAAAAAACATTTTTCTGTTTTATATATTTTTATAAATATCGGTAATTTATCTATTGTTTTAATCATAAACGTAAAAAAACAAGCTCTATTTATTTATTTTCTTGACTTTCAAATGTTTAGAAGTGATATGCGACACTTCACTGATATTTTGTACAAACAAAACCACTCAAAGTTTTCGACTCGTCAAACATTCGTAATCTTTTTAATTTATGATCTACTAGCGTGTTCCCGGCATGCGTTGCAATGCCACTCAAAAAAAAGAAACCGCGACTTTATGGAATCGCCTCGTCGGGAGCCTCTCGCCTTCTGATTGTATAAGTCGGACTTGAGGCGAGGCCGGAGCCATTTAGAAACGATAAGCTTAGGTTACGTTTTTCTTACCGAAATTGGACAGTGGCGGCCGTATGTGTTTTTATTTATTGGAGTGCTTTTGGATACACAATGTTTTTGTGTTTTTTTATCTGGTGCGTACACAAATAAATCAGAAGGTTTTCCGACACGTGAGCAGGCCACATACAGTTGTCCATGTGAAAAGCATGGATATTCTAAATTTAGTCCACACACTTGTAACGACTGTCCTTGTGCCTTATTGATGGTCATTGCAAAGGCGACTCGCACTGGAAACTGCAGACGTTAAAATTCAAATGGCATATCTGTCGGAATCATTGGGATGCGTGGCAACATTACATCTTGTCCTTTGAATTTTCCATTTAAAATTGTAGCTTCAATAATATTGTTCATCATTTTTCTCGCTGAAAGGCTGCTACCGTTACAAAATCGAGGTGGATTTATGTTTCGAAGATTGATAGGCACGTCAATTTTCAATGTTAAAACATGCGGCGGCATGCCTGGCAAATAAAGTGAATTCAAGAATTCTGTTGGATAATTGACGACTTCGTCTTGATTCGTTATAGTATCGATTGACTTATACGTTGTCGCTTCTCTAGGTATTTCATTTAGTATGCTGAAATTGATAACATTGACATCCTTGTTCTTGGCTGCTTATATAGCACGTACACTGAGCCATCGATGATTTTAATGATAGTGTGCTATATTTGGAAAAAACTTTGTGAATCAATTCGTCTATGGTTGCGGTTATTTTACAGAAATTCGCTGGCAATGTGATACATTGTGTGGATTCCTCTGTTGCCATTTTTCCATTTCTTATATCCAACAATTTTTTTACGAAACTTTCAACAAATGTATCATGTTGTAGTTGTACATGCATACTGGTCTTCAAAGTGAATCTATGTACGTATCGCCATAAAACGCATGATTTGAGACATGCATTAAGTTCATCGGCCACTGTTGAACGTGATATAACAGGTAGAGTTTCACCACCAAAAATCACCAGACAATAAAATGAGTGCGCCACCGAAAAGTTGTTCATTTCCTCTTAAATCTTTTAGTGTGCGATGAAGTGCTTCCAATGATTTTTTGTCTGCCATAGTACATTCGTCCCATACAATGATTTTACATGATGTGAGTGGTTTGTCCGTTTTAGAATTTTTGTTGATATTGCATGTTGGTGTCTCAATTATTTGCTGTTCAGCCATTATCCAAAAGAGTTGCTGCAATTCCAGATGATGCGATTGCTAGTGCAATGTTTTTTCGTGATCGTGTGGTAATCCTCTTTTTTGCCATTCAATTGAATACATCCAACAGCGTGTCTCTCCAAAAACATGACGCTTGATAATGAAATCCATTAAAGATTTGAGTTTTTGTTTGAACACTCGTGCGCAAATATCATGGCGATCTGATGATGATTGTCCGGGTAACAAAAGTTCTGTTATATCATCCCACATCGGATTACAGGTAAATATAATAAAAAAATCTGGACGAGCATATGCCCGAACATACGTCATTGCATCTTGTGCGTATTTATGCATGTATCGTGAACTTCCTGTAAATGTGGCCGGGAGTATGACCATTTTTGCCAAATCATTGGAATTCACATTGCCATCATTAACAATTGCATCGTGTAAATGAATATAATCATCGGAAAGCAACGTTGTTTGATTTAATCGAATGTAGAGGAGTCGTTCAGTTTCTATTTTCGCGTACATATCGACAATATATTGACGGAACAAATGTCGACATTTTAAGATATGATTTTCAGCGTTTTCGCGAATCATCAATCGATATATAGTCATTCATGGCACTGACTTTCTTATTCGCTTCCTCATCTGTTTGTGGATTTCTCAACGGGATGTTGAAATGGTAACCGTCTTCTCCCTGCCAAAATAAAATCGGATATGCAATCTATTGTACGATCAATGCGTTTGTGAAACTCGCTGAACATGACCATTTCTACGATGAAGAATGATATCACGCGAGTTAAATTCTTCACTAACTATAACGACAACTTTGTAATCATCAGATGACATTTATTCGAGAGCAGTTTTAAATAATTTAATTAATTTGTTATTTTGATCGAATAAAGCTTGTAATTGAGCAACTATTTCTCGTTTAGTACCCGTATTGAATTGACAACGTTGGTCAATTTGTTAGTCAGTGTTTCCCGAGAAATAAATTTGAAGAAATTTATGATTTTCGTTCTGCAGTGGTAGTAATGATCCAGCACGATGATAAATTTGTTCTTGCACTTTAAATGTTGGCATGTAATCTTCGCGCACGATATTGGTTGCACCAAAAGATGTCATTTGGAAACTTGAATTGTACTTTCGTATGTTTGTCAAGAAATGTTTTGATTCACTTGTATCACCCGATACCAACGTTAATAAAGGTTCGGGCATTGAATGTGATTCTGGTAATTTCACTTTTCCACTCGCGCAGCACAGTGTTTCGTTTTTAAATTTAAAGGCACTACAATACACGCATAATTTTCCCATTATTCCAATAACAATACTTGGGTGCAGACTGTAATCATAATTATGATCCTAATGGAAAGCACTATGATTTAAATCAGCATGCAGAGTACGTCTAATACGATCTACGCGTACTCGATCTGTTTCCCGAATGAATGTGACAGATTTGACATTTTTGTTTTCGGCGTTGCTATGGATACAATGCTTCATAAATGACCATTCTGTATTACAATAGTCTTGTATGAAAACATGTTTTTCGTAAATATTCAATTAATTTTTGTAATCAAATCAAATTCTGAGTATCCTATCTTTTGCCCGGTAGTCTAAGCAATAATTCAACAAAGTTTTATCGCAATTGGAGTAATGGTGTAGGAGTTTATAAAGAACAGACAGACAGACATTCATTTTTTTTATACATAGAAGCAGTGGCGGCTCGTTCATATACACTGCGGAGCTGCAGCACCCCCAAGAAAATTTGATAGAAATGAATTTTATTTATTTTTATTATATCTATAATATTAACTATTTTAAAGTGTGGCATGTGTTTGCTGAGCGCGCGCCGATCGCTCTTCAGATGCATAATTGTACACGTATTGTGCCGATAGAGTGTACAGTAATATGAGGCGAGCGCTGCGTAGCGACGTTGCTCCTAGAATTTTTTGTGTCCACGGTGTCACTCACTGTATGACGAGAAGTGCGTAGAGTGGAGGGGGGTCTCGCCGTATGGTCAGTGTCACGCTGCAGCTCGGAGCAGCGTCGGAGCAGTGCTTTTTTGCAAATTTTTTATTCTGGTTAAAACTATTTCACAAGTTAATGCCGCATGTTGAAATCCTTTATAACCAAATGCAATCTAGAGAAATCGACATATTTTCAATACAAAAAAATATAAAAAGCTTTAAGAATGCCATATCGAAAATACGAAATTCATATACCGAATTGTCTTCGTCACAGTTTCAGGAAGCTAGAGATATGTGCGACGTATTAAGTTCAGACATGGAACAAAGGTACTCTTTCAATAATCAATTATTGGCTGCTAAATTGTTTGACAGAGTAAACTTTAAAAAATATCTCCAGAAAATGCCAATTGAAGAAGTCAATCAAACTATCGAATCGTATCCAATGCTTGAGAAGGAAAAGCTTCTTACAGAATTTCACGTATTTTACGAAAGAGTGGAAATGCACAACTTTGATAATTTAATATCATTATTGAAAAATATTCATGCTAATAATTTGAGCGATGTTCTTGGAGAATTGACGAAGCTCTTAAAAATTTTAATTACTACTCCAATGACAACTGCAGAACCTGAGCGATGTTTTTCTACATTAAAAAGAATTAAAACTTATCTCAGGAACACAACTAGTCAAGAAAGGCTAACGGCTTTGTCAATGCTTTCAATAGAGAAAGATATGATTACGAAAATACCAAACTTTAACGAAAAAGTCATAGAAAAATTTGTTAATAGCAAAAATAGACGAATGGAATTTATTTTAAAATAGCTTTTTTTTAATTGTTATTATTTTTGATATTTCAAATAAAATCTAAGTAATATGGTCTTTTACTGAATTTTAATTTATCCACAGCACCCCCAAATCTCACACCCACGAGCCGCCACTGCATAGAAGATTATTGGTATGACACTAAATTTGAAATAATTCTCATATTGTCATAACAAAATCTGAACAGAGGAGCAATATAACACTTAATATATATTAAAATTGAAATCTTCGTTATTTCACTTATTGTTTCATATAAAAAAATGAGCTTCCACAAAATAAGTGCCGAGATTATCGTTAGTTACAATATTGAATAAATCGAATATCATGAATTGTATGTGCTTTCTATATTCTGAAGGGAGAATATTTGCGTGTTTTTTCTGTTTAATGACAGTAATAAACAAAATTTCGACAAGCTTTCGGACCATATTTTACAAAACTAGTAATGAAAAGAAAGGAACTTTTTATTTTTAAGATACTTCTAATTGATTTATAAATACTATTTTAAATAATAAAAACACATGTTTGGTACTTATTTTCACAATATATTTTTGGATCAGGACCGGTTTCGCACGTCGCGAGCATTATCAACTGATGCTGAGCGAAACCGGTTCTGATCAAAAAATATATTACGGAAATAAATACTAAAAATGTGTCTTAAAAATTTAAAATATCATGCCTTTCCACCAAGAAGTGACAGCTTACAACATAAAAGTGATTATAAATGCTACATAAGAAAAACAATAAATCTGAAAAAAAACATTTCCTACGCCATCATGAGTTTCCTAATAAATGAGGGGTTATACATTTCGAAGTCTGCAATCATTTAACTACACGCTCAAATTGAACTAACAATCCATGCTCTTGAATTTGTATAAATTTCAAATGGCAAAACCTGAGTGAACATAAAAATATGACCGCTTTAAATTTTACAGAAAAATAACGATAAATCGATATCTAAAAAAATATATATATGAGGAATTTTTCAATCTGATCGAAATTTTCATAATGATAGAAAAATATGTTTCCCCTTGTTAAAAATTTTGCATACGGAATCAGTTCCTTCCAATTTCAAAATTAGTATTTCAATAAATTGTAAGGTCTTAGATACACTCATTTCTTGTTGGAAAGACGTTACCTCAATTCAAAAAAAAAACTCTAAAACCAATCTGAATATTATGTTATTAAGCGTAAAGCTAAATTGAAAATATATAACAAGAATTTAAAAAGAGTTCTAGATCGAGAAACATTGTTTTAGTGTTGATTCATCAATGGCATGCTAAGAGTTTAGTTCCACTACTGAACATTTCATTCGCTGTTTCCGCTGGCATAAATGGAATAAGTTCAAATAAAAGAATACTTGTACCTAAATGCTTTTTCTCGTTTTTCGTAGTAAATATAATAAATATTATGAGCATGTATTTTACAAAGTACCTATTTAATACAGTACACGATTCTTTATTCAAAAAACCTGAGGTATTTCATTCCCCAAAAATTTAATAATACTCCCCGTAGCAGAAGTTACAACGCCACGAGCATCAAGCGTTTAATAAATCATTTTGTAATGAAAAAAAAACAGTTCTTTGAAACAAACGGCACCCGTATACGCAATAAAATTGAGGCAAACATTTTGCTTCAATAAATTAACGTAACTACCTACAAGTACAAAGAAATGGGAAAAAATAAAATATTTTTCGTCCACGATGCCTGTAAGGTTTGACTGAAAATGATTTATAAAACATATAAGATACGTATTGGGATGTCGGAACTGGAGTGTCGCCATGTCGACTTTGCCACTCCCCATCATCGCCCGCGTTTTTTTGTTACCCCGGAGACTCGGGTGAAAATTCATATCAGTTATACTAAGCTTTGGGTGAAAGCTCCAAGACCGTGAGAGCTTTGAATTATTATTGCCACACAGCGAGAGTGGCATTTTCGTGATAAATAAAAAAATCGTCCCTGAGTCATCACTATAAGTTGGGGAAATATCCACAAGAGAAATGTTATAAGGATCTCTTGAATTAATGAAAATTCATCCAAGTGTAATGATCACTTCAATGAATCAGCCACAGTACAACAAGGGTCAAACTATTTCATTTAATTTATTTTAAAACATTGTGATTCTGGTAGAATTTTAAGAAAAAATATTACATTACCTAAAAATATATATCTACCTATTTATAATTGAAATATATATTATCATTTTCTTATAAAGTGATTATTTGTGAAACTATATTTTATTTATAAAGCGATACGTATTGAAGTTTTACATGATTTTTTATTAATTAGAGAAGAACGAGTCCAGCCAAATGTGAGACAGGTATAAAATCATCATACAAATATTATTCATATTGAAGAGCTACAAATCTGAAAAAATTGGCGGCGAATAATGTAAATCATAAAAATCTATAGCATTGACCCGAAGCAGTGTTGAGGTGTGCTGACCAGTGATTCGCTTAGCCTCACGCAACCGCGCATTTCAACCACTTGAATCATAAGCGAACACATGTGACCATAAAACTTATAAAACTATTTTAATGATATTGTCATATTACTTTTACTGTATTATGGTGAATATACATACTGACAAACAAACTATAATATAACTAAAAAAATCAATGTCTTATATAAAAATAATTATTAACCTAAGTATGTTGAATAAAAGCAATAAACTATCAAATTATCATTACAATTGACAAGTCAAATTCATCGGGGAAAAGATTTTTTTTTTTTATTAAACATGAATAATCTAGTTAAGTGTAGTTAATTTTAAAAGAGAAATAATTTTACAGATATCAGTTTTACAAAAAGTATGTTGTGCTGTTCAACTTTGATATTATTTGTAAAATCATATAATTTTCAATTGAATAGTGAAAAATACACTTGACCAACCATCAATATGTGAAAAAAAATATTTTTTGGAAATTCCCCAGTTTTTTAAGCGCTCTGAAAAAGACGTGGTTATTAAAGCTATTTGTACATGTACACGGTATTCAAGCGGTTAAAGTAATTCAATCGAATATGCTCAGCTTTGTGATCTTATTGTAAAATCATGGCAATTGAAAAGGTAGTACAAAAGAATTCCTCAAAAATATTGTGTGCTGAAAAATATTCTCGATTATGTTATAGACCTTTTTCAGTCATCGGCTTAAGAGCTTAAAAAATAAAATTTATCAAATAATTTGAAATATATCCCATAGTTTTTGGAGTATTACTAAAACTTTTCCTTTGAATTGAATTTGTATTGAATATTGTCCTTAGAATCGATTCGTTTTTCCTTTTCTTTTTTTCAATAGCAAAGAGGTTTTGTAAATAAAGTCGACTTGTAAGAATGTTGACGAAGGGTTTCCTGATGTAACATGTTTATACAATGTTAACCGATAATAGCGCTTGTGGTAATATTTCTCATCTTCCCAAGAGACGGCCAACTTCGCGTTATCTTGCAAAATGTTTGAAATATTCTGCAGTGCCTCGTTCGACTCTTTAACCTTTTCATTTTCATTACAGGAATTTAATTGTTTTGTTTTAAAACCCGCTGGGCTCCAAAACAATTGGGTTAACAGCCCGGAAAGAAGGGAGCTTTTCAAAATCTCGAAATGGATTACTGCCGAGATGGGATGGAGATTTTTTTTCTTTCAACTTTCACTTTTTTAAATGAAAAAAAAAAAAAAAAAACAAACTTTATCACTCGGCTGGGCGAGTGGCTTATATTGTGTTTCCCTTTTGTTTTGATTTCATTATTTCGCTATATTACGTTAGAATTACTCTCGGTCGGCAGTCGGCTACACAAATACTTCGTTCCAAGCCGCGTAAATAAACTTACTGACTCGAAAAACTTTAAAAATTAATGATAAATGAATTTTACGGAAATTTCAATTTCAGTTTTATAACAATGGTTATGATGTTAAATTTTCTCCGTATAAGCAATTTACAACAAGAATAAGCTTTCCATATACAAAATTTATTTTTTCAGTCATCAGTTTGCGGTAAACGTAAAAGTAACTTTTTATTTATTCTATTCAAGAAAAAAACCCATTATCTTTACAGGTGTTGTATGACCATCTCAACCTTAAAGAAAAATATTTCGTCTCTCTGTAAGATGCAGCAACGAATCATAACTTTTTTTCACATATCTGTCGACAAACAAACTCACAAAAGGAATAAAAATTTACACCAAAATCAGTTGCTATCAATCTCTTCTAATTCGACTTATTGATTTATCTACAAGAATTTTAAATGAAGTACGAGATGCTGTTCACAAATTTTACGGGGGACATATTCACTCATAACTAACTGGAATAGTGGAAAATAAATACGGGATAATTAATTTCTTTGGAGAAAATCATGAAAATCTTTGAACAAAGCGCTTACCTGCTTGGGTATAAGATATATTAGGTATATCAACCCGTATACGGTGGCCGTGGTTATAAAATAAAGTAATTTGAAGAAATAGATAAATATGTGGGTTAAAAATAATGTCATCGATCACATTTTTTCATCTGAAAATCGATATTTTTTTATGTTGAAATATAATGAGATAAATCAATGCAAAATTAAAGCCGCATTTTTTTAAATAAAATATTTGTTAAGTGGCCGCAACACTGGTATATTTTAATAAAAACTAATTTTGTCTTGGGAACCTGAATTGAAAGTGAAAATATTAAATGTGATACAGACGAAAGAGTGTCTGTTCACTAAATCTCCGGTACTTAATATTAAACTAAACATCACAAAGCCATTTAAATTCAGTTAAAAAATCGATCTTTTGCCAGATTACAGACAAGACACATCTCTTTTCTATGGTGTGAACTGACGCAAAAAGTTTTTTTTACAGCACGTCATCCAATCGCAGAATTTTCGGATTTCGAAGGCTTTACCGGAAACAGAAGTGATGTAAACTGAACGATCCCTATCACGACATGCATATGCTATCACGAAAGACGTTACAAAATGCAGAGCACCCAAAAGGTTATAATTAATGGAATAACATTTGAAACAGACGGGCTTTCGAATTATTTATTTTTTATCAGAAAACAATAAATTTAATATTAAAAAATAGCTCAGATAACTTTTGTCATGAAAATATTTTCGATAATTAATTTCTACTTCATTAAATAAACAAACTAATTGGAATATTTAAAAATGATAAAAATTAAAGAAAATATTTTTTTTTTCTACGTATTTTATTGAATTTTTTTCTGATCGAAATATTGGTTTATTTTATCATACAAGAAAAATTATAAATAATCTGTTCATTGTATATACTTATTTGTAAATATTTTTCATTATCAGAAACTGATTTAAGACTTCTATCATGAAATCAATTTGGACCGATATTTACAAAATACTATAAGTAATAGCTAGTCCAAAGTGAATACATATATGCATATGTATATTCACTCTTAGCTCACACTAACAATCAGTGAATAAAAAAGTTATCCAACAGCTTATGTTATGCCTCAATTCTTCATTAATTTATTATTATACAAAAATTTTAAGTTAAATCTCGTATAAGACATAAATTATTAGATGGCAGTATTGTTTGAAGCTGTGTGTGAAAGAAATCATAAACAGCCACCATCTTTCGATACAGATTATATGACAGTAATCAACTTTCATATACTGAAACAAATATTGCTGTAAAGTCCATACAAGAATACAACAAAGAAAAAAGAATTGTTTTCATGGATGAAAGTCTTTATTTTTTTATTATTTTTTATATTGACTACTCGAAAGAAGACCATTTTCGCAAATTTTGTTTCCGAATAGATTTTATAAAGTTATTGAGTACATTAAACTCTAACCTTCTTGCTTTCTTATGTTTATAAACAAAAACTACTTTAATTCATGTAATACTATAGTTTGCTTAAAAACAACGCATTCATTGTAATAACGCAAATAAAATGAACGAAAAAAACAACGAACAAAAGCATGGTGATAGAATGAAAATATGGGGGTGAAATGGAAAAAATATTTCACACATGACAGGTCACTTAACTAACAGATAAAATTAATGTTTGAGAGCTCACGTGCAAAACCACCTTGCAACTGGCTGTCCATAAATACATTTTATACACCAGGAAATATATTTCATAAAAATACATCTTTAGCTTCAAAAGTATGAAAATATCGTCATAATTTCATTATGTCAATTTAATATATTTGGCACTGACGTCATTGTTCATTTGTTTTTTTTCTAATATATGTTGTAAGGAAATGTATTTATTCACCTACCTTTTTCTACCCGCAAGGATATGCGATAAATAATTTATCATAATGAAAAGCGATCATTTATAATTAAATAAACTTGTCAATAACTTACAACTTTTTTCGCAGAAATTAGCAGTAATTATTTTTAGTATTAGGTCAATATTTAATAAAAATATTTTAAAGAAATATGCCTTATTTTCTTATCACGGTGAAAAAATAGAAATGTGTTTTATTTCTACAAAATTTTGTAAGATATGGTTGATAGCTATTTCGGCTCACGCCTTACTATCCACTAGAACTATCTGTAGTTATGTATTGTATTATAGAAATAGCTATCCACTACATCTTATAAAATTTTGTAGAACTAAAATACATTGCTAAATTTTTCACAGTGTTACAATGGAGTTCTACCAAGTAAATGCCAATTAAATCAATTAACCTATTTTCTTATTTATCAATCTATAAAAACCGTATTGTTGGATATCATTTTATATGATGAATATATAATAATAGTGTTCTGAATTCAACATTTAGATTCTGTGTACACCATCAGTTTTCCATACAGAATTCTATTGAATAACATAACGACTTTCTTTTATGTACTCACTTAGAGAATCAATGATATACGTAGATAAATTTATAATTTTCTTGACTGTGAATTTCAAGTAAATTTGTTCAACAAGAATGATTTATTGGAATTCTCGGAAGTGTACATGGAAAATGTCATGTATTCTAAATAAATTAATACACCATCTTTATTATATCTTCATACATTTGTTTGTTAGGTTGATTTACTCGGAAACACTTTGTATTTACTTCAAGATATCTAAAACTAAATTGATTTAATCATACCAGGTTCAGACGAATCGATATGTAATACAAATTTCGTGGCATTTCCGTTAAAAAAAAAATTACGTTCTTGCGTATTATTTTTAAATCGTTTTTGTGTATAGGATTAATCAGAATGTTTTACCAGCTCTACGCTAAAATTTGGATAAATTTTGGCTAAAATAACTCAAAATATGACTTTACTAATACATTTGTTTGATGAATAATAATAATTATTTTGTCTGTCAGGAGATAACTATACATTAAACCCTCTAAAAATGGTATTTGCACCTCATTTATTCAAGCAACTTAACTTGAAAAATATCTTTTATACGGTATTTTTTTTTGTATTTTATTTAAGGTTGTTTATTAATCTTATAATTGAAATAAATTTTAATTATTATAAAAATTTATGAATAAACATTTACCCATGTTTAATTAAATCTCAAACATACGCCAAATACGCACTGGCCGAATAATTTGTGATATTTTAAAAATATTCAGAAACAATATGTTTTTCGTAGTATTTTGTCTACTCAT
The DNA here is from genome assembly GCA_028555115.1 of Himalopsyche japonica. Classification (NCBI taxonomy): domain Eukaryota; kingdom Metazoa; phylum Arthropoda; class Insecta; order Trichoptera; family Rhyacophilidae; genus Himalopsyche; species Himalopsyche japonica. The sequence goes on from JAHFWJ010000061.1 coordinate 1,294,770, forward strand.
AAATTCTTTCTCTTTATGCAGTGAAGCTTTTAGATCCCTAGAATTAAGGGATTTGATAGGAAGGGATTGTGACGTCACAGCGCATCATCCGATAGACTTTTTACATTCTCAATAAAGACATGTAGTATGGGTATATGTATTTATCTATTGTATGTCGCACGAAGCAAGTAGGGAATTGTGTTTCTTCTTTAAAAATGCACTCGCTTTGAGAGGTTTCACGAAATTGCATTCTTTTATAGTGTGTTTTTTGCAAAGCATCTTCACAAGTTCTAAAAATAGTTGCCATTTGGGATTTGAAAGAAATGGATATAATCTCCAACCACATCTTATGAAATTTCATCTCTTTCAAAGTAATATTTTTTCACTGACTAAAGACTGAACATCTATTTATACGTGTAGTGGAAATATTCTTTGAGCTTTCGTCATCAAATTAAAAGTACTTAGATAATGAGATTTTTCTTAAAGCTTCTGAAAAATTTATTCCACATTTTTTCACCTCAGCAACGCTATACGCCAATGAAATTTGTATTTGCATGATACTGTTTTTTGCAATCCAATTATTGTTTATGTAAAGACTTATTATTATGCAACATTATTTATTACCAATTATGTAACCATTCATAAGAAAAAAAAATACTTTTAGTCAGATAAAATATCTTCTTACTTTTAACGCTCTTACTGCTAACGCATCAACAGTTTTTTTCAGTTTTCAGCAAAATTTTCATATAGGAGCATACATTTTTATTGAAATAAGGTCTGATTTTTAGTGATAATCTCTATAAGTCTGGTTAACACCAACATTATTGAAGTACTCTTTGAAATATTCTGTGTAGGAATATCTTTCGAGTAGCTCAGCAAGGTATAGGCTAACCTAATATCTAACATGCAACAAATTTTTCTTTGGGTAATATTTTTTTTAGCTAAGTTTTTAGATTAAAAAAAACAATTGCTTTGAAAATATTAAACGTCTACCATTTCTCTACACAACATCATCATTAAAACAAATCAATAACTTTTTTTATCGAATAAAAGTATATTTATTAATCACTTTTAAGGTGTTAACTGTCACTTTTTGATGGAAAGGCATGACATTTTAAATAATAAAAACACATTTTTAGTACTTATTTCCACAATATATTTTTTGATCAGGACCGCTTTCGCTCATCGCGAGCATTATCAACTGATAGAATACAATTTACAAACAAGTCTATTTATACAAAACAAAAAAATAATTTGAGTTAAAGGTAGCAGGTGTACGAAATCATGGGTTCAAGAACTAGGAAACAATTTACATAAAATCATACAATATTGATACAAATAAAGTAAATTAGTATAAAAATTAAATGTTCACAATCACTTATTAAGAATTACAATTACAATTATGGTAAATCAATATTCCATTAGGAGCTCTAAACAATCAATAAGGAAGTGAGGAGTGGGAAATTTTAATGACGAAAATAACCCACACTCACTACTTAATGGAACAAAATAAATTAATACATGAGAATTTTAATGAAAGTCAATTAAAGATGAATCGATGAGATGGGAAGATATGGTCAGTCAGGGGCGTTGCAATATTTTCTGTAAAAAAAATAAAGTAAAAGGAGGCAATATCATTTTTCAAAATTTTAATTTTTTTATTTTGTATAAATAGACTAGTTTGTAAATTGTATTCTATCAGTTGATAATGCTCGCGATGAGCGAAACCCGTCCTGATCAAAAAATATATTGTGGAAATAAGTACTAAAAAATGTGTTTTTATTATTAAAAAAAATAAAAGTATATTTATTATTTTCAAAATTTTCTGAATAATTAATTATCCATGGAATGAAAGTTGTACAGAAAGATGATTTCTAAAAGATAAAAGTTTGATTGTCGTACTTATGATAGTCCAACAATACGATAAATCGCTGGATCCTGAAGTCATTTCATTCAGCAAAAATCATCGTGCCTTCTCGTACGGCTATATATTTTTCTATTCTTAATGTATACGTATATTAGTGTTGAGATAAATATCAACATTTATAAGAACCCTTACACAAGCGGATATTTCACGATTATTTCAAGTATAAGTAATAATATAAGTTTGTTTAATATAAGTACAAAATTATATATTATAATTTTTACCGATCATCTGTGACGCGTACTTGAAGTTGTGCTCAATTGTTTTTATACAAAAAATACAACGTGTTTGTCAGGAAGATTCCCTTGTGTATTTTTGTATAATTTTATGTAAAATGAAAAGGAAATGATTTCATGGTGATAAAAGCTTTATTGAATGTTGGAAATTAAGTAATTTCTTATATTGAACACAGTATTCAAATCAAAATATCTAATATATGTTTAAATCCTATCCAAAACGAATTGTATTGAATGATCTTATATTCTGTATACTTAAAAATTACAAAAAAATATGATAATTTCACTCACATTTGATGAAATTGCAATAAAATAAAATTGATAAATGTAATAATGCGGTAAACTTTTGTTTTGTTAAGTTTACTTGGTTGTAGGATTTCTCAGGAAAGAAGTTCTTAGTTCGTTACTATAACTTTGCACTTTGATAAAATACACGCCCCTAATTTGTGTAACAAATGCTTCTTCGCAGGAGAAACAAAATTATTTTCTACACAAGAGCGAGACTATATTAGTGCGGCTTTTACATTACGTGTAGATTGCACGTGATTTGGTTATACAACTATCCACAATGCAAGCACTCTCAAATTCAAAATGTCTAGAATCACACTATTATAAAGACAAATTTTGAATGAGATTACGAAATTTGTTAATAAGCTCGTAAAAAACTATTTTTAGACGTATAATTAATAATTTGGAATACTTTTTTGGGTAGTGTCTAACTAAAAAAAAATCATATTCTCAGAAAAGAGTATATATTAATTGAGTCCTTAGTTAATATTTGTTAAAATAAAACGTCGGCTTTCATACACAAATTAAAACCATTTGATTTCCTTCACACAATTATATTACATATATTACAACTTTATCACACCTGATTCGACGAATATTCCATAGCGTCTTTACACTTAGACCGATTCAAATTAATAACAAAATTTTTATCAGATCAATTTTACTTTATTACCTTTTTTCAAAATACTTATCATTGATTAAACTTTCTCTCAAAATAAATTTAGCTACTTTTTCAATGAGTAGTGGAATCCTGTATATTTTTTTCGTGTTTTAAAATTTCAGAAGAACAACAATAAGAAGAAAAATTAAACACACGCATATATCGCTCCCTGATCTATAGTTTTATTCGTTTTGTCCGTTGAATGTTAAGGTTCCGTCACAACTTTTAGCCACATAGATAATTTTTATCAAGAATTTATAATATTGACCAGGCCCATAATTAAAAATTCCCTGAACACAAGTCTAAAAAAGTTATCGTGTTGTTGAGCAGCCGACGCATAATGTAAATCGGTGATTCACAAATTATGCACCACTGCAGTTGGCCAGTGTTCATTGTTGTCCCGTATTTCGGGACAATAAAATATTTAGTTATTCTGACAAAGATTGAATATTTTAAGCCAAAAAAAAATGGTAAAAATACAATTAAAAAAAAGACTACTTAAAATATAAATGATTATATTTAAAGGTAATTTAAAAAATCTGTTTATATGAAATAGATTTTTGACCTTAAAATATGCCATATAGAACAACGTTGAATTTGCTTAGAATTTTTAAAAACTCAAATCCATAAAGTTGCAAAATAAAAACAGAAAAATTTGCTTGCATTACAATGAGCGCAGTAGTTGTGGTGATGTGGAGACTACTTCTAATAGGCAAGAGCACAGCTATAAGACGATTTCAAAATAAACGAGATGACATTATTTTTTTCTATTATAAATTCAAAAGATATTAATTACCCTGTGATAAAAGTGACTACTGATAATAATTATTCCGGAACACGGCTTGGTTGCTCTACAGAAAGTAAACAAATCATGACTACTACGCTAAGGTCGTTGATTCAATTAGGCTCTGGTGCAGGCAAAATGAATTCATTACTTGAGGAGCTAATAAAACAATCAAGCATCAAAACAAGGCAGAGTTCGCTCTTAGTTAATGAGATTCCGTGATAGTTATCAATTCGCTGCGAGCGGAACGGGAAATTACAAACAAAAGCATTATTTTCGTAGAACTTTGACGTTTATTTTGTTTGGTTCCCGCGGTGGATCATAGAAAAAGGTGGAGTGGTTGTTTTGAGTGAAAAGCGTTGGAAAATGTATTTATTTCTTAACGAAATGAAGCGAGAATACAGCACTTTAAAATTGTAATTCACTAGCTTATAAAACATTTTTCAACTCTGTTTTTCAAGTTATTATAAAGCAGTCACTTTTAAACACGACCTTTTCCTCGAAATAATTATGTTTTTATCAAGCAAAAAATACAATAATACATTTTTTATAAAATGAATGGAAAATGTTAAAGACATTACCTTCGTTTAAAAAGTCATGATGCCGGGGAATTTAAATAAAGTTTATATCTTCATCGTATTATCGTATGGATAACTTATATATTTTTTCAATATTTTACGAAAAATCAATTTTAGCTGCAATATTAAAGGTTTCAATTTTGGTATGGAGAAAAAAACAACTCTTCATAGATTCTAAAATTTGTTTTAATAAATATGGCCATCAATTTTATACTTCCGTTGATTTAGTTCTGTCTATAAATTATGATTAAAATTTTCTACGCTCTGTCAGTCAATGTCAAGTTAATATATATTTTAAAAAGTAATATTTTTTCAATAATAAAAAAATACAGATTATATTATATTATACATACATATTCAAGCCTACACTATGATGAAATGCCGAATTCAATATGAGTCCGAACGCCAAAATAGTAACGTTAAAACTGCAAAACGCTAAAAATAATTCTCTTATATACATATGTAAAAATATATTACTTTGCGTGTATTGTGGTAACAAAATAGACAAATTTTTAAATATAGTCAAAATTGATAGTTTTTCAAAAAAATTTATGCACATTTGGAATATACTGCCACCAAACGATGATTTCAAAATCCGCTTTCTTTGTATGAAACTTTTGTTTGTTTTTAAAAGACTACGGTTATTTAATTTTTGAAGGTATTATTGCCACATTCTTCTTTATTTGATTTATATGATAATTGTTGCGCACTCAACAAATTATATATATACATTAGAAGATATCATTCAGGTTCTTTGGATATTATTACATATTTACTATTAGTAACTAATACTTATGTAAAAATATTTTTACTAATATCTTCAATTTTATTAATTGATGATTAATGCAAGTTGTATTCTAATGGAATCGGTAACTTTACTATTGTATGGTTTTCGAAAAGCTAATTGGATGTATCAAATGTGCAATTAGTAACTATTTTTGGCAAAAATACATCACTGATTTTTTTTCTTCTAATACGTGTTGCTTAAAAACACCATATATGGCTGTATTTGAAATACACCCATCCCTCGATTAACACGGTTTCGGCTTAACACGGTTTCAGTTTCGGTGGAAAAAATATGTTTCGACGTTTCGTAGATAAACACACAGTTGTGCGAAATTCTAAAAATAAAGGTAAGGGTATGTACCTGGAACAGAACTATGCATTTCAAACAACAAATAGTACCTGAAATATACAGACAATACATCAAACACTTAGTCTCTCGTTGCTCACCGTGTTTATCACTCGTTGAATCCTGACAGCTGATAAAATAATTACTGCTTATAATTACACAACTATTCAAAGTATATTTTTCTTATTTCCAATACATATTTTTATTGTTTGTATAATGAAGTTTAAATAATATAAAAACTTCAGACCCATAATGTCAAAACCAAAATTTTGTAGAAAATTAATTTCTATGGAGACAAAAATACAAATTTTGGATCAACTTAAAGATGGACAGAGTACGACTGATTTGCAAAAAAAAAAAATCTGAAGTGAATAATATATTTAATCCGTAGCATTATATATCAATAAATTTTCATAATTTCCACCTACCTGTTTTTTCTTAATACATATTAAAAAACTTATCCTCTCTATTTCATACATTTGTTGGTCTCGCTTAGCACGGCGATCTAGCAGAACCTATCTTCCGTGCTAAGCGAGGGATGGGTGTACTACAATGTGGTATGCATATATATTTTCTGCGCCGGAAGCAGTAAACTGAGAAGTATTTTTAGAGCTTAATATTTTTTTTTGTAATAAGAAGAGAATAATATTTTAATGATTTGTCTGTTTTTATATATCATGAAAAACAAATAATCAAAAAAAAAAAAAAACAATGATACACATTTTCACTTTAATTTACAACCCTTTACGTAGCGATAAACATCAGTACATCTCAATTCACCCATTAAACTGGGGGGTATGTTTTAATTAGCAACAAATCAATGGTACTCCCCAAGCTCCTCTTGCGCCCCCTCCGGTTAAAACACATTCACACGTAAACAACGTTGAGTACGATTAATGCTTGCCCTGGTGGTGAAAAGTTAGTTTGTGTTACTGTGTGTTAGGAAATAAACAATGGAAGTCAACGCTACTGTGTCTAGTATCTATAACAGAAAACATGTACAGTACATTCAGTTGAGTTCTCTCATTCTATTTTAATATTGCTATTTTACCTACTCATACGTATTAGTTAATGGTAGTATTTTTTAATTTAACATGTGTAAAGGTTTTTTTTTGATTAGGCTCACAAAACAGTTACGTGTTTTAAATTGATGTTTTTTCCTTTGCTTCCCACGTCCTTATTTTACATGGTTTAAACTTATAAATACACGTTGGTTACACACGCGGAAAAGTTATTAGATTATTTATTTTTCTTTTGAGGCACTACAGCTCAGGGTGAAATGGCTGTCTTAATTATCATTGTATACTATACCTCTATTAGTGATCCATCTTCCTTCCTATAGTTTTAAGATACTTTTTCTATCAAGTAAAATTACAGTCTTTCAAAGCTTTGCTTGCATAAAGATTGCAAAGTGAGAGTATTTTTACCGGACTTAACTAAATAATACGTTATAAAAATACATCCCTTATTTGTTCACTTTAAAAGAAGTGTTAAGTTCTCTATACCATACGTCATAACAAGTCTAATAAAAGATATTACTTACTTTACACTTACATACCTCTTTTTAGTCTTATGATTGAATGATCAAAAAGTACATTTATTTTTACTGAAAATATATGCTTTTTTTGCAGAATAACTGAGTATGTATCACAGATAAATTTAACAAATTCCTTCAATAATTACAAAGAATGAGAGAATCACATTCCGATCAGTCAAATAATGTCAGGTTAAAATATGAAAACAAAATCATAAAACAGTCTTTTTCGAAATTTTTGTGAATTTGAATTTGCATATTTTAAAAAAAGAATGTATTTTTTAGGGACATAATAAGTTTTGCGTTTTTTTTTATATTTTTTTCGTAAGAAAAATGAAAAGTCCATCACTTGTCGATAAAAGAAATGAAACGTCATGACCAAATAAAATATCTTTCTCTCAAAATCATTTCTTATATAAACGTTGGTAAAAGCTGCGTTAAATAAAAATTAACTTCTCAGGTTTATGCGTACCGGTTTGATAGTAGATCGTGTTGACTGGCCATTCGTCAAGTTGCGAACATTTTGTGTCAGGGCCACCTCAGCGCCTTCCAACGGTGAAATCACGCGACTCCTCCATGTCTGTTTCTAGCTGAGTATTTAATTCAGCGTGTCTGATTGTATTTTGTGGTCTGCGAGAAGACTTTTATTATGCTAGTTAAAAAAAACATGTGTAGAACATAAAAAAAGAATTTTTTTTTTCAAACCTTTCGAGACAAATCATTACAATCACTCTTTAATTATCCAAATATGCATTCAAGAATCAGTCAATCTAAGAAATTAATTTTCAGTTTATAGCTTTGTTTCTCTGCAATATCTACATTTCCTGGTATCATGCAACATATGAGATTTAAAAACGGGGTGTAAAAAAAGTGATTGCAAACCACTTGTTCTTTTTTCCCATAATAATTCTTTTCTATTTTTTCTCTCTTTGACAAAGAGCGACTAAGTTACTAGCAGTTGTTGGAGAACACATTGATTTCTGATAAATTTACATGTTTTGCGGGGCTTTAAAGAAGTGAATATTTTTAGCAATATTTTTTTTTTGTATCAATTAAAATTATCAAGGGATATTTTCAATATATAATTTAAAATAAACAATTTTTTTATTATGGAAATTTTTATTACGGAAATTAATAAAGAAAATTAGTATAATATATCGAGCAAGAGTCATATCAAAGAGAATGGTTAAAGGAAAAAGAGAACTACTATTGCCTTCTTATGACAGTAATACCTCTACGCCTAAAAAGGTTCTTAAAAAATAAATTTTTCACAAATGAAATATGTTGTTCGAGGTTTTTTTGTAGGAGCTAGCTTTGCATCTTTAAAGAAGTGAGCAGAAAAATATATCGGGAACCAATTCTCGGGATTCTGCTTTATATAATATAATATATAAATTATAAAAAAAAAATATTGTGATGTTTTTTTGACAAATTTTGACAGTCGTTAAAAATAAATCACCAAAAATTTATTTTCATAAATTTACTTGATAGTTTTATCGTATACATTAAACAATGGTGTAACGAATCCTTTGCTAATTTTGTATTAAATTATTCAATTGGAGTTTCTTCAAAATATTGTTAGGCTTTACATTTTTGGCTGAACAGATATCGCTGTGTCTAATGAAATCTATTGTTCCTTTACTTATTTAAAATCCTTTCAAATTTCCTCAAAGAAATAACTTTGAATGCTCCACTTAATTACTTTTATATTTACTTGTGTAACATTCGATTTGATATACAGTAAAATGCACTTGATTCTTTTAAGATTATTTACTTTAAGTCTAGACTTGTTTTTTTGTCACTTAAAAAAATATTACGAAATGGAGGTGCGTATACGGATTCGGGTGAATGTTGAACCCTAGACACCTAATATTTACTTTCAAAAATGGCGATTTTATTTTAAATATATAAACGATTTACGCGTATCCTTCGACTTGGAAATTGGCATTTTTAGCCGAAGAAATTCAATTTTGAGCCGTCGAGTACGGTACATTACATTGACAACATAAAATAAATCAGTACTTGCCACAAATATATCTTTCATTGCGGAAAATAAACGTAAAAATCTTCATTTCTGTATTTCTTTTACAAGAAGTCTTCTAAATCGGTAGACAGGATCGATGTGAATTTTTTATATTTTATACATATTGCTATTTTTTTTCATTAAGATTAACTTTGATATTAAAAAATATGGTAAGTGTCACAAGTGAGTACAATCCATGCTGATATATGCAACTTTCAAAATAAGGCTGCACTAAAATAACGCCAACGTTTTATGTAACACAATGTTAACTGCATAACAATTGCTTGGTATTTATTAATTGTATGGCAAAACGAAGTGTGATAATATTATCCAAAGAAATCATGCAATAATATTTGTAAAATTGTGAATAATTTCCCATTTCGTAAAACGCACACAATGTACCAATTTCTTTTTCATATTCAATAGCATGCGTCTCGTCTTACGCTGCTTGTTTGACACTTCATATTTAAAATAAGATTAACACTACTTGGGCATTTTTGCTCGTCATTTCAAACTAAACTAAACGATCGGGTATCATGCAATATATGTATCGTGTGAACGTGTTTTTGTTTTAATATCCGCAAAGTTATGTAAGCAATACCAATAACTGAGACAGTAAACCTGTACAGTCTTTTTGCACGCTTCAAAGTATTAGACTAACTGTAAACTTAACTTTTAGATCAAGAAGGCGTATGTTGAGGGGTGAAAGTCGGCGTACGCTCTCGGCTCGTGCTGTTAATGGTGTTCCCCGAGGCTCGGGCGTCGCCGCTGCCCCATCACCGCGCGCCGTTGACGGCCTCCCGACGTCACTCGTTAGCCGAGCCTTCCGACCTATTTGCGGTCGAGGATGTGCGAGAACCGCTTGCCAACAGTCCCAAAGTGAATTCTTGTTACTTCAGCGGGGAGTTTGAATGATTAGTGTAAATGCTAACAGGGAAACTAGACATTATTGTCTGGGGCTGTTTTTTAGTGTAAGTTGTTACAGGGCAGTATTGTTAGTTCACAGTATATGTAAAACTAGAATCAATTTGAATATATTATTTTATGTACTCATTGTAATTTGTAACTAATAAATATTTATTGTTGCAACTCTTTTAAAAGTAATAATAAATCGGTACATAAACAGAAAAAGAGCCAAATTATCTTACAGGTCGTTGAATAAAACATATGGTTATGGCTGTTCTCTCTAACTCGATCTTCTGTTACTCATAGAATTGAATTTTTAATTTGACGAATTGCATTATTTATCATTAATGTTTAGTGAAAAAATCATAATTCCATAAGATATTTCTTCAAAGACGTGCAACATAGTTCATTCTATAATATTCCTAGAATTTTCAAAACGTATTCACATTTTTATGAATTTTATGTTTTTATTTACAAAAATATAATAACACTATGAATAGACTTTGCAGATACTTAAAACATGATTACATTCTGTCGATAAAAAATATTTTTTTTCCAGATCTTCAACAAACCTTTTAGTAAAAAAATACTACTCCATCTTAAAATAATGAGACATAGCGAGAATGATTAGTTCACAAACTACCTAATCATTTCATCCCTGCTTACTTATAAAATGAAAGCTTAGGCAACGGAGGAACACAATATTTTGGATATATCTTTATAATGTCATATGCTCCACATTGGCAGCGAATATGTTCAATATATACTCTTCATTTTCATTGTAAAAATATTTTGGCTGTCCTTTTTTTATAATCAATCAATCGATTTTCTCTTTTTTCAATGGTTATAAAAAGCGATTAGCAATTGCTTACTTTTTATTGAAGTGTTTCACGAATTTAGTCGATCAACCGATTTCGGGAAAAATTGTTGAACAATTGCCGAACTACGTTTGTAAAACTAACTGTCAAACAGAATACGCTCACTCAAGTGAAATTATAACCAGCTTTCCTTATTATTTGTACTGGATTTAAATTCAGTTCAGCAATACAAGTACTTTGATACAAGTCTTGCAACAGTGCAGAATTGAGTCGAGTAACACTGGTTGTTAGTCACGACCCTCATATTGTTTGTGGTCGAGCTGCGAGCTGTGATGTAATTGCATTCGTTACGATGCCATTTAATTGCAATATTTGCAACTCCCGCGTGCGGAAATTTTGAAGCTTTCGTATGGCTTTACTAATGTATTTCACCCTGTCCAAAATAACGTTCCTAATTCATTGTTTGTTTTGCGCAGCAAATCTCTCGCCGCACTCGGACATGCGGCAAAGTTTATATGTCACACGATATAATTAAATTTGCATGAAAACTTAGGTTTTCACTATGGAATTTCATTCAAAATAATGTGTACAATAATTAAATTTAGCACAAAATCTTAGCTTTATATTTTGTTCATTGTTAATTTATAAATGGACAGTTGTGTCTCTTATGGGATAAAGATCTATTTCAACAGAAATAAAAACAAAATGCCTTTTAAAATATTGCAATTTCTTTTAAAAATAAATATTTAATTTATAAATCAATGAACCTTATAATGATTTACAAAAATGAAAATTTAATTACTTCAGAGAAGATCTTCATTTTGTAACAAATTTAATTTAACATAAAAATCATGAATATTGCAAAAGCTAATTGATAAAATAGTTCATTATTTTAACGACATATTCTTTTACTGTGCATCATTATAAACTAATCCGATTTTTTTAAGTAAAACATTGTTTTAGTTCTAATAATGAAAAATATTTCAATCATATTAAAGACAACTTGTATGTATGAAAATGTCTATAAAAAATGTCAGACTGTAAGAATCATTTGAAAACGGTGACTTTCTCAAGGCTACATTAAAAAAATCACCATAGATTTTATGTGGTCAACCCAAAATTTCCAATTACTTAAGGTATACATTAGCTGCAACAGGCGAGGCGTTAGTTAATTACTTTAGATAATTGAATCTATATACGATTATGCGTACATTAGCTGTATGCTAGTATTGCAGTTGAATAAACATCGCTTCGGTTGAAAGCGTTTGCGACTCAAGGCAATAATGATATACAAAACAGCTCATTTCCAAATGAGGAATTTCTCAAGACAATTTTGACGAAAATGCTTATGATTTTAACGTATATCTCTCACTGAATTGTTGCTTAACCCAGTTAATTTAACACTACAGCTCTATTATGTAATAATTTAATGAATTTACCTCAATATTCTGCTAATGTTCTCTACTGGATAAATCTCACGAATATGTTTTGTATCAAATAACGTAATAACAATAAGTGTTTACGTAAATGCTATATACACGTACAATTGATTAATACCAAACAAAGAATAATTTCCTTTCTATATTAAAATTAATTTATCAAAATTTATTCGTTTGTATTCATTTTTACACTTAGCTTAAAATATTAACACATTTGAAAGTTAAACAAGAAACCTAATTTTTCTTCAATGAAAAATGTAAGAGAATAAGTTTTGTGTATAAGATTGTTGGATCCTCTATGCAATATTAAGCAACTTCTGTTTTCGCTAGCGGTCTCACAAGCTTGTGTTAAGCAACATTTTTTTAATAAATGTATAATTGATGAAAGTATAGTCATGTTTGTGATTTTTAAAAACTCACTTCTACCTGTTATATAATTTTTCTAGTATCAATATAACAACACAGGCAATATTGTTATGCACATAAACAAATACCTGTAAGCATATGTGTGTTCTTATTATTCCCAAAAATGTATGTAAGCTTTTATCTTCAGCTTAAAATTCTCCCTTGTTGTCATTAAAGACTTTATTGTTTTGATATTGGTAGTGACACTACCAAAAACATATATTATTCACGATATTTCATGAAAATTGATGGAATATAAAATCTAACAAGGCTTTGTAAACCTTGTAACGGTGGGCGCGATAGTGAGAAAACACAGTTGAATATAAAGAGGTTTTTTTAATGACAATTTTAAATTCCTAACTAATTTAGAACACTTTTTGACGATTTTTTAAAGTTTATACAATGATGCTAATTTTAAATTTGTTATAATAAAACATTGAAAAAATCATCGACTACAATAATGAGGCTTGGAAAATGACATCCTTTTTAGTTTCCTGTGTGCCAAAATATTTTGGTAAATTATTATTTTCTATCATATTTTTTTTATACTTTAATCCAAAAACCTTTTCTTTCAATGCTAATTGCAATGAAACCTATTTTTATTATTCACGGCTATAAAACATTATTGAGTTAAATGCAAAATTATCTATTTAACATTTTTTTTTAATTTAAATATTAATATGTTTCACTTGATAAATTTGGAAATAAATAACTCGTTAATTTTTTGATTGATGGTTTATAATATATATCCGCAAAAAAATTTACAATTATCATGGAAATAAAGGATTTAAAAAACCCATTTTTTAATCAAAACCAACTGTTACCAAATTTTTTAATATCATAAATTTAATTTGTAATCAAGTTCAAAATTAAACTTAGAGATACAAAATTTCAATGCCCCTAATACATCCGCTCCAAGTATTTTTTTTTATTTTGCAATCTGCAGTACGTCATTTTGAGAGTGAACAGCTTACTTTCCACTGGCCCTGTATTTATCAAAAAATAAATCATTTTGACTCTAGCACAAGATGGCTTTGCATAATTTTATATATTATGTACATTTTGCTTCATAAAACACAAAATGAACGCTATAAACAGACGTTTAGTGTGTTTATGCTATATATTTTCTCACTTGAAAATTATTAAATCATCCCGAGTAACCTTATAACACTTAAAATAATCCAAGATCAAAACCAGAGACATGAAAATTTATTATGTTGTGTCACCCTATTACGTTGCGGACACTAAGCCTAGCTTCTCGAGTATGCTACGTAAACACATGTCGGTTTATGTAAGGTAACAAGACGTTAATAATTAATAAAGGTGGAAGTTTGTATATGGTAGGCCAAGTTAATAGGTATATTGTATCGAAAATGATCACATCTGGAATCCTATTGAAAGTGATCTACCCTCGTAAATAATAAATCTCCAAATAATAATAGCCCCTCGGAATAAATTATAATACGTCATACGGTTGTGCATAAAACTCACATAAACGTGGAGAGTTAATTGTATTGCAAAACAAATATTGTATAATATGAAATTTATAATTGGTTAGAAAATGTCTTTTTTTCATTGTAATAAAACTTGAACTTAATTCTATTTTTCAGTGCATAAAATTTAACCGTCATGTGCATTTTTCTCTTGCTTAACTGCCACCGGTTTTGCAAGCCTGTCTTAAAATATTCTTATATTTAAAACAAAAACTACAAGTCAGCTTAAAAAAAACAACAAAATAAGTAGTACGATTATGACATAGCTCTAGAAGTTAGTGAATGCATTTAATATGTTATATGTACAGTGCACAGTAGAGACTTTGGTGCATTTTATTGTGGCCGTATTATACATATCAGCTATCTTACAGAAGTTTCTCGTGACAGTACCCTTTCAAATTAATTTGAAAAAAAAAATACAATTTTTTAAAATATCAATATTTACGTTAAAGCTGTTGGTGTTAGCATATACGAATCACTGGTGTATAGTAAGCCGTAAATATAACTTCATCCATTCTCAGAAACATGGATTTATTAATGAGTCTTTTTTTAATCAACCTTAGTTAAAATATTTGTGTATACGTTTTTTTTAATACACTTGGCTCAAGTAATCTGAGATTGAAAAGTCTTGGACTTACTTGTAGACCTAACCTGAAAGAGCACACCGCGGCTTAAAAACGTTAAGCTGATGGTATAAAAACTAGACTCAACTTTACTTCAAACAGACTTTATAACCCTACAATATATATACAAATGGTTCTGCTCGACGAACCCCCATAGATTTGTTGTACGAATTTTAATAATCCAAAATGAACAACCATGGCATGTGAAATTCCTTAGTTCACTTCCTTATGTTTTGTATGTGCATCAATGTAGTTTTGAATACACTTGTATGCGTATGGCACCATAGTGTGTGGGAATGTAAATACAATTATAATACGAAAAATTATATAACAAATCCATCAATACGTAAGGAATGGAAGAGACTTGAAGAGCTCAGATGCAAATGTGTCATAGATCTTGATCTTTCATAAATTTTATACAAAAGAAAAAATCATTAGTTGGTATATTTCATCGCCCATAAAATATAATTAACAAGTAACTAAAATCTTCAATTATACATTACTTCTCAGATATTTTTTAAGTAATCATTCTGGTTTTTATTCCACAATAATTGAAATGACATTATACATACTGTTTTAGTTTTCCTATGTATATCGATTAACACCAGTATATTTATTTCCAGCCAGCATATTTTTGCCTAAATAGCTGTGATACATCTCAAAACCAAAGAAGTATTTTCATGTTTCCGCCTGAAAACATAAAGGCAAATAGGTTCACGGTAACAGATTTCTCCTCACAAGTCTTCTAATATAAAATAGACCTTCTTTTCGGTTTTCTCCCGAACCGCAAAAATTATTGTTCGTCCCGTAATAAAACAAATATAACTTCTCAGCAGTCGCCACAGGAGTATGCAATATCAATTTATTTTCGTAAGGAAGGAGCTGTACATTCTGCTTATCGTAGTTTCCATTAGATACGTGAACGTGAAGGGTGGTCGAAAAGTTTCAATATCCACAAGGATAACGTCCATATATCCACGGTTTGCTTTTTTACAATATTTTCAATAGGATTTACGACGTAGAATATTTATATTATATTTATGGACTAAAAATATTTTTTTTAAATTCTCATATGAATTCTAATTTCAATGCATTCCTTTACTTTTATTCATCAATTTTCAAGACAATTTTGCATGACGAGTTCCTTTGATTTCGGCGATTGAATTTCCAGTCAGTTTTTCATGTCAATACATGCGATCTTTTGACTTTTTTATTAAACAATATTCTTTTTATGTAAATAGTTTTTAGTCTTAATTTGTATTAAGAATCAAAATATCATTACATTAAACATAATATATTATTAATCGTGTAAGTTGCAACAAACACGTGTTTTTTATACTGGCTCAAAGGCTTTTTTTAAATTCAAAATTATAAAAAAGTGACGTTATGCTTTTAAGGAAAATTTTTAACTATTTAATAAAAAATGTATCCTTTTTGCAATCAGAGAACCGAAAAATTGATATTCATATATCATAACTAAAACTACAATATTGTATCATATGATGAAACATAGCATGTACATATCTCTAATATACATTCTTATCATCCTATATTATGAAAGATATAAAATAAATATCATCATGCTGGCGTATTTTATCATTAGTGTTTCACTCTTGTATTTCAACTTGAAAATGTCCATAACGCCACTGGAAAAACATATATCAACATGCTGCGATGATTTCCAATATAAATTTGTTGGCCTTCAATGATCAATAATTAATCAAAAATACTCTGATAATCGTTCAATACTAGATGCTCGGTAAACTAAATTCCGGATATCGACCACTGTTTCATGACGGTTTTCAAAACACAAAATCAATGAAGAAAAGAAACGATTTTTCTTTTCGTATTCTCGACAAGAAAAAGAACTACACGGGATCAACATTGCACTTTAATTCTTAAAAAATTGCATAATAATAAATAATACAAAATAGAACATGCAATTTCTTTGAAAATTTTATTACTCTTCAATACCTATGAATTCAGACATTAATGAAAATCTGTCGTTTCGATTTCCGATCATCATTTCTCTTGCCTCAACCGTATTTCCATTAATATACAGATGTATTTTTTATCGGTATAGAGCTGTACGATAATTTCAATTAAGTCTATATTTTGTTGAAACCATATCCTCTTGTAATAATCCAATTAAGATAAGTATGGGAAAACCAGCCCTTATAGTTAGATATTAACTTTGGCCGCATTCCATTTTTGCAAACTTCGAGGAGACATTAATAAATTATACCACCAATCAATGAATCAATTAAATGATAATTTTATAAACCGTTATCAACGTAAATGGAGAGATTGAGACTAACTGTTTGGCTACAGGTAAGAAAATTATTTGAATTATTTACTGCTGAGCCACGTTTCGAATATTCTGCCAAGAAATTAAAAAAAAATATATTACAGTTGGGGATATTTTAAGCAATCTCATGTATACTACCATGACAAAAATGTGATTTTTTTAGTTTTAATAGAAATTAGCAGTCAATATGTTATGCTAGTAGCTAATGAAAATTATTTTGTGTTTTTCTTTCTAAAAACTATTTTCAAAGAAAAGTTTTATGCTCACAAATATTCGTTGAATTCAATTATAAATGATAAACTAATAAAAAACATTTTTTGATAAATCTATATTTTCAGACACACAGATATCTTGAATTCATTTAAAATATTTCATATGTTGGATTGATTTTTTATATCGAAAGAAATGTAACGTAAATTTTAATATAAATATACGATATTTTTATTTCAGTTTTTTCACATAGCCTGTAATACAAAGTCTGGATTTGGTAATATATTGAGATAAGGTAGAGACGACAAAAAGAGTACGATAAAGCAAATTGTCTGGAAGGATTTAGCAAGATAATAGAAGCAAATATATTGTCAAGAGTCCATGTATCTGGAAAAGCAACAATACAATCTTCTTCAATTACTTTGGATTCGAATAATATACATAAATATTGAATATTATTTATGTTTTTTGTTTGTAAATGTGTTAAAATTGTTTTATAATGACGTCATATTTCCTTTAGAGTTTTTGCTTACAATACTAGAAAAAGAGTTATTCAACATAACATTTTTTGTAGTTCAACGTAAATAAAACTCAACTTTCAATCGGATAATAAACAATTCAGAGCTATAAGATCATAAATAACTTTTAATAACGGCGTAAAAAAGCTTATTCATTTTCTATATTTGATGATATTAAATCTACAAATTGATGGCAAATTAATCAACACTTATTTTACAGTTTGAAGTTTTTTCACTTAAGACTTAGATTTCTCTTTTCGAATTCTTCACACATCCCAATACATGGATGTCCTCAAACTTACAAACGATTAGTAAAGAGGTAATATCGTTTAAATAAAATGAATTAAGGAGAAATTCCAACATTTATGGAGGATTTAATTTAATTCAAAAATTAACTGTTTTGATACTATCAACCTTTATTGGTAAACTTATATCATAAACAATAACAAAATAAATTATTTTGTTATAAAAGGTTATGAGTTATTGCTATAATGTAATTGGGGTGAATTTCAACAATAATAATAGCTCTACCTGTTTATAGTGAATATCATATTAGATGATATTGAAATATAAAATTTCATGTTGATGTATAATAACAAAAGCGGTCAGCAATGATGGTTTTTTTTTTTTGTAAAATGTTATAAAAAACAGTAGATAGTGGCAAAAACCCTGTGTCACTTTAATAGATATTGTTGAAAGAATCATTAAGCAAAATACAAATATTAAACTAGATTAAATGGACACAATACTGTGAAAGAAACGGCATCCTGTGCAAAACAACTGTCATATCGGCTATAGGTAATTGATATAAATTAGATGAGAATAAGTATTTATATTCCACACCAACTTGAGCAATACAAACTCAAAAGCTATAGATTTCTAATAAATTAACTATAAGATAAAAGTAAAGATACTGAAAATTCATAATTATGAAAACATCAACTATATAAGATTTCACTAAGAAAATGTTTAAAAAATAATATAGCACTATACGCTGGTATCTTTTTTGGTTATTTCTTCTATGAATCATCTCGCTTTACCCATTTTCTAAATCGTTCCTCACCAAAATTCACTCTACATGGCAACGCCCTAGAATAGGACACTCTGCAAAATTTTAACTGTTTATTAACAGTTCGAACGAAATTCATATTAAAAAATAAATGATGTATAAAAATACCATTTACATTTATCAACTGTTATTTTCTCCGTGGATTATTTCTCTTAAAATATACCATTTGTTGAATAAAAATATTTGAAACGGAAAAATAATATCACGAAGAGAACATATATAAATATAATAGTATCAAAATATTTATATCGCTTAGTTTTGCTTTACGCCTTTGCAGCTAAGAAAATTTTCTTTTTAATTCTTAATTATAAATGCATGCATTTCGAATAATACAACACCTTTTAGTTGATTGCATCGTTTATAAATTAAAACTACACATAAATAGCTTTGCTTTAATAAGTATAAATATATTTTTTTTGCATAATTTTAGATTTCTAGTTTTGTTTCAGTTAGAGGAAGGTGAAAAAATATATTGCTTAAAGCTTGGTTAAATTGTGTACATGACACATTCAACCAATAAAAGTTATCATTTGGGCAGATTTTTCTCAAATTCTAATGTTATTCCACGTCACATACGTTGAGGCAATATTATTTAGACAACAATATGTTAAATTCTATACAAAATAAAATATTTTTTATATCAGACATTGCACTGCAAGTCCTTGTCTTAATTTGTTATATTTATCACTTCTTGGTAGAAAAGCATCAATATATAAATATTAAAAAAAAAATTTTGTACTTTCTCCATTAATATATTTTATGATCAGTTTATAATGTTCGCGATCAGTGAAACTGGTCTTGATCATAAATATATTTTATAGGAATATTTAATAATTGAATAAATGTTAATTTTTTAATAATATAAAGCAAATACTTATGTTTACTTAATATGCATTTTCAGTATTTATACCTGCTATATTCAAAACATTAAGTTAACAAAATATCTATTTGATCATTATTGAGCTAGCATATTTCTACCACAAAAGTAAAAATAGGCATGAAACTAAAATCCTTGATCTAACGTTGTTCTTTAGTAATTAACACAGTTTTTCAAATAAAATCGGTGCATAATTTTTGAATACATATTATATTTTAATATAATGATGAAATTCTATTAATGTAGTTTTCCCTAAATCGATAAACACAACATTCAACATAAGGTAAATATTCAAAAAATCATCATCGTAGTGTATACTTTACCCGGACTTAGAGTTTAAAATATTTATAAAATTTTTTACGAATTGTCTTGGATTGTATTTTAAGTGTACCCCAAACCCTTCGCCGCCGCCGCCTTGCTGCAATGGAGTGGAGTGATATATCACTGTGGTGGATGTTAATGGAATGAAGATGGCCTATACGTGGTACACCTTACCGGAGGCAAGTGGGCACACATGAAGATCAACGACTCCCAACCTGAAGTGCGCTTTGAATCAATGGCTTGTTACGAATTTACGGCATATTATATACTCATAAAGACGAGTTTCAAAGAAAATAATTTAAATAAATGTGAAATATCATTGACAGTCAATAAATAATTAGAATTATCATTGTTGTACATCTATTGAACGTTCAGGACAGGTTGTTATTGTTAATTTAAACATTGGTTTTATAAAACATATAACATCTCTTTTAATGTTTTAACTGGCAATTGTTGACGGAAAAGCAAATTATTTTGATAATAAAACACAATGAAAATCGGTCCTAATTTGAAAATATAAGATTTTCGCAATAGTACTATGCATTTTGTTTTATTATTTAATGTATGTATTTAATTATTACACCACTATTATTTATAATGATTCGTGTCGTTCATTGTGAGCATTTTACACTAATAAATGTAACCGGAAGCTTTTATTATTTTAAATCGTAAACCTTAATTATTTTTAGGCACACAATTTATTTTCAAAGGAATACGCGGTGACTACATTAATAGTTTTATGTTTTTTTTTATGATTGAATTCTGTGAGCCCTCCTAAATTTATTAAATTTGATAATATGGATAAGTTAAGAAATCGTCTAATGTAGATTATAATTTTTTTGGTTATCGTAAATAAATAATAATAATTTCAAAAATATCATTTACTATAAAACTTTTAATGGGTTATAAGATTATGGTTGGTCGATTAATTTTTTTTTTTTTTGAACGCGATAATATTGTGAACCCACGATAGAATAATAAATTTTCAATTTGGAATTGTACCACGCACTCACAATATTCAGATACCCAAAGAGTGAAACATTTTTTTCCAAGCTTACTTGTCTGATTGTTCGACCTCGTGGGATTACTAAACATACACTAAATGAAGAAGAATGAAATAAAGAGTGCTAAATAAATAATTAATAAGTTAAATGTATTCTATAATTGACACGCATACTGTAATCGTAAAATAGTACCTCTGAGACTGTTGAAAATTTATCGAATGCTTTCCCAATGTTGACATCAGATGCAAAGATCCTGTGAATTTTCACTAGAGTACTAGAAGCCGATTTGTCGAATGTTTACCGCGAAATAAGCGATGTTTTGGAATTAATATTATTTACTATTGTTAATTAACTTTGTTATTGAAAAATAAAATAAAATTTATTATTAAATAAAATTAAGACTTTTATTTAAGTGTATTATATTTCAATTTAACGCAGACGTGCCTGATATAGCCGACAGTTGGCTATTTCCTAAAAGTTTATTTGAATTACGAACAGTATGCTTCGTGACAAAATATTGTTTTGCGGGAATTGGTCACGTACGTGAATTGTAACTATCAGTGATACAATGGCAATTTTTATATAATATTCTATATTATATTATAAAATTAATTAAAAAGAATATGCATATTCGCTGTATTTGCAAGTAAGCAATCCATTCTTCATTAATCAAAGATTTTAAATTTTTGATTCGAAAGCAGAAAATTTTATAATTTCCAAAGACTCAAAACTTATACAGTAATATCCAAAATGCAATGTTTTACCAAAAATTTTTGATTCTTGGTTTTAAATATTTTAACGGTAACTTAATAAGGCGATTCGAGCAGTTCCTTATGGTGTGTAATTATCTCAATCATTTTATGGATATGAATCACTATTCAAGTATATTTAAAATATATCAGTGGCTTATTTACAATATCAATGTGCGTTGAACTAATAAAATGAAAAAAAAACTTTTTTTTGACTGACATTTTAAATAAATCCCTAACTATTCGCGGACCTGCAGTTGGGAAATCTTACCGCATCTTTAAATAATTGTGTATCATATTTATAGGTCTTTGAAGCAAAATTAGTAAATCTATTTATTCTTAATTACAAACTCGATGCAATCAAATATCTCAAATAACAAATATGCGCCTGTATTACTATGATTCGACCATGAGCAATTAAAATAATATTAAAATTACTTTATTAAACAGCTCATTCAGTTTTATGTGACTTAATTTAAATGTAATTAAATAACGTACGTAACCTTCAGTGTATTTTCATTTGTATTCTTGTCTATTTATCTCATTTCGCAAGTCTATTTACCAAAATGCTCTAATTAAACGGTAGGAACGCGAAAAGCATCCCGAGTAGGCCCCGTCCCATCAGGCAACTAGATTTGGTTCATAATTGAAAACATTTTCCCCATTACATTTTTCGTTTTTCAATAAATGCTCAAGCGTTTTATTTACATGACAGGTATGTAAATATTTACACGATTGAAATTTAATCAACGCTTTGCAGAGAAAGGACCACCTTCAAAATTACAATGCAAACCATTATTTTTTCTGCTGTACAGATTTAATAACTTTCCACTACGTGCGCGTTAGTTTTCCCAATTATAATTTGAAAAAATCTTGTTTCTATTGAAATTTAAATTGACCATTGCCGTAGTCGCAGTATCTGGATCACAAACAACATATGGTTGCTGAAAAACCAGTAAATTATTTTTATTTAATGAGGTTTTAATTGTTTTTCGAGTTTATTTAATATAAAATTATTTGATCGTTTTTACAAATGTATTTTTTTATTTTGACTACTATAATATTTAAATATATATAATAAACATACATATAAGTGAAAATTTTCCGTTAATAAAAAAAAAACAATCTTCTAACATCATTATGTTATTTCAGATGAGCTTAATATTAGACAAAACTATTTTTAAAATAGAAAATTAAAAAATAATTTGATCGGGCACACAAAATAAAGAGTCACTTTTTATTTCAACTTCAATCGATTTTTCTAATAAAACTTATAGTTTTAGAATTGAAAAAAATTCAAAGATGGTATTATTTCGTCTATATTGAACTATTCATTAAAAATTTAAAGCATTTCAATAAAGTCGCAACTCAATACTGCTTTACCTGAACACCATGAAAAATGCATACTTTGACGTTACAAATGAACTTGGCGTGGAATACAATGTATACAATTTCTCAGAATATTATAACGATCAATAAAACTTTAAGTCTGATTTTCTCCAGCAAGTCATATTAAGGATACAATATAATAGAAGATTTTATTATGATATGCATATGATAAATATCCATTTCAACATCATAGTCGAGTAAGTATAACTCTTGAGATAGCTGCCTCTTTTGACAGTTATGATTCTTCGAATAGACTCTTTAAGTATTCCAAACTTCTCCTGAATGGATGTAATTTATACAGGATGAATTTCATAAAAGTACGTCATGCATCACTCTCAATCTCAGGGAATCGGTGGCCACGCAAACACACGTAAAACAAACATCAAACTAGAAACATACACACCTCGCGCTGACGTCGATTCATAAAAATCATTAAAACATCGCAAAAGTTCCGGAAAGTTATTATTTAGTGCCCCGGCTTAACACTAAATAAACTGCTCTTCTTTCTCGTAAACACCGATACACTCTTGCCATACTACCTCTGTAAAAACTCCCGGGATAATCCCTTCTTTCAGCGGAGATTTCCTACTATTTATTTTTTCTGTTCCCCGCAAACTTTATCAAGGGTGGATGTAATTGGTTAACGAGTGAGCGAAGCTTATAAACTTTATCCGGGGTGTTGCGCAACTTGTGGGTGTGACTCGAGGGCTTATTTTTCCAGTAATTTATTTGTAGGTAAACCCAAGTTCATGCTCAGATTAAACAAGTTTTGCTTGTTTGGATTAAGAATTTAGGCACTCTTTGATTGAAAGGTAGGCAAACAAAAGTGTTTTGGACGGTGCTGCGATTTGTTTTTCTTCTACTACTATTCGGGTCGAATTGATTGAGGGTACTCGTTTTGAGAAACATGCTTTGAAACAATTTTGTTTTGGACGATCCATGTTAACGAAAGCAATTAGTTTTGATATTCAATTTTGCTTCAAGTATCAGATCAACTTAAAAAAAAAACATTCCTACTAGAATAATCAATAACATTTACAACGGTTGAATGTAAAAGCTTTGAATCAAATCTGAGTTACAGTTGACAGCTGAGTGAAAATATATTAAAGTTACCATTTTATGTTATTCTTGCCTAAAACAAAATATATATTTTTTCTCTTCAGTAGAAAATTTATGACTTATGTGAAGATACCGAACATTTAAAAATAAAGTTTTTAATTATTTACTCACTTTTCATAAATAATAACAACCTTTCAATACATTTATTCCGTAGATGCTTTCAAAAGAATCAAAGACTAGTTTTATTTATTGAAATTTTAATTTAAATATAATTTTAAAAACGAACTTTCATGTGATTATTATTGATAAATATTATAATAACTTCTTATTTTCAATATGCATTCTATAAAAATTTTAAATGTCTTTCACCACAATGCTACATTGTCTTATTAATGGCATCTGATAAATTTAATTAAGAAATAAATACTGAAAAGTAGTTTTATAATATAATATTACATGACTCCATCAAAATCCAATTGCTATCCGTGATTCATTTTTGACAGACATTACTTACATTCCATAATTCAATTCCCGCATAAAGTATTAAGTGACAAAACTAACCTAGTGCCTTGACAAAATCCAACTTTTCAAATTATATTTTTTACGTCGAGAAGCACCTTCCAAACATTGAATAAATCACTCCATGTCTATAAACTTTTTACGGCGCAAACTTATATTTTGAAAAGGAAACAAAGAATTTTTCTCCATTTTTACATAGATCATACAAACTTGTACCTAAATGTTGATATATGAAGTGACAGAAAAAGATCCCATAAACTTTGTAAACCTACTCTAAGGACTTAAAGATGTCAAAAAGTTAATAGTTTTATCAGACCTACTTCATAAATATTTTCAATCAAAAAGAAATTTGTATCTTACACAAATAAAAAAAAATGTTTAATTTTGTTTTTAAAAATAAAAAATATTGATTTAACGTTGTTAAAATGATAACTAGGTAAATAAAATATTTTCTTACAGTCCATACTTTATTTAGATTAATTAATGTTTAATATTTTTCCGCGACCACACATTCATGTAACATATATATATTTATATAGTCAAGAACGTGGAAGTCAATACTATACCTAAAGATATTTTCTCTTACTTGATTATCCCATTGTGAATCCTAAGTATAGATAATGAAGCATGTAGTCAGATAGTGTATGCATGAATTTTTTTATAAGAGGATGAAATTTTACCGCACAGAAAAAAACCACTGCCCACACGCTTATATTGCTTGTATTTCGTTGTAGTTACTTAAAAATATGTTATATGGTGAATTATATTCATAAATATCGTATTCAGTCTAAATATATAAGTTTTGCTATTTTTGTGGAAGGAATTTAATATTTTTAAACAACCTTACCAAATTCTCGTACAAGAAACACTTCATTGTTATGAGGCAACCACTTCAGTTACCCTTCTTCATCACTTGAAGTCGATTTACTAGTAAGCAAAACAACTTAGAAAAACCAAGCGTCAAGACAAACAAATTTCCAGTATTAGAGAATCTCCTCTGTCAAAGGAAAGATGTATTTCTGTGGTGACCATTGTCTTCTTTGATCCTTGTAAGAGGTTCTGCCTAAGCATTCATATAACAAAAGCCTTTATGGTGTATTCTTATTTGTAAGCATTTCGGTATTTACGTACAAAAGTCTTTGCAAAACACTTAGTAGATTGCTTACTTTTGTTTCAGTGTACATGCTTTAAAATTAAATAAATATTCCTGGGTACATTTTTGAACAAACAATCAAATTAATTTATACCCGATGTTGATTACGAAAATTGAAATGATTTTCAATTTCAGAGAGTGTTTGTGAGTTGAAGATTTTAGTCTGTAGAAGTACACAAAAACTTATTATAACATATTATTTTTAATTATTTCCGTTTCCAATAATGAGAGTATTTTCTGCTATCACAAAGTCAATATTATATGAAATAAAATACTGATTTTATTTCGGTAACTAATATTCCATAAAATCGATAGAGTGGATAAAACGAAAAAAGATAAAATTTATACAATCAATAAAATGAAAAAAATAGCTTATTTTGAAGTAAGCCCCACGGTATTACATTATTTAAAGTTGTTAACTTGTTATTAATAAAACTTTTTGTCAAATTTGAATTGTTACAACTTTGTACGATTACACATGTTTTGTCACTAACGACCCGGGGTTCGCTTTTCGGCATCTTCAGGCATGCTATCACACGGATGCAACAAAACTGACGATAACTGTCAGAATGTCTGAAAATGCCGAGAGGCGAAACCCGGGTCGTTAATGACAAAAAATGTGAAATTGTATAAAGTTGTAAAAATTCAAATTTGATATTTAAATTCCATCAAGCAACTTCAATCGATATCATTAAAACTTATGAATTTGAATATTTCGTTATTACTTTCTGGGTCTTATGAATCACGTAATAGATCAGTTTGAACATCAACCGGTATGTGGATTTGCGAGGATAGTATTGTGGTTCGTTTGTTGAGATTTAAGCAGACAAAACATACCACATGAAAAAATATACACCACGTAAAAAGAATTATTCAGATTATTTTTTTTTCCGTCATATTTTTGCGCTTAATTGTTTGCTACGAACTGGTAAAATAAATACGGATATAAAATTTTATTGCAGCAATGTGTGTTGTAAAAATGTGGCGCAATAAATTTATATTTGATATAATTTATTATAATTACAAAATCATTCGATATTTATTCAAATACGTCAAGCCACAGAGCAACAAAATCGCTAACCAGAAAACATATCGGACAGTGTGGTGGAACATTTCCAACAGCAATTAATATTCGTTATTTGAACCTTTGTCCTTTTTAGGTTCGTGCTCAAAATCACCCACAAGGCGAATATAAAGGCAAAGTAACCTCTGTAAAGTTGCATTATAAAAATCAAACATTTAACTGTGTTTTATCATTCGCAAATTATCAGCAGTTTTTACTCGGAATAAAAACAATCTATGACTTATGCAGGGTTAAATTAATATATGGTTTTATAAAACAAAACCTGAAATACTAGTTTATTTCCTATCAAAGTTAGAACTAAAATTTTAAATAAAATTTATATAATAACGGAACTATCGTTATAAAATGTTTGATTGTAAAATATAATTTTGATAATACATCGCAAACTTCGAGCTTCACAAAAAATCTTTTTCTATATAACTTCCGTCCGAACAACTAAACGATTACGACTGTGTCAAGTCTATAGTGCGTTCGTTGGTCAACGTAGAATGTTCTTATTGCGACGGAATCATTATTCTATCTATACATAATTTCATAATTTGTTTATTTTTTAATCAAGTCGTAGATATTTGTGATTTATTTTAGCCTATATAGGTATAGCAGGAATGGTTATCTAACCAAAAGTATTTTCTTGCTCTTTTATTTTATTTATCATTGGAAAAGAATATGTCAAACATCTGATTATATAACAGTTATCCATTAACTTTAAGTGATTATTTATGTTTTATGTCGTTGTATTTGATAATGGCAACAATAATATTTGTTTTAATAAATAAAAAACAAATATTGAATCATATTGTCCCTATATCAGAATTCTAAATTATACTTAAGAGAATATCAAATATAATTCCAAAAAAAATCTGAAATGACATGTCATGATGATGAAAAATATTACATGAACCGTTGAGGCTAGTAACAATTTATTTAGAATTTGGTGCCACAAGCTCCACTCTGGATAGTTGAATTGAAAATACTATCTGCATTCTGAAATGAATATTTTAATCCCTTGAATCACAGTGATGCAAGAGTGCGTGATGTGCGTGATCAGTCTAATGAAAAATATTATTTAATGAGAAATGCTTTCATGAGGATACAGCATTATTATAGAAAACACCGTGCATGAGAACAAAAAGTACATTGCATGTGTGTAAAATACAGAAATCTTTTAAGTTAGATAGTTAGATGTACTATATAAATAATTAATTATTTCAATATATTAAATTAATTAAAATGAAAAAACTTCGATCTTTTACTATACTAAGATATTGCCTTTTTACGCTTTTAGCGGATTTCCCTGATTTGATTCAATATGATATAGGCAAAAAATATATTGATCAAACTAGATTATGTTGATTTAAGAAATAAATCTTAAAGTTTGTGATTTAAAGTCATGACATTCTTTCAAAACATTAAGTGATACCAAAAACAATATATTAAATATTTAGAAAGATACTGAGTTATGAGGTTAAAAAAATTACATGGGAAAAAGTTGTGAAAATTTTATTCTAAATTAATAATTTTTCTTGAGACTAATAACGATTTCATATTAATATATACTGAATTACTTCGGTTCAATTTTCTTTATCACAAGTGGTGTTTTATTGCAGACACTGTGGCAACAGAGTGGCGGCGAGACTTAGCAAGCGTTTTTCAAGAAGTGCCGTTCATTTCGAAGGCGTACAGCTCAACATTTGATTACCGCAACGTGTCTATGTAGCGCTCCATACATTTTATCATTTTTCCATGAACATTCAATGAAAATAAAACAGATTTTAGCCGAACAAAAACATTTTTTATTAAACAGCTTTGAAAATATAAAAATAAGGAGCCACTTTCATTCTATACGTGATCAATTCTGGATCGAAAGAAATATTTTTGCGATTTATTCGTTCAATGAAAACTTTTTAAGTATTTTCAACATATTATACCAGCTGTTGACAAAAGGTTTACATTTATTTACTTGATATCAATATATATTTATATGTCAACACGTACTAAATAAATATATTTTAATTTCGTTATTTATTAATAATACGATGAAAACAAAAAATGTACATCAATAGAAGAAGAGTTGGTACACCTAATTCTATGCTATTATCATCAGCTGGTGCATATAAAGGGGTTGATATCCGTCATAGGCTACACAAGCTCTCAGTTTTTTTATATTTTATTTTTCTATAATGCTAATAAAAATATTCCAGGTCTTTTGTAGTGCGCATTTCAAAAGTCAAAAAATTGCGTAACCGGAGCATTTTCTTTGGTGCAAAAGTTTATGTTAAGGAATGTGATGAATTTTGTTCATAATGTTCAAACAAATGAAAAACAACCTTCTTATTACGTCTATTGACAAAAAATAAATTAATCATAAAAAGACATTGATTCAAACTGATTAGTGTATTTGGTAGTGATGTACTGAATAATGATGATACTTTTTTTGTTAGGTAACACACGTGAAAGAATTTCCTTCTATATTAATAACTATTTCGCCATAAAACCATTGACATAAATCTAAAGATGTTTTATTACTGATCCAGATTCAATTATATTCTTCTGGAACTTCACGCATCTCTATTTTAACAGAGTCCAATTATTCATTCTTATAGCGTGGAATATGCACTCAATTGTATAAATATAAAATTCGACTATTTATTCATTTAACGATATCTTTAATACAGTTGTTCTTCAATTTGTCGTTTTTAACCACTGATTGATTGTAACTAACCATGATTGGGTGTAAAATCATAACAATTTTAAAGTCTTTTTAATACCAATCAAAGATATATATATATAGATGTATTCATTCAAGATATTTATGCATATTTATATTTATAAGACAATCATTTTGCTTCAGTTGGTATACAATAATTAGCTTAACTAAAAATCTCGGAAACCATGATATTTTAATATATATTTTCATAAGATCACTTCTAATATAAACATTTTCACAAAAGAACAAAATACATAAATATATATATATATATATTGTGTTTTTAATCCATATATCGAGCTTTCATAAAAACATATAAATTGTGTGAATATTCGAGACATTTCTACTTCGTTTGGTTGACCTGGTTTCATTTTTTATAATCAAAATATTTTCAGATTTTTTTCAAAGATTAATTGTATTAATTTTTACACAAATACTTGTTAGTTTAACATTTTTGTTACATTCCTTTGAGATTATTTCTTGTTTGAAGCACAGTTATCTGTAGATTTTAGTCAGTCTTTTCAAGATATTTTGTAAGCTGTGAACTTACTAATTATTTTTGATGTGTTAACAAAATTACTTGTTTTTGATTCAATGTTAGCAAACAACTATTGACAATTAAAATTTCGTATATGTAAATCTTATTTTTAACTATTATGAAAAAAATCTTACGCGATTATTAAGACATTAGTGCAATTGGAGAATGATAAAATTTAATATAATTTAGATCGCAGAGAGCGCAGATAAAATTTCAAGATAGATAGGTTAGAGTATATCAACTGAATTTTAAAAATATTATTTAAAGTTAAATCATCATGAATAATAAAGCTAAAGGAGAATCGGTGTATCAAAATTGCATACACGATCTTGGTAATAGTACATATATATATATCGATTGTGTATAATCCCCTTTTTACATCCATTGGAAAAAATAACCACACCACATCTTTTTCTCATGTAAAAATAAAAAATGAATATTTCAATATATAAAAACGAGCAATCCATTTACAAATAATATGCTTCTCAAATAGGTTTAAAGTGAGTTGATAATTAGTGACACAGCCAAAATAAATTAATCAAATTTATATTTTTATATTACACGATTAAACGATGAAAAATCAGACACCTTATTCGCAATGCATCTCATATCATATTTGTATAACAAAATTAAATACTAACTCAGTACTAGTGGCTTACATTTTCGTTACAGAAGACCGCGATTGAATGAACTGGAGCAATTAGTAATTCACATAGATAATTACGGACACAACCTAGTTAGTAGCCGAACCAATTTTAATTCATTAAGATTACTTAAATTATTATGAGAGACTGACTAAAAATTTATTTTCATAATAGAATCATATTATATTATTTAATATTTTGTATTCAAATAAGGCTCGAATGTTGTTTTTTAATATTTATAACTTATATTCTTGCTGAAATAAACAATTATATTTCATATAGGTGACTAAAATCTATTTAAATCTACCTATACTGATGGTATCACGGCAGTATAATGACTTTTTCATTAATTTAAATAAAACACCTTTATGATATCTACTGAGGATCCGTGATGGAATTTCAAAATCGCATTTGAATTATTGTAACTTTCTTTGGTTTTACATGTATCACTAACGGTCCATATTGTGCTTTTCAGCATCCTCAAGATTTCTTTCCATGGATGCAACATAATCAGTTACAGAATCAGCAACTGGTTGCACCCCTGTGATACAATGCGTGACGACGCTGAAAGGCGAAACCCATGTAGTTTGTGACAAAACATGTTAAATTGTACAAATTTTCAATAATTCAAAAATGCTTTTTCACCAAGATGGGAGATATTTTTATGTATTTACATAATTATTAATGAATATTTTATTTGTCTTTTAAATATATTTATAAAATCGTTCTTCAATAAAATAGATTAAGAGGTTTCTGTAGAAATAAACTAAATTCAATCTATGAAGAATACTATAAATTTACGCCATAGAAAATTGTGTATATATTAAACAGCAAATTGTTAATGACATATGCATATCATAGAGTGAAATTCTAAAGTGTTACAAAGCGCTTTGATTTTATGCTGAGAAACTTACTTCAAAATATACTCGCCATGTTTACGAGACTGTATTTCATAACTACCTTATCGTTGTGTTACATTAGGAGGGTTGAATATATTTGTATTCATACTGTAACAGCATATGCCCTGTATTATTTTCACCTGCCTGTGTAAGTATTTCGCGGCGCAAAGAAGGTGTGAGGAGAAATTTGTTTTTCTAATTTGCCTTTTATGTACTTACACACAGGAAAAAATTAGGTAACTGGGAATATTTTCCCGACACGCTTTAATTTATCGTTACCCGTTTTCCCACCAAAGGTGCTTTTGTGATTTCTAAGAACGGCCTTTATGAATAAGGTCAAATTTATTTTTAATAGGAATATATTTGGTCATCATAAAAGATACAAAAAAAGTAACAATATGTTGAATTATAATGAAATTTTCCCAGATATCGGGTAACGTTTACTTTAATTAATTTAAAAAAGATGAACAAAACAATACTAATCAAATATAATAAATTATTAGTTGAATTTATTTTAATAAAAATTTTGCCAAACCTAACAATCAAAATTTAACATTTATGGAATTTGTGATCAAAGATAAGAAACTGTAACGTACTTGACTACTACGTACGACGTACTACGCAGCTGACATACTATAATATAAATATACTTTATATATCAAACCACTGTTCACATTATTGAGAATGATTTTGGGTTGCAATTGATTGTTAGAAACATATGAAAATTATAAACACTAGAATATTAAAAAAGCCTTTGGACTTTTACGAAAAATCGATAGCAAGCTATTTGAATGAATTAGAATTCATATCTATAACATGGTTACAATTTATTAAAGATGTCATTAATCATATTTCACGCGCCTATAAATAATGGCTTATATTTTACATACGAATAATTTAGTTGTACGCAGCTCTATGAAACGTGCCTGGCATTAAAACATTCAACAAACCTTTTAAGGAATGATATGAAATGATTTATACTAAATCATTTATTGAAGTTCTGCGCCTTTTGATTGATTGCTATTTTTTTAAATAACGACTGTTTTGTAATTTTAATGTATGATACGGATTGTTAATTTTCCATTGACACTAATAAGAATGCTTAATTACATTTGATATAAAATTTGAATAATAAAGCCTTTGCAAGTTTAATGTAAATCTAAGGATCAATAATTCATCAATTTATTTATTGAAAAAGATGTTTTATAACTTTTAGCACAACAGTATCTTAAAAACCAGGCAAAGAGAGCACGTTTATTCAAACGAATACTCTCCTGTCACAACTTTCAATATCATCCACGCTGGAATAGAGGCAGGTTTATTGGCAGTTCTAAGAAAAAAAAATGTTGTTCCAACTTGGATGTGAAATATTAGTTTTCAATATTTTATGAAGACACAAAAAGCTACTAAAATAAAAATAGCCTCTTTTATAAACCTTCTTTTACAGGGATAATAAGGAAAAACATTGCTATGAATATAAAATGTATCAAGTAAAGTTGAATGTTCGTGCTGTGCTCAGAGCTGTGTCCGGAGTCAACAATATTATACTTGTCAAATGTATTTGTATATTGTTTTGTGTAATATACATCTTAGTGTCGGCAATGAAGAATCATGCCCCAAATATATTAATAAAAGTGAATTGTGACTTAAAAGTTCTTGATAAATTTATTATAGCGCAGCAAAGGCATCGTTAAAAATAGGATAGTTCTGCAATGCGGCTAGCAAGCAGTTACAATCTTTTCAGGTCTCTAGGGAAATTTTGGACAAAAGATTGACTGGCAGACAAATGTTTTGATTTCAGAAAAAAACAACGATTGATTCATTTTATTTCAAACTCTAACAATCAGAAAACATTTGATTTTCAAGTGAATTTAACCCAAAGTTAATTTAATTTATATAAAAATATACAATCATCAACCATCATTTTATGTTCAAATTATGAAAAAGTTTTTTTTCTCTATTTTTATACATAATCAAAAACTCTGGGTTAACACACCAATGTTATTCTTTCAGATAAATATTCTACTTTACCCATAAATAAATGATATTCCGTTACCCAATATCATCTTAGAACTCTACCGGATTTTAGAGTATACATAAAGTGAATTTATTTAATTATGCTTGTTTTTTCGTACTTTTCAAAAGATTAAGTTACAATAAATCATCCAATAAAATATTTCATAGAGCGGCCCAAGAATTGAGAACAACCTAATATGAACTTCATTGAGTAAAAAAAACCATCGCGAAAATCGATATTTTCAATATGGAATGACCAATATGGTTTATAAATTGCATGCATTACTTAGAAAAAACATATTCTTGGGATCAATTGTAGACTATGGATGGTTTGTCATCAATTGGTGTGGTGTTAAACTACTAGCGGCTTACAGCTGGCGGTAAATCGTTGGCAATAAACTTCTCATACCCGTATAAAACATCTAAACGAAGCCGATTTCTGTTTTAATCTTAACAGTATATTGTTAATCTACAATTACTTACCAATACCTTGTTTCGCGAATGCTCAATAGCACCATTACGACACGCCTGTTATATTAGCTTAAAATGAAAACAAAACTTCTAATTTAATTTTATAAATACTGAAAAAATATTGCGTAAATTTAAAAAACTTTTATTTGCTTATTATAAATGTATTCGAT
Source organism: Himalopsyche japonica (assembly GCA_028555115.1). NCBI lineage: Eukaryota > Metazoa > Arthropoda > Insecta > Trichoptera > Rhyacophilidae > Himalopsyche > Himalopsyche japonica. The sequence goes on from JAHFWJ010000061.1 coordinate 1,329,298, forward strand.
CGCCCATTTTGATATTGAGTTTCAATGTTTTTTAAAAATAATTCTCTTTTTTCCGCAAGGCTGTAGTTCAACAAAATTGTTTACTTTTCAAACTCATTAATGCGGTGCAGAACAATTTCACTCTATTTATTTTAATTTGTACCCCAATTAACAATGCTAATATAATTTATTATACACCATCTAAAGTTATTTTGTAATAAGCGTGAATAATTATCATTTAATTTAAATAGTAATTTTATGATGATGCGGTTTCCAGATTTATAATTTTTATATGAATGTGATTAATTAATGAAAAATACAAAAGCTCACGCCTTAAAAGCTATATGATTCCTATTTTGTATTTAAATATAATTCGGTTTGTATTAGACGATGTCCAATAAAATAAAAAAGTCATAAAAGTTAAATCTCATTTGTTATATTAGTGATATATTATATGTTTAATTGATGTCAGAAAATTATACAATTTATGATTTTAATGTAAATCATTCAGGCTAAAATTTTAGTTTTTGTGTTGAAATATTTTCATTTATTTTTGGAAGTACGAAGGGATATTTGACTTCAATATCTTCAGATTTTTTTTAATACTTTTTTTTAATGGTGTTTGCATATACAATATGATACTTATAATAAATTTTATTTTTGTTTTGTATCGGTAAGCATAACTCATCATGATTTAAAGCATTGCTTAAAACAGTGGTCGGCAACCTACTACCAGCGGGTAATTGAATAATCCACTATGATATTTTGAAATACCCACCAAGAAAATATTGTTTTTTATAAAATTATTTATTCATTGAAAATACCATAATTTAAAAAAATAAGATGAATAAGTAATAATGTTTTTTTGTTACTTTGTATATGTTTGTTTTATAAGAAAAAAAATTATTTACACATAAATTTTAGTTCTACAAATTTTTTTATAGGATATAGTTGATAGCTCTATCGTCTCACGCTCTCGTCGTAACTTATATATATATATAAATTGTAGAACTAAAATACATTGCTATTTTTTTCACCGTGTTATAATGGAGTTCCACCAAATAAATGCCAATTCAATCAATTGAATTGGCAGATTTTTATGACATCGATTTTTCAAAATACCAAAGCTCATCATTGACAATCATTCCAATCTAATCACCCTTCTACTAATGTAACGTACCAATCGAAATCAACATCAAAAATGTGAATTCGCCAAGTGGATTTGACGGTGAGTTGTGGCGCGGTCGAGTTTCCATCGTTTCGGAAATCAATTGCGCCACACCATTGTTCCATCGTTTCACCTGACGATATATATATACATATAAAAACAATTTGAAGTGGCGCAATGGAACACCCGTAGGGGCTTTACGTTGGTAAGTATGCTGTAATACCAGCCTCTAGGGACAAAACATTATTTTTTTCAGTATGCTTAATTGAAAAACCCTGTCATAATTCTTTGATGTTAAGGTTTTAATCCAATCCTTAAATAGGTACGAATCGCTTTACAGAGTTTTTTACATTTTTTTTAGTCTTATAAAATGTATTCAATACATATATATCTAACTCAATTAATAATCTTAAAGTTATCCAGAAATAAAAAAGCTTATTCGCCTAATGATATTTGTCCATAGTGTTATGTTTTTTTATGACTTACAACTTTAGCGTAGTATGATTATATTGAATACATAATCAAATACATCGCAAAATCGAATAAACTAAACTAAACGCAATATTAAGGGAACAAAAAACAAAAGTTCTTACTGCTGTGGCCGGAAGATGACGGAAGTGACCGATCCAGTGGTTTTCGTTTGTGGCCACGGTGATCGCATGCAGCCACAGTAGGTTTTCGCTACGGCTACCAACAGCTTCATAAAAAATATTTATATTAAAAATATATATATTTGTAAAGTTATGAATATTTTCAAATCGATTGAATACATCCGACTTGTCTAGTGTTTAGTTGAGTTTTTACCCCAAATGAATCCCAAAAAGATTTTTGGCAAATGCACGGCTATTTTTATTACATCTCAAAAAAAAACTAGTGCGGTCACGAGACATTTCCATAAGACCGCAAATATTTATAATACAGTCACAGTAAAAATTTACGTAAGAACCACTGGTCTCGTACTCCGCTCAACCACTAAATTGTAAAATTATAAATGAGTTTTTTCTAAATATTTCTAAAATTATTTGAAAAACGCATCACAACAAGATGGTGATATATTTTAAAGTATATTAACAATAAAAAAAATGCAAAATTGCATTTAGTCATATATTTATTTTCATTTAGTCAAATTCCAAATATTTAATTAATAAGAAAAATAAATCAAATTAGTTAAGCTATATTATTTAATTTTTTTATATACTGTTTAAATGTCACCGATCCCATCAATATTATTATTACGATACTGTAATGTAATGCAAACTGTTTCTGTGTTACTGGTTAATCATGATACTGAATTTTATATGTATGTGAACGAAGACCAAAACGACAGCTGTCATTGAATCGTTGATAACAAAAGTCTAAATGAGTAATTATGAACTCTTTAAAAAACAAATCATTTGAACCTGCAACTAATTTTCTAATATACACATATTTTCATTGAAATGATTTAATGTTATTTTTGTGGAAAGATGCAAAAGTAAATTAAATAGAATATTCAAATTAATTAATCATTTAAAGCACCTATTACTCTTATTTTAATGGTAAATTGTAAGATCAATTTTGCCTATCGTGAGCATTATCAACAAATAATTGCTATTGAAAAATGTATGCCCGAGATGAGTGAAAAAGTTCCTCATCTTAAAAAAATAATATTATGAGAAAAATATTACGAAACATTGTGTTTTATTATTTAAATATAATGCTTTACCATCAAGATGTGACAGTAAGCACCTTAAAAGTGGCTTATTGTAACTACTACATTGCCTTTGTTATCCAAATTGTTGATTTGGATGTCAACATATTCAATATAGACGAAAGTGAAAGATTTATTCGCTACACTTGTTTATTTTTCTTTTGTTATTTAGTCCTCTAATTTGCAACATTTAATTTTTAAATATTTTTGACGTTGCAAAAGCAAAAAACTTATAATTTGTAATTTTTTGTAACGTGTATTTACCGAATAAAATAAATCAATGTATAAAAACGGATCTTTAGGATTGATTCGTGTGAAAATAAAATACATTTTTAAAGATTTTTTTGCTGTCCGTGATAGAATGTGGCGCTGCGTAAATGTAACCCTGTCAATATATCTCTTCAGGTTGTCTTTATCCATCATCATAGGCTGTCATATCTTATTGACTTGTTATGTAAGCGAAAATAATGTGATGTGCGTGAACGACACCAACTACGTGCGATTATCAAAAGCTTTGGAGCTGTGATCACCTCTCAAAAATTGTGATAAATCAAATATTCCTTTACAATTCGACGCCAAATCATTTTCTTGAGGAATTATTTTGAAAAATTCTAACTACTACAACACAACTATGCTAATATTAGCATTTGAACATGTAGTGCATGATTTAAAGGTATGTGTAATATATGTTATTATTATATTTGTTATGTAAATATATTTGAGAGATTCAAATGGTATGCACGTCAAAAATTCTATTATTAAGTACTCTACTAGTATTAGACCACTACAATTTTAAGATTTTTCCAAAAATTTACTTTGAGTTGTAATTTTCCATAGTCTGTTTAAATGGCAAATTGTTATATATATAATATATACGAACCTTTCAGAAATTGATGTATTTTGACTAAGCTTTTTACTCTTTATATCTTGCTCATTATCCACATATACAATACATATTGTTGATAAGCCACGTGATAAAAAAAACTTTACAGACATGTTATTTCAATTTATCAAAAAATATTGTTATCTATTAGCAGTAAAGATTGTAATAAATAGTATTTACTACAAAATAAATTTCGGTAGAATTATCCTTTTGATAACGGATGAGAGTTTTGTGGATTTCTGGCTATTACTTTGTAGTAGATAAACCCTCTAGCCATTGTCACTTTATTCAAATGCAAAGCATGCATAGTTGCACGTGTCAGGCATCATGAGTATCACTGCATTAACTTCTTGCCCTCTATTGAGATGCACTGATAATGCACACACTTTTTATTGTGTGCATGTAATCATTTATCTTCAATACTTCAGAATAAGAGGGTGCATCGTAAATCATAATTAGCGGGAAACAGTTTCATTAGTTTAGAGATATTCAAAACTTTCTGTCCTAAAATACAATCAAATTTCATATATTTCATTCATTTTGTTCCATAGATAATAAAAGCTACACGATAAATCTATCAATAGTCGCATCAAAACATTTTAAAAACTATCAAACTGATAATTGTATTCATTTAGTATTCATAAAAGTTCAAGCATCTGGACATATTTTTGTTCCAATTCTACAATCAACATTTTTTCTACATAATATTTAATTATTTGCAACGTTTTTGTAGTATAATCACAAAACACCAAATTACATTGAGATGATAATAAGGCTCTTTCAAAACTACAACAGAGATCGTGGAGTTATTTTCTTTAAAACAGAAATGAGATACGGCGATGCCGTCTTTCTTTCATCAGTTTAACTGTATTAACCGCTTCCGTAGCTAAGTAGAAAGGATCATTAATTTTTATGTCTTTCATATTTTTTTAACGTTTTTGAATATAACATTTATAGAAAAAGCACATTATTTTTATGTATATATGCTATATAAAAGTAATATCGATACAAACAATCTCATCACTATTTATTCAAGTTGATTTTTCTCTGATAATATTGATCGTTTTTGGGGTAAATAAAACACATAATATGTATTTTTATTCTATTGATTTATTCGTAATTTTTCTGTACCTAAATACATTTTTTCTTCGTTTTAAAAAGCATACATTTATCTTAACAGCAAAGTCTATATTAACGAAAGCATTCAATCACTTTTCTTGTTACTTTACACCAAACAAATTTTTTAAAAGGTTGAAATAAAAAATATTGTGTAATATTTTCATTGCGTTCATTTAAAACTATATACATATTTTTTACCAAAAGAAAACTTTACGTTCATTGAACCCAAGTTTCACGAAAATTTCGATACTTTTAATTTAAAATCTATTACATAATCACGCCTTGTTTTGCTTATCGCGAACATTTCTAAGTGACAAAGGTCAAATTAAAATAATTTGAGTCATAATATACTTGTTAATCTGACAAAACCTTACTATAAAGAAATTATGCTGTAACTTATTTCTGTTTTATATGATTAAACATTACTAAAAACAAGTTTTCGAAAAATTTCATTCCACATCCATTTATATTCATCGCTTGTGATTATATTTAATCAATATTAGCTAGTTTGTTTTCCATGTTTTGTTGCCTTTGTTTACATTTTGTGGGTTTGAATATGGTATTATAAATAGTAAACCGTTAATTAATTTAGATTATTGCCGCACAATAGCCAATTAACCGTTTGGAAAATGAAAACACGCCTCTATAATACGTATAGTATACATTATCATATGTACGACGCATACCAGATTTAATTATTTATAAATAGTGCTCATGTAATTCGATGTAGTGTTTCAATATAACAAGGTCGAATATTACATATAATATTTTCTTAATTGGCTATCTGTAATTCTAAAATATGCATTGTTTTTTATATGAAATACAAATATTGAAATTTTTCATAAATTGTATCAATATAATTCTACTTCAAAACAGATCATGACCACGATGTTTGCTTATGAAGGCATCTTAACAAAAACATTTTTTTCGAAAACTGATTGTTACATTGACTTATTATTGTTGATAAATAGGATATGGATTCCAACCAACTTTTCCATCGGGAGGATGGGAAGGAATCTTTAGAAATTACAAACCGCCAAGCCTTTGAAGCGGAACCCATTAATCGATTGAATATAGCATTGCATATTGGTACTAAAATTCATAAAATTAGTCAAATGAATCATGATTTAACGAAGTTATTGAATATAATATTTCACATATAACAAGCAGACTATATGAAAACAACTTTTCTTTTGCCAAAAAACTTCCTTACTATTAAACAAATTCGTAGTGGGCATTGTTACAAAATAATCAGTAATATATAATATTATCTACATTTTTATTGAAAACAATCAAAGAATCGAATAAAACGATTCATATATATATATATATATATATGGTAGGTCATTATGTATGTATACATATATTATATAATCAGCGATTTGAAAGCGCGATGTATAGCAGTGTGATGTCCGAATACAGTCACGCACCTTCCTATGTTCATTCACAATAATAAATCAACCCCCTTAGAAATATCCAAGTGATATATTTATGCCTTTTTTCCCACCGCCGCCAACCCTGTCTTATTGTTATCCTAATAATGCCCACCCCAAACCATCTTTATTTATTATTAATATAATACACTACCTTCATAAAATATTTGATACAGAGCAGTGTACCATAAAATGTTTTACGCAACCCTTTGTCCAATTGAAAAGGGGTGCATTCTTCTTCTCTTTCAAATAGAATTTTTATAAAATACCTCTAACATTAGTGCCCTTTCCTATCTTTGAGGACAATTCAAAGCATAAAAACAAATAATTTATAATCCATTTTTCAGATCATTTCAATCAGATGATCAGTTGATAATACTTGCGATGTGCGAAACCAGTCCTGAGCATTATACATTTTGTAAAAATAGTATTGTGAATCAATACACATTATCTCAATTGTCGATGTGTTAGCGTGCAGATTTGAACTTTTTCTAAGTACCGCCACCTGTTTAAGTTAAAAAATATGATGGGAACTGCTTTAATAATTATCATATTTTTTAGCCATTCTATCTTAAAAACAAAACTTTGATTGGGTTTTAGTAAAAGAAAAAAATGTGCCTTTATAAATGACTACATATAACATTTGATGAAACAGAAATTTTATTCTTCTTATAAAAGCTACCTTTCATCAAAGCAGCGGTGTTTTCCAAATGATATTTTCATAAAATTTTCCACGCGTAAAATGTTAAATTTTTATTTGATTTTGAGAATACTTACTGCCACCGATGATAAATGAAAACATCTGAAATTATGAATAAAAGTGTCTTGATGGGTGAACTGCGTCAGTGAAATTTTTCATCAAAAATGAACGACATTTAAAGTATAGTACTTCGACTCTATCGCCTCGTGAAAAAGAAAACTCATTTGCCTACCTACGTCAGTTTTATTTCGCACTGTGATAACCTGGTGTCGAGGAACATACGGTGCAAATTATAAAACGTTTTCTGTTAGTACTAATAAATTTTTTCATGTTACTAAAAAATATTTTACCCATACAGTCCAAATAACATAAAATTTTTTAACTCATACGTCACAGTAATGCTTCCAACGAAACTATTACTTTCGAGGAGAATATGTTGTGTCATTTAATTACTTGTTATTTCATGTTAATATATATATTTTTTTAATTTTGTTTATATCAATTACAGATTCCGTGATTGTTACGTTTTTCTTTTTCATAAAAGTTTTGAATTGCTTTGTATATTTGTGTTCTTTTTGTGATGAAATATAAATCAAATGGTTTTTTTCACAATAACTCTCATAAAAATAACAATGTTTATATAACGTCCAATGCCAACAAATATAAGGAGTTTCAAATTTGAGACCGTTTTGACTCAATTAAATAAATCGCGAATCAAAAACTTTTTATTGCTTAATATTTTATTCAATACAATTCTTCGAACAAAAACAAACAGAAAAAGTATTTTGATTAAGTTATGTATTGTAACATTCTCAGTATTTCAAAGAATGTGATTTTATTATGCATTAAAAGCAATCTGTTTTCTTCGAAAATGTTTTTCTAACCACTGACAGTATAAAATATCAATCAATTAAATCAATAGATATAAAAAATTGCCTCTTTTTTTTACACAATATTTTGTTTTGTTTATTCAACTCGTAGAGCACAGGGGTGATTACACTTTAAAAAATGCCCACATTATATTCTGTGAATGAAATTGTATTTTCAAACGTCAACTGAATTTTATTGAGTAACATAGTATTGATTTGGTAGTACTCGAACAAAGATATTATTATATGGTAAAAATCTAAAAACATCAAGTTTTTTTAATTTTTTATGTTTTGGCTTGACACTTTTACCTTTTCATAATAAAATTCTCTAGCTAATTACCATTAAATCTTTATAAATAAATTTAATAGCTTAAAATACGTCAATCTCAGCGATTTTTTTTCAACGATTTGTTAATAATATCATCAATTATATCTATCCTTAAAATTTATTATCTTATCCTTTATAAAAATTTAGAGAATTTGATTAAAATTATTACCTCAGATACAAAAATCATAACGCTCGACAAAAAGTATTACAGCAAAAGCTTTATAGATGGCAAGCAACGAATAAATTTATGAAAATAGAATTACAAGATAAAATTTTGCTTACACGTGTAACATTTTTTCGACGGCTTAATATTTATAATTTATCGCAGGCCACAGTTTTTTACCACTATCAAAATATGATATGAAAATCAAACAACATGTACGTAACTTTACGAATTCATTCGCTTCGCTGCGTATTAAGCCCAAAGCACACACTACGTGGTCAATCCGAAACAATCGAAAGCTGTCCAATTCGTCACACAAAATATTTTTTTTCCTCAAGTAATAAATCGTTTTTGAGATAAAAAAGTCTTGAAGTTTGCGTATAGTACATTCGGTGGTTAAAAATTAATATATATATTTATATTTCAAGTGCATTTAAAAAACAAGGATTATTTTACGCGTTTATTAGGAGCCAACCATGTCACTTCTTGGGGGATAGAAAGATATCATATTTCATCAAATAAAACTTGTTTTATTCTTTATAGTTAACACCCGCTTAAAAAAAATATCATTATTTAGTTATTTTAAAATAAAATATATTTTAAATTTGATAAGTTCGTCTTAAAAGCTGTTATATAGCGAGTACTTTTTTTGCAATCTGAGATTATTTTTTCTATAAATAATATTATATAATATCCGAGCAAACTTGAAGGATACCAGAACTCATGAACAAGTAAGGCATTTTTTTTGTTGAAAGTAATAAATTAAATAATTGTTCTTAAGTATCTCCCGAGAAGGTTTCTGACGTACTAAAATATAACAAAGCATGTATCTTGTACTGGAAATAAAATATCACTTTTGTACAAAGCATATATCTTCGATTTTTTTAAAAGTTATTCTTAAGAAAAATTTAATTGCGTGATATGTTTGAAATCGTTTTATCGTGTCGTAGTTTTCATTTGTTGTTGATATTAGGTGTACCAAAAAAGAATGTCGTTTTTTTGTTCTTGCTTTTGAATTGTCAGTTGTGCTTCTCCAGCAGATCCTTCACAAAATGTTTTTGTGTTTTATAGTTGACTATACATACCTGAAGTGTATTGTAATTTTTAAATAAAAATAATAACAACTATATTTATAATGAATAGCTTTTATTGAAGAAAGATACCGAACAAATGCTACAGAAAGTATTTATGCTACATCAGGGAATGTTTTAGATGTTTGTCAGAGGCGGTTCAAATAGTTTCGATCTGGAGATTTCAATTTTAAAAAAACACTGGAAGTGGAATACCAGCTCAAGTAGACGAAGATGTTTTACCTATGCTTATAAAGCAAAATCGACCATTGACTATTCATGAAATCGCAGACAAACTCGGATTTTCACGGTCAAGTGTACACGAGCACGATAAAAACATTGACAGGACTTGGAGACAAGGAAGATGGATACCGCACAGGTAAAGTGAAAAGTATCAAAGTTAGGGAATAAACGTGTGCAAAGAGGAGTTGGAGTTTAATTAAAAAACAACATTTTTGCAATATCTTATAATGGAAGATATAAAACGGTGTTGTATTCTAGGTAAAGACACAAAATAAAAACTATAGTTATCGAAATAGCGACCTGCCCTTGCTAATCACAGGACAAGCGTTTTTACAGCAGGTCAATGCACAGCCACATACTGCAAAATATACAAAAAAAAATATATGGACCTGGAATGGATGACGGTAATACACCGACCATATTCATCAGACATTGCTCCATCCGATTACCGTTTGTTTCAGTCGATGCAATATCCTTTGGATGGCAAAATATATACTTGTTACGAAGAATTGAAAATGGGACTATCTGAGTATTTTGATTCCAAGCCAATCAAATTTTACAAAAAAATGGTTTCAAAAATCGCCATATAGGAAGAAAGATATCATCACAAATGGTAAAAATTATAAAGCAGACAAAACTTTGATAAATAAATGTTTTAATCGGTTCAAATTTTATATTAAAAAAACGACACTCTTTTCCGGTACACCTAATATAATAAAAATTATAGGAATAATAGCATTTTTAAAAAATAGCTCTGATAACACTCATATAAAGAAGCACGTGCAAAGGCTTTTCGATAATCACTTTGTTTTTGAGCATATCAGCTTTTACAAATATTTCAAATTAAACTCTGAAGAGTTCCACGGAGAGATAAGATGTTCCACGGGAATAAAAAAAGCCTCCCAATATACATATGATTAAATAACACTCAAGTCTTTAGCCAATATATTAAACGTAACATTGAAAAGGTTAAATTAATTTTTTCAAAGTAATTTCTCAAAAAACTTCTATTTCAGTCCGAATTTCGTTACAGAAGTTCCATCGCTTTCACTAATTTTGTGTGTGATACAATATTTTTTTCCTGCAAATTGGTTGTCACACTTTCAATGGTTATTTTCCATATCTGTTTTCATAGCTGTTTTTCATAACACTATCCCGATAAAAAAAAACACTTATTTTTGACTCAATACACAGCTGTACAATATTCTTTTTAGCGACACAATAATAGTGTTAATAATTAATTGAGAATATACAGAGAGAAATTGTTTTCATTGTTTGCACACTGTGACATGTTAATTAAACATGTGATATATATATAGCCACTGCTCTATTGGTGCTTTCCATTACAATATGGTGGTGAAAAAAAACAAATATACACGTCACTTTTTTTGAACTGGTAGTCGGGTCAATTTTTAAGCAGTATACAATTGTGCTTACAAATCATAAATTAGGTTTATGTAACTTGGTCAACCTCTAAGGTTAAGTAATATACTGAGAATCCACCGCGGTGGAGGAGTTGAATCTATTCCGCATTGAATACAAAAAGGATTCTAAAATATCTCATTACACATATGATGTCGCTAATAATAGATTATCTTAAAATGGGCATATGTTGACATCAAGTGAACGTGGCCTACTTGGCCTATGTCAAGATAGTGCACACCAAAAAGCGTTCCTCGTTTGGAATCCATCTTCGGCAGTCTCACAGTACACGATTAGCGTCATGATGGCTATATGTGATATATCGTGCAAATTCCACTTTTTATACAAGTATTTATGAAGTCCATAAAATATGAATTGGATTTAAGGTTAATCGGAATAAGGCTATAATAATACTTTTGATTGAGCATGGTGAAAAAAATAGCAATGTGTTTTAGTTCTACAAAATTATATTTTTAAATATCGTTGATAGCTATTTTGGCTCACGGCATCGTCAGAACGTGATAGTTCTGACGATGACGTGAGCCGTAATAGCTATCAACAATATTTAAATAAATAATTTTGGAGAACTAAAATACATTTTTGTTTCACCGTGTTATAATGGAGTTCTACCAAGTGAATGCCAATTCTATCAATATAATTTTGATTGATATTTAGACATAAATAATTTGTTACACAAAATTAATTTTCTACTTACAATTGATTTCCATTGTTACTCACTCACGAATTTGCAACGCAAATTTTAAAATCAAAGCTTAAACTAAATCACCCAACGGGAATGTGTAAATTATATTCTAAATAATAGGCAATTTATGCTCATATTGATCGATCAATCACTATCTACGAAGCCTTTTGTTATAAGTAATATTGAGTAATGAACCTTATGTGATCAGTATGCTTGACTAGCTACCGTTAAATTATCAGAGAATTCTGCAAAGCAAATTTTCAAATTAGGAACGTGTTGTTTTAAACATACGATTTTTTTCTGAAAATTAACCTTTTTATCACGTGTTTGAGCACAATCAAACTTTTCTCTCTTGGCTCATTTTTTTTTTAAATAAAAGTAATAATCAAAAGTATAATTTCGTTTATAATATAATTATCGTTACAGTAAGTGAATAAAATTTTCGATATAATTAGATTTCTGAGAATACCTTTAGCTTGCCGGCGCATGCTTTTCACGTCATAATTATTCAAAGAATAAAAACGGTCTTTGACATAATTGATTAGTGGTTGTTAGAATCATGTTATGAAAACACATATTATTTGATACAAATTCATCATTTTTTTTATAAATATCACAACCGGTAATGCATTTTACGATTAATTATGTTTGTATATATTTTTTATTAAAACCCTAATTTTATTATTTTACTTTTCTACTTAACATACACTAGATAACCTTTCTTATGAAATTGTATTTCCACGCGATTGGTCAAATTTACAAACCATTTAAATTTTTATCTTTGAAATTATTACAAAATGCGTTATGGTTACTTAAAACATATATTATTAATTTGGTATATCCATATTTTTTTAAATATTATATGCATTCATCATATATCGCAAATTACTAAAGAAATGAAACGTTACAATGATTTCGAGAGAAGGATTGAAAAAATCACCCAAAATACTCAATATTAAATTCACTCATCTTAGAATTTGTTTTAAGCTTTCTTAGTTTGATATTATTTATTTTAAAAAAATACGTTTTCTTCCTATATGGCATGTTATATGCATAAATGATTATCAAAATAAAGGTCGAAATTAGTAATTGAAATATTACGTATGATTTTCCTTGAATCTCCAGAATGTATATAATATGTATCAACAGATAATTGCTTCTCATTAAAATTAGTAAACACAATCAATTAATATTGAGAAGCAATAACAACTCAACATCGAGCAGAAATGATCACCTTACGAAATTGGAATACGGCATTGCACGCTCAAATTTGTACCCGGTATTAGTGAACAGTCGAATAGGAATAGATTACTAACTGAGAGCAAGGAAACAGCAAACAGCAGATGCTTGCCATACTGATGCAAATTGCTATTGTCATCTATCTCAACGCACCCGAATCACATTGTAATGCAGTCCGTCTCCATTGTCATCTTATCGTGTTGGGAGAATTACTCATCTCTATTACGGAAGTTTATCGTTATATCAAGCATATTAGTGTAATGTTAAGATATTCAATATTAATGATAACTTGCTATAAAATTCAATACATATAAACTTACGGCTGTAAACTTTTTTTGTAAAGTTTACGTTTTATAACGAAAACTGAAAATATTGTCGATGTTTTTTTACGATTATACATTCTTTCTAAAATAGCCATGCAAAAAAATATGGAAAAGAAAACAAATTATATTTCATTTAATAGCAATACCATCGAAAGAAAATGTGCTTGAAATGTCGAACTCGAATGAAGCATATTCAACTGAACACAAAAACGGACCAGCACGAAAATATTTTTTTATATATTTCGTTTTATTAGTTCTCTTTATAAAAAAATACCGGATAACTGGAAAAAAACGATACCATTAATCAATCATTCCGTTGAGACAATTTGCTCCATACCTCATTTTTATATTCATATCCTCTCGATTAAAGAATAGATTAAGTGACTAAATATCAGTTATCGTAAAAATGCATATATATTTTGAAATTCTATTACCATTATTTATAAAGGTGAGCATTGCGCGTCAAAGTGTAAGAAAAAAAAAACAAAACACACTTTGCTTAATTTGCATATATAATACACTTGTTAACGCTAATATTTAATCTTGCCGGTGTGAACCACATGGTAGTTTTTGCAGGATTATTTATTCAGTACGAAAATAGGACAACGGCTACTGTTAATGAATGTTTAAGGCGATTTACTAATGTCCCATGAAAAGATAAGCGTTTAACAGTTATTTGGTTGGACGTGCAAACGCTTAGGACATTAAGAGTGATAATAGGTAAGAATAAAAATGCAAATAGGATTCAAAATTTAGTTACGTTCCCGGTTTATTTGATCCTTGGCTTGGTGTTTTAATATGAAGAGGGATGAAGTGGCGGAAGGAGACAAGTCTCCTGCACTGCGGGTCATTTAATTTGAATAAATTTTCTTTTTGAGTGAAGGATAATTGAGAAATTTTCATTTGTATTCACCGGGATGTGGATGACGCTCTGTTTTAAGTGAAGTGAATTTTTCCCCTTGTGTTAATAAAATATTTTTATCTGATAACAGTTTCTTACCTAAGAAATGTTATTTGAATATAGTTTTGATTAAGTTTCTGTTGAAAATTTGATTTATTATTTCTAAACTCGAATTGGACATATAAAAGTTTTTTTTTACCGAGATTTCCAAGTCTTTTTAACACCAGTGCGTCATAAACATAGTTATTAGCATGATATAGCCGATTAAACAGCGTTTATAACTTTATATGAAACACATAAAAATGTTTACACGATGAAGTTTAACTAAATTTGGCTGAAATGCTTTTTTTTATTTCTACTTTATCAGTGCATAATGCTCGCAATGAGTAAAATCAATAACCTATTCGGTATATAATAATTTGTGTTAGTTTGCTGTATTTAAATTTTTTTATTATCTTTCAAATTATAAATTGGCTTCATCAAAAAAAGTTAGTCAATATAATTGCAATGTATATTCGTTTTCAATTGAAAGTGAACAATTTTCATTTATTTAAAAAAAAATGGAAAACGTACTGCACGTTTTCTTAGCATAAACATTATTATCTTTAAATACAGAATATAATGTTTTGCTCACGTAAAAGATATCGTTTTAATATTATTAAAAGTTAAATGAAAAATTGCCGACTACTACATTTAAAAGTCAAATTTATTTTGTGAAAAAAATATTCGTCAATAGTATAAGGTAACGTTCCAAGATATTTCTGATCATGCATTTCCATACTTTTATTCGTTTCGAAAGAGCAAAAGGAAAGAAGCGGAAAAATGGTTATGTAAATTATGTTCAGAAATAAAGGGGCGGATAGAAATTCAAAACAGTTTTCAAAGGAATCATTGTGCATACATTTGCTGTTGCGTTGTTTGTGTGTGTATGAGTGAAACGCATCAATTCATCTTTTGTAACGCTTTCTGAGAATCATGATAGATATGTTTTAGTTATATTTTTGAGTACTCATATTATTCAGTATTTCAACGATATTGAACAAAATGCTCTGCGAAATTCTACGGGGACAAGGTACGTAATTGTCTATCATAAATAATCATCGTTTGTGTTTTTAATCGTAAGGAAAGGAATACTTATATACTGGAATGAATACAGCGATTAGTGACAAACAAATCAACACGTGTAGTGCGTTGAATACGGCCCCCGCGGCTATACAAATATTACAGCCACGGGAAAGGATACGAACACTTAAAAAAAACAAGCTTAAGAAATTGGATCGATTTAATCTTTTTCTAGGGAATAATATTTTTAAATCACAAAAGCGAATTTCCAGTTACTTAAGATTACTTAATATATGGTGATGCAGCTATTGTGTTAATTTCTTTTATTTGTTCTTACTGTTTCATTTATGTGAAATAAGTTCAACTATTATACAATAGTAATTTAATACTTAATATTTCGAATGGTTATAATAATATTATTCAATTTCATTTTCATGATTATTAATTCTTGTGACTATCTCTGATAGCAAAATATTTTATTTTATGAATTTCTATGAGATTAGTTTCCAATTAAATTTAAATATTGTTATTATAAAAATCAATTATTTTACCAATTAAACTACAGAGAAAAGTATACACTTATTTACAAACATTTTCTCATAGACATACCAATATTTGCTGTAAGATACTTTCACCCAGATCTAGTGTCATCAGTGTCTAGTAGATAACTGACTGACTAGTAGTAAATAACAACAATTGAAAAAAAAAGTTGAGGTTAATGTTCAAAAATCAATATGCTCTATATACAGTTTCTAATACTTTCCGCTAGCATCCATTTAAAATGTATTGATCATAAAATGATTTACTATCCAATAAATACATTATAAAGACGAGATATCTAAAATATAATGGAAATGTTCACGTCTTGTATAATTTTGAAATCAAAACGAAAGGACTTTTCCGGTGTCTTATTCTCATATAACGAGTTTGATTGCTTTGTACAAAGTTCAACCACTTTTGTAATCAGGTATAATAGTTCACGTTTCAACTAATTTACCATCATGTTGAGTTCTCAAAAGCAAATATTGTATTATTCAGTCGCTTAGATGTACGTTAACGTGACATCTTGATTGAGTTTCATGCCGAGATAATCTAATTTAATATCTTTACAAAGTGTGCCATTCATTTACTAGTTTGTGGGGTACAATAAAACCATTTTTGACGTCATAACCTAATTTTGTATTCTCAAACGAAAATTGTTTTATTACACATCTAAAGATATGGAAAATTTAAATCACGCACTTTATTGCGAACAAAACCATCTTGTTATATTATACAGAATGGATTGAACCAATAAAATGGATTCGCGATATAAGATTTATATCACGATAAAGATACTAAACGCTTAAATGCATGTTTTAGAAGATGTTTGATTTAAACACCCATTTTCTCAAATTAAAATTGTTTGTCATTATTTTCAAAATCACATTACTTACTTCATACGTATAAAACCGTTGGTGAGACAAAGACGAAAGTCTTCAAATGTTTTTTAGTTCATTGTTTAATAATCAGCAATATAGATATAGTGTTCTAATTTAATCGTTTATATTTTTTATTCTTGTACAAATTGATAATTTTAAATTGATATATAATTCCAATATGATTGAGCATTTTCATATAATTTAATTATAATATTAGTATAAACGACATAGGACACAAATCAGTCGTGTAGATATTATTTTCTTAAGAAATTTAGATGTTAGTCTTGGCTTTGAAGTCCCAATTCATAAATAAATAATTTATTTTTACCCCAGTTAATTTTCAAAAAAATCAACAAATACTGATTATTTTTTACGGTAACAATTTTTGTAATAAATGAAAACATCAATGTATCCATTAATAGTAATAGATTGTTTTCACTCTTGACTCTTGAGAGTGTTCACATAAGAGTAAAAAGTCATTGATTGAATTGGCATTTACTTGGTAGAACTCCAATTTATCACGGTGAAAAAAAGCAATGTAGTTTAGTTCTACAAAATTTATAAAATACACAGTTGATTGCTATTTCGGCTCACATCTTCATCAGAACTATAGTTCTTTATAAAAAGTGAATTACGGGGGGAAGTGAGTACGTACGTACTGTTGTTCGGAAATTCATTTTTTAACTGTATTACCACTTTTTATTATATTATTGACAATTATCTCTGATGTTGAATTGTATTTGTTAAAAAAATATGACTTTCATTATTTTCAATAATATATTTACATTTTAAACTATATTAATAGTATATTTAAATTTAAACATATTTACAGAATGAAGATGAATGAATGATGAGTGTAATGACTATTGTAATTGTTAGATTAACACCCTATACAAATTTCTACGAAATCATCTAGCATATATTCTCTCTCTCACTCGATTCATTTATCAAGACGTAATATTGGAGCTAGGTTCTACACATTGTGAAATCAACATTGTCCCGTGTCACGTATCACGTACTACATACGATTGCACAGATTGTGACTCTCCGTAAGGATCTCGCCCTTCCGGCGGCCTGGACTCGAATTAGATTATCTCACATTCCCGTGATTCTTATTCCTCCCAAATTATGTGTATTGTATTTTCTTCGCACTGTTTTCTTATTCGAATTGATCGTTTTTGTTAACGAAGGAAGCATAAACTGATATATTTTTTTTAATTCAATATATCTGAAAAAATAATCAAGATTTTGTATTGTTGTTATTCCGTTTATTTATTACGGAAAAAACCGCATTTTCGTTTGAATTAACAATTTAATACTTAAAAATGTGTTTTTATTTAATAATAATCATATAAAAACATCATTTAACCTTAAAAATATAAATAATCTTGCAAACATTTTCTGTATCATATAATTGTTTGAATACAAGTATATTTAAAAAATCATCTTTTTTTTTTATATAAACATTTCTATCTACGATACTACACATCTTTGTCTACGATATCTGAATTGATTTACCATATTGTTTTCTTTTTAATACACTTTGAGTATAATCTTAATAACGACATCAGAAGACAGTGACGTACATACGATTTACATATAATACAACTCGAGATACTCTTTCTTATTTTAATACATATAATCACAACTTGACTCTTAAACAAAATTGAAAATTGTTGACAAATAAATTATAATGTGTTGCGTACTTCTTAAGTTATATAGAACAATATCATAATACCGTCGTCGGAATAGTTTCCCAGCAAAGCCGACCTAACGCATTTTGCCTGTCGGTAATGGTAACACATTTGCACGATTGACTCTACTGGGCACAAGGGTTGCTTCTCAAGTTTAGTCTCTTAACTGAGAATACAAATGTAGATGGATTTAATTTAAGTTTTTTGATATTTTTGAATCAATTTCAAAACGTAAATACAAAAATTAATTTGAAAAATGTTAGCATTCTAAATTTTGTATATTTTTGTTGTACACGCCTTAACAGAATTTTAACAAACTCTGAAAGTTTTTTTCCAATTATAATTTATATTCATTTTGTTTTGTGATTCCAATGTGTTAATGAAAATAAGTGTTTTATGCTTAATTAAAGTCGTTTACTTTTTTTAACTGTATTCTAACTGATATTTAAGAGTTTCGATCGAATACGTGATGGTTATTATGCAAAAAAATGCTTTATCATAGTAATTACTTTATTTTAGGTATTCGGTATCATATTTTGCTTCAAAAGTAAGATTAGTTGTTAAAAGACCAAACATTAATACATGATGTCACATGATATAGGGACATTTTGAGGTATCTAATATATAACAAATCTCCGTTCGTAGCGTAGCAGAAAAGAAAATTAAGTCTAAAAATCAACACAATTGATCTTGAAAAAAGTCTGCGGGAGTTGTTGTTATGTGTTACAATAGAGAGCAAATATTATATATACGACTGGCCTTACAAAAAGAATCATCAATATACCAGGATAATTTCATATTTTAATTCCATTTCACTATAAGCTCTAAAAAATGATTTGAAATGCATATGTCCCTTTTCAGTGTAATGATTGTATATGGAATCGATATCAAAGCAATATTTGTACTCACTTTACAAATTATAAGAAGGCGTTTATTACAAGTCAAATGTTTTATTTATATACGTAATTATACAAAAATGTTCAAGCCATATTAATAAATCTTTTACTCATTAGCGGCTTAAAGCTATAAAGCCTTGTTATTATCAAAGTATAATCATTATTAAAGTTAAATATTTTATAACGATTTGCCTCCATTCTCAGCCATATCTTAAGTACATATACTTGTTTTCCAGTGATATCGTCCACAAATTCATAACTGCAAATTGTAGATCGCTTTTGGGATGTCTTATGAATAGGAGTGAGGCTTCGGCTCAGCTAAAGATAAGGGAATATAGTGGAAACGTGCTTGTGTACACTCATAATATTGGGTTAAACTTTCGCCAAACTTGTTAGCTAGGTAGTTGGAGCCGTGTTTCGGCGGCGCGCAAAATTAAGTTTTTAATCAAAATATTTGTTACGATGTGATTCAAGCGTGGACATAATATGATAATTACAACACTAAAGGAAATATTCATTTCTATGAAACACCGCTTCTATACATTGCCAGTTTGTTATATTAAATTTCAGAAATAGTCATTTTCAAAAGTTTTATAGTTACATGTAAATACAATTATTTCCAATCAGTTGCTATCATATTCCATATTTATTTCTTGTGTGTTTAATCATTATATGTGTTTTATAAGAATTTAAAATTGTGGCTTTTAAAAATAGTATATCAAATCAAAATAAATAATTCTATTATTGAACTCATTTTGAACTGGGTGACTTTGAAAAGCATGTTATGTCTAAAATTGATATGTCGTAGGAAATTTGGGGTCATATAATATGAAATCATTTTTCATTTTATTCTTCGTATTATTTATTAAGGAAAATCGGTCAACAGAACAATTTAATTCATTTAAACTACTCAGTTTTGGCAGCGATACGAAACAAGCATATCGAATTAAGAAAATGATCACATCCAGTTGTCTTGTCATATATATATATATATATGTAATGCTTATGTAGATACAAAATCATCGTAGAAATAAAAACAAATGTTTCTATCGTGAATCAAAATATGCCACACTTTTCTTATAAAAACAATCATTGGTCATCACTGCATGAAAAATATAAAATTTGAAACAGAAAGTGAGCCACTTGAATCTCAAAGCGGAATTCGGTTTGCTACAAAGAAAACGAAATATTTGCATTTTTTTCTTAATAGTCCATTATATACAAATATAATAGAATTATATTACACAGAAATATAAAAATATGTGAGTTAAATTAATGGACCAGTTTAGAGACACAAAAAAAATACTTATAATAATTTGATTTTATTCGTGATACAATATTCCTCATTTTCTGCCATCTGTAATTCTTATGATCTCATATTGCGATTGCATACCAGGTTATTATTCCCAAATGACAATTCCACCTTGGGTGATAGTAAAACTTTACGATCTCACTTATACGGGAATGGTCGAGCAGACATACGGAGACTCGTTTGTTCAGACACGGGACTATGAATACTAAACTGGATCCTCGTATCAGTTTCATGAACGATATTCAGGTTACCGGGTCGGCCCACCTTGTAATAATCTATCCCGAATATCGAGTGTTGCTATTCGCCCAAATTCTTATCGGAAATCTATTGACAGTAGCTCTTTCAAATACCAATTGATTTTTAGACTTTTTATTGTGAAGAATTTTCAAATGGAGCAAAAGGTTATACGGCGCTTCATTCTTATTGTATTATTCTAACGACTATAATATTTTCTTTTCAGTTATCAATGTATTTAAATATGTATCCCGTTTTCGTTTTACAAACTTTATAGGCATCTTATGATATTAACCATAACTTACATATTTGTAAGATTTAATACTTTTTTTAGATGTTTTTACACAACTGGAGGATACAAACTCTGACCGCCAAACAGAAATTTTTCATGTAGTTAATCAAAAGGTTTTTCATTTATTTTTTCATAAAAATTACGTGTTATTTCTCAACAGAATGAGTTTATGATTTGAAATGTAATTGGACTCATATGAATTAGGTAATAAAAAATTTCAGAATTAAGTATTTAATGTTTTTCGTGTAGTTAAAAAGAACTTTTTTTATATTGTATTTCTCACAATCAGTGAAAAACAAATTGAAATTAATTTTATTTAAACAAAGTCTTTAAAAAAATTAAAAAAGGTTTGAGATCGCGTTGTAGAATAATACCAAAAGCTCTGTCAAAATCTCCAAACAATATTACTTTATAAATTATTTATGGCAGTTGATGGCAATAGAGTTTTTTTTCAATACAGCTTTTCTTTTTCTGACAAAATCATAATTAATGACACTGCATCATTCAGGTAGGGTGCCGTAAGAAAAGTTCATTATGAACAATCACAGAATAGGAATAATGGGCGCTGCAGGAAAATTTTCGTACAATGAAATAAAAATTTAAATTTTGATTAATAGCAATTTTTATTTATCACCTTATATATATACTTTCATCTAAATAAATTTGCATCTCCGGCGTCCATTCAGATGAATAAGCGTTGTTTTACTTCATTAAAAGCAAACGCAAAAACGGAATTATCAAAATGAAGGCAATTTTTCCGTCCGCCTCAGCCATCTGCAATAATTCAGGCCGGCAGTCGTTTATATTAAATCAAAGTTTACCTCGAAATGTGTTTTTTCCTGTTTATTTTTCTTCTGCCTGGGCTTTTCACATTTTTAACTTTTGCGGTACATCCTCCCCGCGCTTCCTCCGCGAAAATAACAAAAAAATATTTATCTTCCTCTTCGTAAAGAAAGTTTTTTTTTTCAAAAATGTTATACTCGCCATCTGAAATCGTTGCACTTAAAAAGTTGCTTTCCGCGCGTTTTCATTATGAACGTTATTTCCTCGTTTTGCAATTTTACGACTTGCTAGAGAAGCATCGCAAGCATTTTTTTTCACATTTAAAATGAAAAAATCATTCTCCACAGTCGACTGTTGGAGACGGTATACAGAAAATATAAACCATCTAGTATTCTAGTGAGTAAAGATGGCATTATGTATAAACATGAAACGGCATCGCTTATATTGTTTTAGTCCTCTTGAAGTAAAAGCAATTGAGAATCATAGCTTCAACGAGCTTCATGTTTGTCTCTGTAAAACACAAACTTACATCGCACATTTCTAATTACTTTCTGGCACAAAACTATTCATTTAAAAAAAGGTAGCTATGTTTACCACAGCTTGTTAAGTCTGTGTGTGTTTTTTTATTTCTGTAGAATCCTTAAACTATTTCTATTATAAAAAATTTGCAACAACGTAGAAATCGGTTCTAATTTATCCCTTCTATTATCAATGATAAACTAAGATTGCTCTTATTTGAATTATCTAAAACATTATAAAAGATTGAAACAATAAACTTACTAATAAATCGGTAAACTATTCAATAATTGTCGATCTATTTAAAACATTTAAGTCCTAAAATACATTTATTTCCAATCTCACACTACTATTTGATGTATAAATACTACATACATACAACTACTTACTTTCAACTGTTTTACTTGCAACGTATCCTGCTTGATAGTTATCACAACAAGTTTTTTGAATACCAGTAACTTACGATTCTAATTTTATTTTTTTATTCGTAAAACAAATAAGAATAATATCTGCGTTATCAGCAAAATATGTTGGTAGAAAAATGCGACACCTATGTGAAGAAAATAGTTAAAAAATTAAAATTATTTATATGGTACATTCACTATCCTTTGCCTTGTACTTTCGAGGCCATAATTTTGGTTATTATTTTCAATTACCAAAGTTTTCACAGGCGTGCATTTAAGGATAATGGAAAATTATATAATTTCTGCTAAAATAACTTTCTGAGAAAAAACTAAAATATCCTGGGAAAATTATATTTTGGCTGCACTTATCATATTATTTACAAAAATCAATTGAACGATGTTTTTATCTGCATTATCTTCAAAATAAACAAGTGAAATCATCAAAAGTTTTGATATTGAATTTCAAATAACAGCATAACCTCGAAGGCATAAAGATCTCCGTCGTAATATGTTACACGGAATGTTTAGCGGAAAAGAAATCCGGCATACTTTTTCCGGCCCGTAAAAGGATCGCTTAAAAGTTTTAATGTAAGAAAATTCAGTTAAAAGTCATGTGAACGGATATACTCGATAAAATATTCCGGATTTTGTTTGAACAAGTATCGATAAAAGTTTAATGGCGTTTACAGACTTACATCACGATTCACGATATGTTATGATGCGACGATATTAAAAAGATATTTTAAATCTTTTATTGATGTCAATACTGTAAAATTTGGTTTATAGTCAATTCGTATTTAAAATTGATTTAGGTTTAAGATTTGTTAAATATCTCTTACACGAAAGTTACAGAACAATATTTTACTAGAACATTATAAATGTATTACTTATGTACAGCTTTGAAAGTCTGAATCACTCAAATACAATTGTTGTCAATTCTGTAGTCGATTGGTTAACGGATGCGATACCTTCAGATACTATAGGAAATTGAAAATTTTATTTTATTAAAACAAAATACTAACCATTTCTTATAGTTTCTTCGAGTGACTTTTTAATTTTTCTGTTGAGAGTTAGTAATCATATTCTACTGTGAGAGATAAAAAAGACTTATAGAATTAACATTTACCATCGATGATTATTAAAATTTTTTAATCTTACTGCAGCGCTTATAAATTATGTAAATAAGGTTAGTTACTTAACCCACATCTTATGGAGGCCAATCTAAGCAATATGTTTTGCCAGAAATTCATGCCACAGTAATTTTTAACCCTTAAGTGAATCCAATCAAAATCCCAAGCTGCCTAAGCAAACACAATCGTCGAGCAGTCTCCAAGTATTTTGCATAAGTACCTCTGATGCTGGCCTCAGGAAATTGAGTAATTACGGACTAGAGGACTAGGTATGTCGAATTTTAATTATAGCACGTTAGATAACATAACTTTGGTGAAATATTATTTATTGAGACCCATTATTATATTAAAGAACATTTTTACATAAATAAACAGTTATTTTTTCATAAAATATATTAAAAGTTTCATTGTGAACGCTGAAAAACAATGCCAATCTTCCTAACGCAAGAAACGTTGACTCATTGTTAAAGAAAGATTACCTTAAAGAGGATTGAAATTTTGTTCATTTCTATAAACTTCTTAACAAACAGTTTTAGGTGCCAAGATTATAAACGAAAACTGAAAAACGACTAAAACCTCTGTTTTTTTTATTCAAACATAAAATTTTTTATCTTTTCAAATAAACTTACCGAAATTTTAATTCATAAGTTTATTACTTTTGCAACGTAGAAAACATTTGTGAAAAAGTTACAATGGAAATTAAAAGAACAAATAATAAGTATAAGAAGAAAGGCAACCAAGCAAGCTCAGGCAAGCCCCACTTTAATATATAAATAAGAGTACTCATTTGAACTCACTTTCGTTTACATGAGATATGTCGACATCTGAAGCAATACTGCTGAACATTATTAATACTCTTAACAGTGGCACCTGCATTGGCAGATTATTAGAGTAACAAAAAAATCATGTCCTTTCAAAATCTTTTCAAAAAAAAAAAATTGGAACATACAATTTGATATTATCAGGAATGGCAAAATTCTCATTTGGCCTCATATAAGTCGAAAGGAATATGTATGTATAGGATGTTTGTTATTCTTCAAGTTTAAAGTTGTAAAAAATTCTTTACAGTCAATTTGATAAAACCATTATTAGTATATGCAAGAAAAAAAGTCTCTCGAACCTTTTTCGTGAGGGCATATTTCAAAATACTTATCAAACTTTTACTTAGAAACCAATCAATAAACCAATTCTCTAAACCTTTGTACTTTTTATTAGACCACCATTAAACAAATATTCATGAATTGGTGCTGAATTTAAGATTGAAATTATCATAATTAACATTTCTCTTAGGCGTTCCAATCTTTGATAAAAAAACATACTTTAATAATACCCAAAGCGATAACATTAATCAAACTTATAACTGAAATAAAAATCTATAATACATATTGGTTTAATTAATTGTATATTTCGCATGCTGTGCATTCCCAAAGTGAAGCATTAAAAACACCCAATCAGCAGAGGTTAGTACAAACTAATTATTGGTTAGTTTATTATCCATTTTTTTGGGTAGTGTGGGTTGACAGTTACGTGTGATTAGAAATAACTAAATTCTAAATATGTTTACAATGTTCAGTAGAGGTTTCAAAATTATTATATTAAACGTTAAACTATATTATACAAAATTGATGGTTTGAAATCTTTTCGAAATTTATAATCTGATCGTGAATACTAGATGCATATAAGTAAAGGAAGGTTAGGCACACTACAAGGGTCGTGATTTATTCAGTTTATCTATTAACTACAACATTTTAAGTCATGTGACGAATATTCAAAAGCTCTTAAGGCTATTTAATCACTTGGCAACCAGAACATTTATTTTACCCAGGATTACTGAAAGTTTTTTTTATAAAACGAAGCTTTAGTTAGGTCATAAAATACGAACATATAGGAAAAAAAATATTCCAAATATTTTTCATTACACATAGGACGATAAGTAAACATGTTTAAAGGTATCGTTATCAGTCATAAGTAGCCAATGTACAAACACCAAATACAACTATAGTACAAATAATACGATATCAGAGGTAAAGTTAAAGGATATTACCCTTGGAACATTAAATTTGCGGTTAAATATCAATCTTACATAGGTAGATACCAGTAAACATTTGTAAGTGGTTCTTGGGAGTTGAAAATAAACATACAAAACTTAAGCGATAATATCCCAAATGTAAATAATTATTATGCAAGTTTACGTATCTATAATCACTATCATCATCAGACACCAGGAAATAACTACTCAGTGATTTATAATTGATCCTTCGTAGTATTATATTTTAATGTTTAATATCAACTGGTTTTTTTTTTCATTTGAAATTTTTAGCTGAATATTTAGTAAGACAATGCACAAGAAATGAATTTAAATATTTATATTTTATATTTATCTGTGCACAACCGACATTACTTACTATAAATAGCCACTAAACTAAATAAACATTTTTTCAACAGGTAAACAAAGACAAAAATAATATATATCAGTGATAAGACCATTAAAATATTATTTACTATAAGCACTACCGAAATATTTATATAAAACACATTGACGGCTCGAAAATATCAAATATTCAGCCAATGTAAAATTTTACAATAACGGTAAAATTTACCTTTCCCATGTTTTGTGTAAATTTAAATCATACAAACATATATATGATATATACATGGTTTACATTTGAATATTCGCAAGAGACTTGGTGGTAAGCATAAGTCTTGCAATATTATTATCATCTTATTCATATACACACTGTATCCAAACTTGCACGAGCTTTAAGTGGCATTAAAGAATGCAAAGTACTAGATAAATATAATGACTAATGTTTTATAGTTGAACATGTTTAATTTACAATTTCGAAAAACAATTTTTTTTATCACTGAAAAATTCCAAAACGTTATTTTGGAGAAGGAAAAAGTTTTACAGAGGGCATTTTGATTTATTATTTCTTTGTTAAAGAAATATGTCTTTTCTCACCCTATAAATATATAAGTCAAACAATTGAGTGACATCCGCAGGCTTCCATAGTCATAGCTTCTGTTGATATATATATGATAGATTTTTTTCACTTGTTATATTGGTAATATAGATCTAATACTTTAAAGTGGCTTTTTAATGTTTGCAAAACCATGTTATGAATCATTAAATAAATCTGTGATTTTTAAAAACTGATTATAAATGAATTGAATTATTTAAACAATGCTATAATACTTTTAGTAAAAATAAACAAAACGGTATACTTTCATAAAATGTATCGTTGACAATAGTTTAATTTTATGAAATTTGTATTTATCACTCAAAATTTCATCGTATGATATTTTAAACTTACATTTCAAAAAATGGTATGGGTATCAGCGTGCTTCTATGGCGATAATAAGAGATCCATTTATAGTGTACAGTATAAAAAAAATCTTGATTAATTCATAAAATATTGACGCAAATTAATCACTAACATATTGTACCTCATAGAACGTTAGCGAATTCTTGGCACAGAATTGTGCCATAGGTAGTTAGTTTCAGCGCAGCATCTCACATTGGCATATCTTGGCATCTCTCTGATTGTTAGCTTGGCCCGCGTAAGAACTTAAGTCAATGGAGGAAAATCCACGAAGGAATTTAGGGTGCATACGTGTAATCAGCGCCTCGTGAGACGCGAAAAGCAAACAAGATATGCTGGCAACACTGAGTCGAAATAAACGAAAAAGGGAGAGAATATCCTTTATAAAGAGAAACTTCCAGTTTGTTTGCATTTAAACAACCTGTCGTCATTGTTAGATGATCACATTCAAGAAAGTTCGAGATATATTTTTCAATAGAAATAAAATAAATTATACATCCCTTTATTGTAACAAGATTATTTATGACACAACGAATATATTATAGTTACTGAACACGCACATGCCTTGTATATAATACGTATGAACGTTTTAACATGTTTTTTTTTTTATATATTGAATGATAACTTCAACTACACACTGTTTTCTCATTCTTTACTGTTTTCAATTGGTGTATAGAGTATTTCAGTGCTATTTATAAAGCACTTGAATGGTGATTCTGTTGTTTTGATGACTTGTTAACTTTAAGTTTAAAACAAACATTACAGTTCTCATATACATAATATAAGTGGTAAGATTCTTGCATTACCGAAATTTTGTGCAGAACATATTTGCTTTGGCTTCCCGTATTCCTCTATTAATTTTCAATTCTTAATGTTTTCTATGATTTTAAATGTATTGAACTCATTTCCGAATAAATATATTGAATTTTGAGTAGTGGTAGTATCGTCTTGAGTGTATTGTAATTTTTGTTTGTAAATTTACCAGTAATGGTATAAATGAATATTTTATATTATATTAAGCTACAGATCTCAGAACATGTTCAATTCCAAGAATTAATGGAATTCTATAAAATAAATATTCATTTAAATTATTTTGGCGACGATACTTTTGTTCGGTCGAAAAAATCTTATTTGAAAATTTCTAGCGATAAAAGCATAAACGTGTTTTTTCATAATTCTTACCTTCGCCGTTTCAGCTTTTGATGCCACTATTCATTTATTACGGCCTCTTGGTAAAGTGTAGACTAAATATATTTTTGTTTATTTAAATCTTTTGGAAAATTGATTAAAAACAATTTTTTACATATAATACCGAAGATTATTCAAATACCGAGATTTAAAAAAATGTAAATCAACGACGACTTTGACTGAGACCATTGTCAACATATATTTATGGCAAAATAATTTTATTTTAATACCAATAATACAGAAACGTATATAATTATGATATGACTGATTATTTAAACATTTTTTTCCTCATTCACCTCTGTCATTTCATTAAAAATATACTTTATGTCAAAAAATCGTTACAGTTCAATATTTTTTTACTCATATTTTGATAATCATTAGTATAAATAAAAATTTTTTTTTCATTTTCAGTGTGAATTTATTAGTTACAGCCAAAATTTTGATGTAAAATCAATTACAAATACGACATCTATCAAAATAAATGTCAAATCGCTCAGAAGATAAAACAGTGACCAGCAAACTGATCAATTCATAAACACCCGCAATTGGCAAAACCGGTCCTGATCAAAAAATAGAACTAAATTTTATTTTTTTAATTGAAATATATTTTTTTTCCACCAAGAACTGATAGTTAACACCTTTGACGGGAGACAAGTAAATTTTCACTTTTTACTGTCAAATTATCAACAAGTTAAAAAAAATATGTGGCAAATGAAAAAAATACATCTTTACATCTACTGTTGGAACATAATCTTAAGTAGTGCTTATATAACATGAAACTACATAAAAGAATGATCATTTAATACATGTTTTTATTTTTTTGAAAGTTAAACATTTATTTCATTTTTTTTTACTTCACCGAATCTTGTCTTTGTGCTTTTTGTTTGCGGAGAGAGAAAATCACCAGCTTATAGAGGGCTTTAATACAGCAGCTGTGTTGGAAACAGGAAGGCTTTCAAGGATATGTATTTATATGATACAAGATGATATAAATCTGTGATTTCATATTTGATACCTGGATATATTTGTTTCTCGAAATATGAACAAAGAGAACCAGCAAAGCCCAATTTTTAGAGCAGAAATAATTTGAAGTTTATTTATTCTTTCATAAAATCTATTTCAATATTAACTATCACCACGGATACAAGCAATCTAAAAAAATACATTACGTATTTGAGAATATTTTCTATATTCATCTTTTTTAGATGCCAACCTAAATACGTTTTGTTATAAAAGTCACTTATATAACAATCAATCAATTTAGAGCATTTCGAGTAAAATAATTGCTCAAGATTTTTTCAGACTTAATCTAATTACATCTTCATAATTCTTTTCTACAAGCAATAAGTAATTGGTTCTAAGTAATGTGTTTTTGAAAATGAATAGGAAAATATATTCATTCATGCAACGAACTTTGTATTCATTTTCAAATTGAAATAATCAAAATACTCTGTTAATAAAGTTTTTCAAAAATATTTTGTGAAAGAAAAAAAAATATTATGCGCAATGCTTAAAATTCGTTAAAGATTTTTTTTTCAAATAATCGTTGAGTTACTTGTACAGCCTCAAGGTTCGTACGAAATATTTATGAAACTCAATTTTACAATTGTTTTGTCCTTACATTCCTATTTAAACGTATCCAAAAATAAAATGAAATATAACTCAAATATACAGCTATAATGAGTCAACGTATATGCCTAAAAAAGATTCATTGGACTTTCAAATAAGTGCTTGAGGGAATTTTTCTTTGTGTAACTGTTTCTTTTTTTACAACTGCCTTGCCGCTTCAAGCCGCCTCACTGACGGAAGCATTGTGTATACTTATAACCAAAATTCTTAGAACGTGATATAATTAATTTTCTTTTCAATAGTGTTAAAAACTTTTCATGAAACTCAAACAACATAAATAAATGTACTGAAAACTTTTTCTTCGCCTTTAGAAAACTCCCTTTGAAATAATTGTTCAATTATTTTAAAAATATACATATTTTTTAATTTGAATCGTTCTGTTATGTAATTTTTTTATTTGATTTATTTTATATGACAGCGACAACTATATATAAATATCAATAACTCTTAAATTAAATTAAATGTGGTCTTTACTCGAGATACATAGTAAAATTTGGTAGAAATATATTATTTATTTTATGTAAACATTAGTATATTATACATCACAAAAATTTCCAAAAAAAAAGGTTTTAATATAAGTCTAATTAAAATCAATTAGTCTATTATAGAAGTTTAATCTTTCGGTTTAAAAAAAACGAATCTTTTCTATGAACTAGTGAAGCCATTTGTCCACAATTCATGAATTTGCATGAAGCTTTTTTCCAGTGGGAATAAACTTAATCAACGAAAATTGCTCCGCTCTTTTTCGTTTCATTATCAGATAATCTTAGATTACGTGGCTAACATTAATTATTGCTTAAAAGATTCAGCCAGTGAACGACAGTGACTAGAAAGTTCTAAGTTGACAAGTTGATGTTCATTTAAGATATTATTTATTATATATAAATAAAAATATATAATCAAATAAATCATGACTTAACGTAAAATTTTCAAATGCTTTATTTTTTTAATCAATTCTGTCGAACTAAAAAAATAGATATAACCTTACAATAAATCAAAAGATTTACCTTCTGTATTCGTCGGAATGGCAATAGTTATGTATGTGCGGTGCTCGTTCGGTGAAAGTAGGCTGCCATGAATAAAATCTCTCATATCATTCCCACTCATACACAAACATTCTTTGGGTGTCATACCTCATTCTGCTGCGACATGCTTAATAGTCTGTCGAAAGTTTTCATCGTGAAACGGAACTTTCTTGGCTGCGTAATTTACGCGCGCGGAACAAAATGGGTTGCGCGGCTTGGATAGGAAGATGCTATATGGAGTTTTTTCTTCTCCTTAAAATACGTGCAGTGTTTTTAAGCTTATATCATTCAAAAAAATTATTTTCATATCTACTTCATCGTCATGTTTCATATATTTCCAACAAAAAGACAATTTACTTCTACTCTAATTCAAAGTCTAATTAATGGTAAGAACTATACTTTAACGAACAGCTGAATCTAGGATCTTGGGGTGACTTCAAATATCTTGACTAAAAATTCATATGATACGAAAATTGACTATTTTTTTCTTTGCTTAGCTGGAATTGTGATGACATTTTGTTTATTGTGATAAGATCATTGATAGCTTAAAAATATGTTTTCAATTAACCTATTCCCTATTGAGCTGGGTAAACAATATTTCACTGCCAGATATCTCAAAATTTATTGCAGCAATGTCAGTGCTAAACAAACGTATGGAGAATATCTGGATGATTCAGACAACGTTTTAAAAAGAAGAATTTACTTCTTGGTTTGTTTTTTTGACTCTGTTAAAACTCTTATACTGTCGCATAGCATATATTAATACATAAAATTTTTAAGTTCAACTGTTGAGAGATTAGTAACTAGGGGTTTAACGGGCTATTGAAGACAACTTAAGATTTTTGAATAGCGTAAAACAGATTTACATTAAATCGAAAATATTTTTTTTTATATCGTTATTTAATTATATTTTTACGAATTATAAGTGTAAACCGTTTGGTAGTTTGTGGTGCAGAATTAAAATAAACACCCATAACTTTTAAAAATACCGTGGTTATGCTACAATAAGCTCTTATGAATAACGTAAATAGTCAACTATCTTATTTCTTGGCCTCTTGAAAGACGGTTAATTATTATAAGTGCTCTATACGTACACTATGCAGTAATGGTTTGCAGAGCTTATAAACAGGACTTGCAACTTGTAACGTTGTACGTGCAAAGGGGTGTTTTGCTCGGGCGTGACTGGCTGATACGAACACTTAAAGTTTGAATCTTACAACTTCCAGTCTTTCGATAATGAATGCGATCAAGTTGCAATTTAGATTGTAAGTAAGTGCATTGCACCCGCTGCTTATAAAGATGCCGATCAACATAAGCAATTCGTAGTACTCTCTGACCCATTTACACGGTAAAACGATTTAATGAATGGAATTAAAAACACCATTAAAACACGGTGAATATTTTTCACCGTTATTCCGTGTTAAGGTTCTATAATTAAAATCATTCATTCATTAATATTTTTATAAAAATTAGTATCGATCTAAATTTTAGTGCATTTATATGAGACTGAAGATTATATTTTTAACACTTATATAAATTTCATACAGGCTTGTAATAGAACTCACTTTAGTATTGTTTATTTTTTATAACCACTTGTTACTTGATCGCTCATCTTCTCATAAACTACACATTGGAAGCATCGATAGATTTTAAAAACTTTCCTAATAAATTTGATAAATTTCGGTACTTTATAAATTTATACAATATATTTATAAATACGAATGTTTAAGCTTCTGCTGCAGCATTGCAGTGCGTGATTATATAAAAAAGAGCTGTTAAAAATAAATATTTGAAGTATTCTTTTAAGAGATTTTTTATGTTTTATGATACTAAGTAACTATTTGAAATTCGTTAGTAAATTTTACATTCACTTATAAGAATTCTATCGAACTATTCAACAAAGGTATTACATTATTCATAAAACAAAAAAAAACCAAACAAATACTTGTTCAAAAACAGTAACTGTAATCCGGGAAGGTAATATATGCTTAACGATCGCTTTCAAATCACTGACTCCAAGTTTCAAATGAAGAGTTTTCATTGAATGTATTAGTTTTTAATAAGTGAGACTGAGAGAATGGATCGTTGGGAAATCTTGGCAAGCAAAAAGGTTTAGCGAGAGTCGTTAACGGTTTTGCAGGCAACTCCGCCGGGCAAAAAGTATTCACGCTAATTGATAATTGATTATTCAAATAAGGTGGCTTGTGGTACAGGCATCGTGGACACTGTACTCTACAATGTACAATGTACGAGACCCCTAGCTGTATATGTATATTTTACTAAAAAGGAACACACTTCGTCACCGATTAATAAAAATTGACGCAATAATTCTTTAGCCATCTATTCTGCGACTTGTTGAATTAGACGATTAAAATCAGGAACCGTTGAATTTAAAAATATACTTCAAGTTGCATTAATAAATCTTTCATTTATTAATATTCGCTTTTTTTTCAATTGTCTTCACCTAAGACAAATAATACCAAATACATATGGGTTGCCATCATTTAACTGTTATTTAAATGATTAAAGAATCGAAACAAGTCAAGAGTCTGTAGTCTATATAATCTGTTGCTTTTGTACACTTAACTCTTTTTTCAACTATTTTCTTAAAGAACTAACTACCTTAGATGAAACTGTATCTAACCAACTCTTAGACATCACAACACCAGTAAAAAGTTATCGTTATTTTACCTCATACCATAAAATATTGCTTATAATAATTTTTTACTTAAATATGTTATTTGGTAAAGAACTATTTACTTTTAAAGATATAATAAATAATCGTTTTGAAAATGTAAGCATATCTGTTTATTTCAAATGAATTGAAGGAAAACAAAATGTTTATATGAATGATTTAAGTACTTGACTGTACCTTATGAAAAATCTTTAATATTGCAGAGGAAAAAAAATATTTTTCAATTTTCGTATTTAAATATTTTTTATTAATAAATTAATAAATAATGTTGGTTTAATTCAAATCACACAATTATTTACGCATACAAAGTTTATCACCATCGAGCGTTTGTTACAAAGAAAAATACTTACTTATTGTACTGTTGCATAGTAAATGTTTCAAATACGTCTTCTCGTGTTTGTATTTTAATGGAAATAAAATAACATTTGTTTGAAGAATTGTCATAGAACGATATTTCTGTTGAATATACTTAATACAAATACCGGGTGTACACGCCACAATCTTTGATATCGTTTGTTGGGAAATGTGGTGTGCGATAAGTACTTAACGGTACAGTTAAAAAATGAATATATAGATGGAATTTTGCTTTGTTGGTTATTCACTAATGGATTTGTTGAATCGAGCGAAATAAATATCAAGTTACAAGAGACGATATCTATGCGGCAAATTGTTATGTTAATTAGCTTTCTGAATGTATAAAATTACCCGATGAAATTCTATTGCGCTGCTGTAGAGATGCAAAATATAATACATCCAATGAGACTATGCAAATATTATGTACGTGGTGTTAGTTAAAAAAATCAGTTTTGTAATAAATTTGTTTTGATAGTGTTTTTACATTTGCTTAAATTTTCAATATAACATGTACATTTAATTGACTCATACTACGTTTTATACTCACATTATTTATTATTACGTTTTTCTTTAAAATGTCTACATTCAACCAACTTTTCTATTTAATGATCAAACAGTGATATGTCTTATTTTTAGATCTATAAGCAGAACGTCTTGTATAAAATAAACGAAGCATTAAAATTTTAAAAATAAATATTTGCTTACGGAAGTCATTATGACTTGGCATTTGAACTGAATGTGGGTGATTGGTATATACAAATATAATATTTACCTGCTGACGTTTTGGTATAAATCAAATTACAAGACACATATACTGACAGTAAATGAACAGCTTAGCAAAATTGTTTTCTTTGCGCCCCAGTTTTATCATTTAGATGGGCTGAAATTGAATTTCGTTCTACGGAATACCACGATTTTATATTCATAAAAATCCTCAATACAAACAATCTAAAGCCTTCAATTTCGTTTATCGGAAATCAAATGTTGACTGAAAGGTTTTTCCAGGGAATCAAAGTACGTTCAAGCAGACACGTTGAAATGTGTTATCAGTACAGAGTATCACTTAAATCTTTGATTGATTGACACTGCATGTAGCTTATGAGGCCTATGCAAACAGACTTGTTGGCATTCGCCTATTCGAAACACCCTGTTGGGCAAACACCGTAAGCCCCTTTCAGCTAAAATGACTTATTAAATTTTTAATGCATCGTTACTCGCATATGAGTAACATCATAAGGTGCTATTTTTTTACAACGCGCTAATGTATTATATAAAAATATACCCAGTGTGATCTTTGGCTTTCACAGTTTAACGTGAATTTTATTACAAATAAAAGAAGGATATCCGCTTTTAAAACGACGTTAAAGTTTTATTTATCATGCACTTTGAGGAAAACCTTTTATATTTTTAGCATTTTTAAAAGTTACACGTAATTAATTTCAAAGCAAAAATATTTTTTTTTATATTTTTTTAGGCCAAATTTAAGTTTTCGTTAACATTGTAAAGTTAAACTTTCAAATAAATTAAATGGATTTTCGTAGAAATAATCAATAATTAAGATTTCAGGTTAATATTTACACATACAATTTATTCTTCACCGCAGTTATAATGATTAAGTAAGCGTAAAGCATGTACAATACAACTGTTTTCAACGATTACATTAACATTTGCATCCATGGTTTCCCATTTATTACAAAATTCTAACACACATCAAAACAGTAATCTCCCGATAATTTGGCGTGTAAATCCGGATTATGGATTCGGTAATTCTGACGACTGAAATAAAATTACGAAAATATATACCAGACTCAATGTATATTTGATTTATTTCAAATTGAGACATGGATTTTTTTTCAACGATGCTCAAATAACAGATATATGTTTGTAACAGGTGGGTATTTAATACGAGCAATTAACACTCAGGCCATTTTTTTAATCTCAATAAGAATGTGAAGTCGACTTTTTTTGTATAAAATTTTGCAAAACATTATGGAAAATAAAAAACGATTTGAGAATTTAAGACTTACGTGAAATTTTTCTCGTAACCTGAATATAAAATAGTTAATAACTTTCTTTCATTACAGATTATCCGAAAGCTAGCCTGTAGAAAGGTATGTATTACAGTTTGAATACGGACGAGAATAAATGCTTAAATTTATAATGGCTGTAAAAACGGATAAAATATGTTCATGGACACCTGCCTACTCATAAACGTGGATAAAATATCGTATAATAAAGTTATTGCAATGATAAACGGTATATATTTTATAAGTTAGACTTTTTAGACTTAAGCTTCAAGTAAATCTTTGTAACAATTTTATCGAAATCCTTGACGATAAAATTACTAACAGTTTTCAAACATAGCAAGAAAAAAATTTAGGTATATATAAAATTGAAGAAATACACTTATAAAAATAGCAACGTAATCTAGTTATAATGTTACACGTCGGTCGAAGCGTTAACGTCGTTTGCTCTGGTTGAAGTGTTCGTGGGCTCGAACCCCAATAGAAATATTTTTTGAAATTTATTTTTTGTTTGATCAATGGATTTTTGCTCGAAACTTAGGATACTTTTGTGTGAAAAATCTTACGCATTCAATTCTAAAAATTTTATGTGACAGCGATTATTAAATCACTAGTGCTATTCTATCGCTATAAGTTTTATTCTATCCATACCGTCTTTAAAAATCAAAGCTAAAAATCTGAACATCAAACCGTTATCCATATTGGTAGTGAAAACGGTATAAAAGTTTATCGCTACTTATTTTTTGCTACGATAAAAAAAATATATTCCAAATTTTACTGAATCTTTCTGACCGAATTATTCCGTTATTTAAATTTTCTCGCTTGGCAACAAATCAGGTGTATATAAAAATACTATTATTCGATAAAACCACAATAAATCATCAAATTACTGATAAAATTCTTACTTTATTTTATTTGTGTCAGTAAATTTATATGAATTTAATTTTGTTAACTTTCAAATGTCTTTTTTTAACCTGTGTGGCACTGTGCGATAAAAATATCGTCCTTTAAGTTAAACAATTACAGAGGTTATATTTCACACTGTTATGGCGTCTTATTTATGATATAAATTTAAAATTTATTTTTTTGTATACATAAATCTCTTACCACATCTTGAATAAAGTTTTCGTAAGTTACAATATCATTTTATCTCCTTAACTCGGAAGTTTCAATTGCTTTTATTTTACATAATGGAGAATAATGGAAAAAGTTTTTTATTCAATGAAAGATGACACCACGAAAAAGTTTTGATTGAAATAGAGGCAAAAAATGAAGAGTGGAATAATTAAAAAAATCAACTTTAGAGACACTTCAAATGGATCCTAAGTGACTAAAATCTTAATTTTCTTGTTCATTTAAAAGTTTTCCTTAAAAAAGGATTAATCAGTTTTGTTCAGTGCGGTTTCTTACCTTTATTAGATCAACTTTTTGATAATTTGGTATGAAATTATTTTATGACGCCAATTCATTAAAATATCGATTTAAAGTTATCTACTAATTCGTCGACTTCAAACTTTCTATATTACTTTTCCAAGTAATGAAAACTTAGACGAGTTTTTAAAATAAATTCTATTACAAATTTGTTTCAATATTAAATCTCAAGGAAAAAATATTTTTTCAAAGTTAATATTATTGAATTTTAATCAAATTGTAATGTAAGTAAAAAAAAAATGTGTCTAATTTAGAAAAGATGATAACAGCAGTTATTGAAACAGTATGTCGCTCATCTGAATCATATGATAGCTACATGAAAATAAAATAATAAAACGAAAACACATGGACAGTTGTAGGTCTCTGAAGGATTATGCGCCAAGTTTATGTTTGTTTCCTGATATACCAAGTTAATATTTATGTGAAACTGTCAGAAGAAAAAAGCATTTTTCATAAGGTTCTTTTTCAGATCAATGTACCACATTTTATTTCGGCAAAAGTATATAGCTCAATCCTAGATGTATCGTAAAAGGTTTCTGTTTGAAATTCAAACATTTTTCATTGCGTATATTGTATTACTCCGAGGTGTCAGATTACGATGTTTAGCATAATGTGGTATGAAAGTGGTTCGCGAGTATTTTAATATTTTTTTTTATATTGCAAATAAAATATCTGACTGAAATATAATCATATTAAATTCATAATATTTCACTAGATTAATATTTTTAGTTCCACCCTTTTTTATGATACATCCGATGCGAACTCTTTTTATTTTCATCAAATTGTTTAATTTAATAACGGCGTGTAAATACTTATGAAATAAACAAAGACTATCTACATCGCAGATGTCTGAATTAGTAAATATTATATCTAAATAAGAAGCTCAAAGGTTTTATCAATCAGTAGTTATTTTTAGTAATAAAAACACATTTTTTAGTACTTATTTCTACAGTATATTTTTTAATCAGGACCGGTTTTTCTCATCGAGAGCATTGTATACTGATGAATGAACTGATCAAGAACTATATAATTGCAGTATTATAATGAAAACAATCTGTTTTCATTTATTATATAACATATTATTATTCATAATAAATATTTTCGATTACTATTCGCCGACCTTTAAGCCAAATGACCATCGTTATTTATTTCAGTGACATTTTATAAGAACTTGAAACCGAATAAATTCAGTTTCATCGAATTATTTCTGGATTTTTTTTTTGTTTGGATGGAGGGTTTTGGATTCATGGATGTAATATATACATGTGATATTTCAAAATAAGATGGAAATGACAACTGAATAACAAGAAATTTTTAAAGAAAACTTCAGTTGAGATAAGCTTTATAAACACTCCTTAAGCTCAACATTTGAAATAGACATGGTTTAAAAAAATATACATTTTTATAAGTCAATATACTTTTTTCTACAAACATGCATTTTGTCGTTTTGCTGGAATGGCATACGTTACGTAAGATCCTCACGTGCAATGACGTGTGTGTCTGGATTGGGCCAAAGGTCCGCATATTTGCGAGTAAAAGCAGGTACCTGGTGTCTGCCCACCCTCTCGCACATCAAGTATTTTATTAGAGGCCATAGGGGCAGTGTTCTCTGCCACCCGGCCGGCCCACCATATATTATGCACTGGGTATTTCTTTATGAGCTCTACGCTGTTTGCCGGTGCACATCAGAGGCGCTGCCATCTATTCTATTTGCAAAAACATGTTTTTTTTCACTTGGGGTTACGCAAATTTCTTTAAAAGAAAAAAATAGTAAACTAACAATCCCAATTCCTTTATTAAAATGCAAGTCAAGCAAGCAAAAAAATATAAACGAAATCATATAAAGCCATAACGATGTTCATTCACGATACTCTTTTTAATTAACTGTGTCAACATTTATGTTAACATTTGGTGAGTTCGATCTAGATCAATTTGACTTGTCAAAATTCGTTATTATTTACGACAATAAAATCTTTTAAAAATCTTCTTAGTTTACAATCATGCTACTCCAACTTTTTTGAAAAATAAAAATCTTTTTAACAGTATATTTCGTGATTGTAATTACGTCACTGTTACATTATCATAATAGCTATCATAAGAACAAAATAATTATTAAGGATTTCAGACTCGTATATTTTGTATTATAAAATCGAATTCTGTAGAGCTCTTCTTAGAAATAATAAATGTATTCTAATTTAAAAAAGAAAAAAGACACTGCCATACTATGTGTATTTACGCAGAATGTGTTTTTTCTGTTAACTATCTGTTAGCTTTATTGTTTTTCCCAAAGTATTTCTTAATAACAATTCACAAATTGTTTCATTAAATTACTTTCATTTCTTTATAAAGTATCATATAGATCATTCTCAATGCCCAGTAATTTGTTTTTATGTCCGTTAATGTATCACATGTGATAACATGTTGTACCACATGTAACAATATTAAACATGATTTATAAGTTATATAAAACATCAAAATACCAGCACTGCTGATTCAGATAAAATTTTCTTAGAAAACAAAGGATATTATTTCCAACATTCATCATAATACGATGTCTTTCTTATTACATCAAGACATTGTTTTTCTATTAGAAGCTTATTTTGTAGCCTCATTTATAATTTTGCAAGAATTTCTTTTCCATAAGCTGTTGTAATAGAAGAGCTTACGAACTATTATTTTTCAGATACAAATAGAATAAATAATTAATTTTCACAATTAATGTCTGCCTTATGTATTCACAAAACACAATCATTCACTAAAATACAATTAATATTACGTAGAAGGAAAAAGGAAGAAGAAAAAAAATATATTTAATTGGCTATGGTGTTGGGTTCGTCACTTTATGGAATCTGTTTTTAAATAATCTGAGTCGTTCATTAAATTGATAGGAAATTTACAAATAAAATTCTTTGGTATATATTATTGAAAAAAGCTTTTAATGTGGCAGCCAGTAAGTAATTTAATGAGCAGTGAATACATATTATATATATAAAGATATTGGAAATAGAGTTAGGGTATTTTTATACCGTTTGTTATTCTTGTATGTAGTAATCAAACATAAATATATAAATAATTGGTTAACTTACTTTAATGAAAATCATTGTTTTTTTTTTTATTATATCAATCTTCTTGAATACTTTCATCAAATTGAGCTCTGTGGTCCAATGGTAAGAATTTTGTTCTAGCGTTCGTGTGACATGAGCTGAAGTCCTGGCATGTTTCATAGCAAATATACAATCTTTTGAACATAATGATGATGACCATGAATGTACTTTATCTCATTTATTCTCGAATCGACCTTGAGGAATTTCAAGTATTCTACAATCAAGTTCGTCTTAATATGTAATGTATATTATTAATATATTTCTGATAAAAAAGTAACATTAATTTAAGTTAACAGCATCTGATTCTAAAGGATGCTTCAAATTAAGACAGACCCAAGTTCTTCCCCAAGCGACCATATCCTAAAGTCATACAGAACCTATCTTCACTTGGAACATTACCTCACCCTGTCAAATTTCCTTTATACCACCTGATTCTCAAAGTTTAGACTAATATAGAACAGGTAGATATTGGCTACGCAGTTAGTGATCGTATTTTATTTTTATTTATACATTACCATTAGGTAATCTTGAATGAGTAATTGAGACAAAATCTTGTTTCTTCTTTTCAAACAGTATATAAAATCATCGTTTTATCAATAAAAATCGTTTAATAATTTACCAAACAGCCAAGACGCGTAATCGAAGTTCCTATCACTTAAAATTATATAATTTAATTTTATATTTTTATTATTTTGTAACGATATAAATGTATGTTATCTTCATTTACTCAACTGTTTGTCTAGTTTGTAATAGTCGAATGAATTATTCCTCTTAAAAACTATTGTTTGAAAACCATCGTTCGAGTTCGTCGAAAATTTCGCATTGGCTATACGTTTGGTGTGAATTCATTATTCAGGGCGACCGTGCGCGAAGCAATGTATACAAAGCAACGTCTGTGGGTCTATCTATACCCCAGTCGCTATCCGTGTGTGGTGTTATTTACGAATGGGCCTCCTAGATAGTCTTATGTTTCATTGTGAACCAGAGAACCGTTCATTGAAAATACATTATATGTACTTTTAAAGTTACACACAGAGCGTGCCGTATTTTTGACTTCGGACACCATCGTGGAATTTTAGTAGTTTTTTTTTTAACATAAGGAATCAGTTCGTTTA
The DNA here is from genome assembly GCA_028555115.1 of Himalopsyche japonica. Taxonomy (NCBI): domain Eukaryota; kingdom Metazoa; phylum Arthropoda; class Insecta; order Trichoptera; family Rhyacophilidae; genus Himalopsyche; species Himalopsyche japonica. Next base: position 1,371,163 of record JAHFWJ010000061.1, read on the forward strand.
CTTGAAATTCAAATTTAGTAACCGGATTTGTGTATATTTAGCATTCATAAATTTTCGGAAATATTTTTAGCATTCATAAATTTTAATAGCTTTGCGAAAATCTTTTCATTAAAACGGACATGAAAACAGGCTTAAAGGAAACGATTCAATCATTATTTTCCATCAAAAACAAATAGATTTCTTGACAAAGTAGTACCTGGAAAGAATATATAAGATTTTGTTTGGGTATTTAAGCTCTTGGTCGTACATAATAATGCGTAGGATATCAGTCTTACTGTGTCACCAGTCAATTACTGAGACCAGTGGAAAACTTTGAAAAGATTTTTTAAAAATATAAAAAAAGATATTGAATACATAATTGAGCTTTTAGGAACATATTTGGCCTAATTGGCGGAAAACTTGAAACGGTAGAAAAAAGGTAAAATATATTTGAATACAATATTAATAAATAAATATTCAATGTTCCGTTCTACGGCGTATTTCAAGCAAACATTTATTTTATTCAAATAGTGGTTTGGCTAAAACGATTATTTTATTAGAACACAAAATTTGGCATAAGAATTTTATTATTCGAAAAGTTATATGAAAATCTTTAACAACACGAAATTGGGACTTGAGGTAAACTTTTTCATGGTTTTACGACGTCTTGTTCCACGTATCTTGTTATATTGAAGTATCATCAAACCGCACTTGACAAGAATGATATTTTGTTTCACCAAAATGAAATAACATTTTTGTGTATTTTTATGAAGAAAATTTTTATTGGCCCTTGTCTTTGATAAGTGGGAGGCAATATTTACCTTGTTTTGAAGCAAAAGCTTAATGATTCGTAAAATGAAACGATGATGCGGTTAGCTTATATAAATGTTTGTTGTTTTTCATTATTTTTTTCTCGTTTGAAAATTGTTTTCAAAATTCCTAATAACTCTCTTTTATTGATTTTTTTTATTTTTTGACTGTTGACTTATTGTTTTTGTGAAGGGATATTTTTATATTAAAAATAAACATTCCGACAAATTGGTATATTTAGAATCCTACAGTACGGTACGGTAGCACGACCTCTTTTCAAGATACATATAATAAATTCAAAGTCTGTGATGTTTGCTTTCATTGCTTTCATTTAAATAAATAAAAAATATGTTAATACAATCGGTAAGTATGCATTCTATTCAACTGCGTGATAAATAATTCAACCTTCTAGATTGACACTATCGTACATCAACAAATAATGAAAGCACCGTATTAAAAATGCATTTATTTGACTTTTAGTGTTTTCTTCGACTAGAATTCGATTCCTTTATTATTACTCCATATTAAATATTCAGCTATTTCTGTAACGTTTAAGGCATCCGTATTTAAATATTGTAAAATAATTAACACTGAAACTGAGTAATTTATATTTGAATATATTTATTTTCAGAGTAAAAAACATTCAAATGTCAAAACAATTTTAAGACCGCAAAGCAAATATGGTCATAAAAAATACTCTAAATATTCGTTATAATTTTTAATTTTAATTTCAAAACACGAAAAATCAACCAATTTATTAAAAAGGCAAAACTAAAATAGCGAAAATATTTGACACTTTATACGGCATTTAAAAAAATGCAAATACAGAGCATCCAAAAGGGATGCTCAACAGAGTATTCAAATTACAGGTTATCAGTCTTTTTAAAGTTTTTAATAAGCATTCTACCAACAAGAAAGCGATAAAGCGAAATTATTGGAAACATTAATACATAAACGTTATTTTGAAAATAATTTTTTTGAAAGTTTTATAAAATAAAAGAACACTTATTACGGGTTTCTTATTGTACAACGATTTTTTACAAAAATAAAAAATACAACATTTATTATTTATCATAGTACTCATTTATAGGTAATGATAATTTAGAATGCGATAACTTCATTGATACGGGATTCCATAATAGCCCATCACAAGTTTATTTAAAAGGTTGTGCTTCTGAACTCCCCATGTTTTTATTTATAAGTCGTACGGTTCATTTTCCCCCGTAATGTTTTCGAAGTAAAAGAAATAACGAAAAATAAATATTACTTACTTTGTTACATAAAATTACTTAATTTTCACCCTACAAGTTTATTGCTAAACGTTTATCTGTGATATTACAGAAAAATAACTTGCGCAGAAGATTGCAGAACTATTTCTAGTAAAAAACAAAATTACTAAAAGTTTCAGTCACTCGACAATAAAGTGTATTGAGAAGATGGCTTGGAACATTTATTGAAGGTTGTTTACCGTTGATGCTAGCGAAGGTGAGTGCATTTTTCTCAATGCTTGTGTTGTTTTTGCTTTTTAACAAACATGGCAACGTATTATATAATATTTAAGTCTGTGAAATAATTTCACTTTTGTGACACAGCGATGAACATACTTAAAAAAATAATTAACTCAATGATTTTTTTTATTTCTGTAGAAAAATTATCAACGCAGAGAGATGAAACGTAAAGAGGGACATTACCATAATAATTTCAAATTTATGAATCGTATATATATATAAAAAGTCCTAGGGAAAAGATTTAGTTGACTGAATTCACCTGTTGTACGGTGAGCTAAAAACATTATTTTCTAATTGTCGATTTCTATTAAAGATTGTATTGATATTGAAAATTTTTAAAGTTTTATTTTATACCTCTTTTTAAGCTTTGTATGTAAGCAATCGTTTTCAAAGCATTGTGTAAAAATATTTTCATTAATGGTCATTTGGACTTCTGCGATATTTCAGATGAATAAGTCTTAACAGAAGATGAAAATAACAAAAATATTGTGAATTACACCTAATAGTAAAGAAATTTGACTCGAATTACATTTGGTATAAAAGATTTTCATTATTTACATACTTAATATCATAAATATTATTAAGAAAAAACTCTTATTGACCTATTCAAGACTTAAGTAGAGCTTTTACCACTAAACTTTTTTACGCTTTTTTATCCCATTTTATCATTTTACGTTTAATCTGTCAAAATATTTGTTGTTTTAACAATATAATTTGAATTGTGCTATTTCTAGATTGTTATAATAATCAGGACCGATTTCCCTTATCACAAGCATTGTTATTTCATAAAAATATGTTTGATCTTCATATAATTTGTACGCTAACTTTTCAAATTTGGTGGAAATAAAATTCATATTTTTTTTTATTTATACCGCCCTCTTGCCAAAAAGTGACAGTAAAAAGATTATTTATAATTTTTTATTATTTTACTGTAGAATAAAGGTGGCATTCTTCAAAATAAAATTAACACGATACTGCTATACGATTCCTCATAGTATTGTCGATCCATGTCTAAGATATATATATATATATATCTTAGTCGATATGTGTATAGCACTCACTTGGTGGAAAGGAAAGGTTGTTTCACTTGAGTTGTACTTTTAGGCGATCGGTCTCATACGGCTACCGCAGGTGCGACGCTGAGTTTGAAATCTTGAACGGAAACACTTTGCGGCTGCATGCGAGGCGTCGATCACACACTCCGACGTCGTCCATCGCGGCCATTGTGGCCGTCGGCGTCACACGGTGGACCTTCGCGGTGGGAAACGTCCGCTTGATTGATTACGTGACTCGCTTTTGCTGCTTCCATTAGCGTAAGTGATTTTTTTCACCTCAAATAATCCCAGGAATCGTTTTTCAGCGACGAATTTTGTTTCTTTTTTCTTACTCCATTGCAACCACTTAGCTAATGTTGGCTGCGTTAATTGATCACTCGAGTATCTTGACCCGTTTTCTGTAATCAGTTAAAATGAATTTATACAATTTATAATAAAAAAAATATTTATATAATAAAAAACTTGCATTTTTAACCCATCACTTTGTTGGTGGATGTTTTCTATAATAATGATTTTAGCATTCCTACGTCACTTTTACTCGTCACTCATAATAAATTTTAAAAAATATGGTAAAATAGAAAATTATTTTATTCTATGTTCACACTTAATCAATTAAATTTCGTAGCTTTATGTAAAATATTTTTTGTTTTACATTAAAAATGTCCTCAGCTGAACGAAGGACTGACATTGAATGGATTGTTAACGTGAATCATTTAAACGATTAGCTTTTCTTTATTTTCCTATATGGAGTATTTTGTTATAATTGTATAAATTGATGAAAAAAATTGAAATGAATATAAATTATATTAAACCATAATGACTTTTTTGCTATTGTATATGAATTATTGCTATAATTTATAATTAAAACAAATCGAAAAAAACTAGAAATGTTTTACATTATAAAACTGACTATATTTATCAAATATCATAGAAAAAAGTCTTCTTCTTTTGACTAACCGTTTTTAAAACATTTTTATACCATAGTTTTAATTTATGTATAAAATAATATTAATTTAAGTAACAAGTTCACATAAGAAATAAAGCACCTTTCATGAAAAATGCTCATGAAAAAGGTTCATTTACAATATAAATTAAGCACGTTCTACACTAATGTTTATTTCTGAAAAATAAAGTATTCTGGATGTTACTCGTGATAAAATGTTTAATTGCTCACCATACAAATATGAACAGAATTTTCGCTGCGGCTATTTCAATTATCGCAATATCATTTTCACCCGTCAAGTTTTTAATAAGGGCGTTATTACCAAAATTTACGGTCATTTGTATAACGGCGAGTGAATCCGCAATACGTAATGTTTATTTTACATGTTGCGATAAATTTCCTTTTGCGCTATGGAGAGTGTAGCGTCCGCTGTGTTTTTTTGTGCGCTGTAAATTATGATTTTGCCAGAGAAAACAATGAACTTCACGATAAGCGGAAGGAAACTGCGGACCGGTTATCCACTTAGCGGAGCTCTAATTTCAAAATAAAAACGGACATTTCTATCGCGGAAAATACACGGCTACACCGGTCTTGCTGTAATATAGAGCGGCCTCAAGGGTCAAAAGGTAGGACACGTGTTCATTTAGGGTAGAAAGGAAAACTCTCACATTATTTACCTTTCACGGATTACTTATGACTGCTGTGTGCAACGCTAAGCAAGAAGAATCAGTGCCGCGCATGCCCATTTTTGAATTTCATACATGTTTTAAAATAAAAAAGACACTCGATTTATAAAAAATTATAGTGGTCAGAAAGTTTCAAATTCATTTCTTCACAGCAATAACATCAAGTAATGGTATTTTAAATATTTAAGATACATGCTATAGGTAAATATCTACGACAGTTTCACTGAATACTGCATGAATCTCGCATGATTGATAATATTATATATATGATACAAACTGAGATAAACACTAAACTAAAGCATGTAAAATTTCACCGAAAAAATGCTGTATTATTTAAAGCATGCAACGGAAAACGCGGCAAAGTGTGAGATATATCGATTTTGTGGCTAAGTGATAAAAAAATCTTTCTTATAAAATCTAGAAACAATTAAAAATATATTGTCGAATTGGTTAACTCTTATTTAACTATTCCAATTAAGTAATTATTAAATACTATACGTAAATGCTTAATCATAAAACATCAAAAAAACCTATACTGTAGCTTATTTGCTTTTTGTTTTTTCACTGAACAAAATTGTACAGCTCTATACAGCTCGACCCCTCTATATATCATGGCTTGGTATTAAAATATTAGCGAAGAAACAACTTTTCATATTAATAGGTCTGACCGCTTTTAATAAAAACGTGCAGCGCGTATACCAACAGCTTTAACTAATGACGGACCTTACATTTTAAATTACACAGAATACTCGGACATTAACTCATTTATAAATATTTTTAACAAAATATTTTACGCTTTTTTCCATTTTGGAAAGTGATTAATGAAACTATTTTAATAGCGGAGATATTCTTAAAATATCATAATAAAAATAATTTCAATGCTTGGATTAGTTTTATTAAAAACAAAATACTATTAGGACACATTAATTTCGCATTGTCACTTTCTGACAGAGATTATAATACCAGTGTTAAAAACCTGGGACCCGATATTTCAGCATTATTTTTTTCATTATAAAGCATTAACACATAACAATGTTTATTCGGTTGATCAAAGCATTACTTATATATGTCGAGATATTTATCAAAAGACTATGTTATATTCTTTTTTATTTTATCCTTTTTTACTACTATTTGTTATATTCACTGTCTTCATTATAAAATAGTTATTTTTCAAATGTTGTCAGCTTTAGATACATAACAGCGATACAATTGTATTTGAACTTTTTTTGCAAAAGCATTAAATCTTAGATGATTTTTCTGTAGCTAGACATTTTGCACATATTATATAAAAATAATCTACAATTTCTATCGTTTATTAAAATAGGTTTTCAATATAAAATTCAGTTACGTAAATCAATATTTAATTAAATATCCTTTTTTGTCTATAACAGATATTTCATAAATGTCGTTACTGCGATCCACTTGAATATTTTTTTTGCTTAATACTGCCACCTGCATTTTATATTTGTCCGGCATTGTTTCTATAAAACAAGATAAATATTTTATATGACCATTGTGTTATTTACATATTGATTATAAAGAAAAGTGTTTTCAGTAATAATTAGTTTGCTTTAATACATTTTTTATGAAAAATTAAAAACTAACCAACATCACATGTTTTGTATAACTTACGTTCAATTGAAACTATAGTACGTTACTAAGTAAAAAACCTAAATATGACATATTCTTAATCAATTTTGAATTGTTACAACTTTGTACGATTCCGCATGCTTTGTCTCTAACGACCTGGGTTTCGCCTTTCGGCATCTTCAGGCATTATATCACACGGATGCAACAGAACTGACAATTCTATATCCATGACTGTAACAATTCAAATTTGATATTGAAATTTCATCACGCACCTTCAATCCGATATCATAAATTATAAAAAAATTAAATACATTTTTTTAACAGCGTTGATAATAGCTGCCAAATAAATTGACGATCCAAATATTTTATTTATATAAAACTTCAATTTCCTACACTAAATTTGAATAAAATTGTCTCGCACTGTCATTCTATAAAAAAAAACATGAACGAAAATACGAAAAAATTATGAGGGTACCTTTTTATTTGAAACAAATATTTTAAATTAAAATTATTATTTAGCAAAACGTAAGTAGATTAATGAAAACTATCGTACATATACATATACCGTAATAAATATCCGTTGAATAACTGAAGAATATTGTTTTTTTGAAATAAGAGGAATTTTGTTTTGTTACATTTAATCTCATATTATATAAATATTGTTTTTGTATTTTTATAAACGAAATTTATTATTGAAAACATAGCATGAATTTATTATTTTATCTTTATTTTCTGTGCTTTGTACAAACATTACAATATTGCATTCACTTGAAGTGTAATATTGGCATTATATAATGTTGCATCATTATATTAATTTTTGTATGTTATAAAAAAGAAGAACGAATTCGCAGTTAAAGTTGTGGCCACTAACAAAAAGTGCATTTTTCGAGATAAAACCTAAAAGCGAACTACTACCACAGTGTGCTTAAAGTTGTTTTTCAAATGTCTCCTTTCAACAGGGCGGTCGTGTTTTGAGCCGCGGTGCACTTGTCGTGACGTGTGTCGTGACTAAATAGCAGGCCCCGTACACTCGTGCAGTTGTGCACTCTGCACTCGTGGCAGCGGCAAAACAAAGCCTCTTTCCGCTTAAGCCTTCTTCGTTGCATTCTACAAAAGATGCATAATTACAAAGGCGCAGGTTGATAAATTGTCTAAGGTTAATGAGCTTTGCGCCTGGGTTGCGATAGTTTATTTTCTTCGTTTTGCATTGTTTTACCGAGGGTAATAAATTTTCAGTTGCTTTTTTATCATTTGTTAATTTATTAATGCCATCTGTATTTTGCAGGATTCTATGAGTGTGAGATTTCGTTTTCTCCCAATACTCTTTTTATTATTTAGTAATTATTAAGTAGCTCCCTTTTTTTCAATATAACATATATATATATTACAAAATTCATCACAAATTGATTTTGAAAAATATCATTATCATATAAAAATATCATTATCATATTTTACTATTCAAAATCAGGACTCTGATATGATATATGGATTTGAATAAGTTTTAATACCAATGATGTGTGGATTTAGAGTGGTTTTGAATCCATCTTGAAAATTTAAAAGTTATACTTTCAACTAGAGTACTTTTTAAATTAAATCTGATACTCCATAGGTGCGTCGATTGGACACGTAAATATAAAAATTCATTCGAATTTTTTTAAAACGGCGCATAGATAAGCTTTTCAAGAACTACGACTTTAATCTACAAATCTATTTCTTTATCTACTTTTTCAAATAATTAACATGTAGACTACATATTTATCTTTATATTTCGGTACATTCTCACACAGTTTTTTATTTGTACAAATATTTTACCCGTAGCAAAATTTGCTTAATCTTTCTGATGACAAATTGGACCTCGCATAACTATGCTACAGATAACTTTTATTTTATAGCTCAACCACGTGTGAAGAGACATTTGCCTCTGTTGAGTAGATTGCTAAAGAAAAATATTACTAGACAGCAAAAGGCAGAGTATTTTATAAATTTAAAAGCATACCATTTTCAAAAAAATTGAAGCTATACATCATAATATGAGTCTTATAAAATACTTCCAAGCAGCAAACTTCCTAGTAAAAATGTTGACGTGTAAGAAGAGATATTGATTTTTGAAAATGTGAATTCTCCTTCGACATTCATTTATGAGAAATTTGAAACGTTAATAACCTTGGATGATTATTTACTATCAAAATATTTATCCAATCAATATATTACTCCCGACTTCCTATGTCTCAATTATATAGAGGGCTGATTGCAATATGTTGACAGAGGTGTCAAAATTTTTTGGTGTTAACAGTGACAAAAAAACAATTCAGCTAATTTTTGTGCCAAAATATTACCCAGATCGTCTAAATAATCTCCATATATCTGATTAGCACCATCATTTCTGATTTTTTGTATATTTGGTGCTGGAATAACCTTTACACGTCTCAGTACGGAACAGGTTAAAACAGTTACCCAAAGCTTCCAACTAATAACAATTTCTTTGACAACTTATTTCTCATGCTTGATAAATAATTCATCTTATATTTGACCTTTTTTCAATTTTGTGTTTGAGTACGGAAAATTATTTGTTACAAAAATTATTTTTACTTTTCGTTCCATGAAAACGTTTTCATTGATAAATCACAAGGTGCAAAAAGTCTAATTGGAATTGGGCGGGTCACGTAGTAAGAAAAAGGGACCAAAGATGAAGCAGCAAGATACTAGATTATACGTGACAAAAAGCACCAGGAAAGAAAGGCGAATGTACCTTTAGTTACGGAAAGAGTTGCATTTACTCAATGAGTTTTGCGGCGTAGCCTTAAGAAATTTGATATTTTTTTTTATCTGAAATACAACTTTGCAAAACTCGCAATATATTTTTTAGCTCGACAAGATTTTATAAAAAAAGTAACACCTATACATTTAATTATTTTTAAGGAAATTAAACAAATCCCAAGGCACTAAATCAAACATTTTATTAATATTATTTGATCATTTTATATCAAAGTTTTGATTTAATATTCAAAAAATGCAATTAATTTAGCTAATTTAAAAAAATTAATTTACTGTATTTTGGCTTAATTTTTTTTTCCATATAGGCACTAAAGACACAATAAATTATAATAAAATGATATTTTATGAAACTGAATTTATTTTCTTTAATGTTTAGAATAGTAACATATATGACAAGTTCAGTAAAAATAAAAGGACTTTTCATTAACGGAAATTTCGATGATCAATACTTTAATACTTTAAATTAATAAAACATAATTACTTGATACAATGATGTGTTACTTTGCAAATAAATAAATATATACTGAAGTGTATAAATATTTTATATATTTTAACTAAAACAATTTTGGCACTACGAGAATCGAACACAAAGCTGCATTTTTATCTGAATAAATCGATATGAATAACTCATATTTCATATTATACATTGCTGAAGAATTGTTGCCTGTTAAGTAATTTCACAAATTGTTACAAAAACTTCTCATAGATAAAAATAAGTGCAATATTTTGTTGAAAAATGTTGGACGACTAGAAGCTTTACAAAAATAATGCAAGTGTTACTTTAACCTTCATACAATCCATTGCACACTTCTATTTTTGGTAAACGGTTTTTTTTTCATCAAATTTCGCAATTAAAAGTAGACATCAGTATTTGAGACCGATAAATAAATTTATCGTTGACTTATCCTTTTTTCATATATAAATTAAAATGAACAAAAAATGTTTTAATGCAAATGGAAACAAAAGTTTTAATTTTAATTTAATTATTTGGATCAATAATTCTTCACCTGAAAATTTTAAAATATTTAGATTAAATTAGTTTTTGTTTAAGTGTCTGTGGCTGTAGTTAAAGTGAACTGAAAACTAGTTGTGACATAAGAACAAACTATGATGACTTGAAATGAAATGATACATTATTTATTGAGTTTAAAAGATATAAACTTGCTTTTTTGCTGTAGTATAAGTCTTTCAATTACAGCTTCGAGTAGACTTTCCAATGCGCGGTTCATCCCTCGTTTGTTTTGATGAGCATTGATTGGTACGTGCTTGCGCTCAGTTATTAAGCGAGTGACTCTTGATGTCCAGCAAACTCGTAAAAACGTTCAGCTCAAAACCACACGAGATCCCCAAGACTTTTATTTAACCCCCACTAAATAATAGGCCGCAACTGACAGGTGAGTGGCAGCACGCCAGAACTGGCAGCACTAAAAACCAAGTGAAAATTCAACTGATAACGTTTTCGAAACAGACTTCCCGTCTATAACGTTTATTGGATCACGTGTGGCAGATTCAGAGTGGAATGAGGGTGTTTCCGGTTTGTTTTACTCATTTTCCAGCTCACTAGAATTATTCCTCGATGTATACGTATTATTTAGCAGCGTAACAAGCTTATTTTAGTTCACTTTGTATGTGAAATCTTTGATAAATCGTTATTTTCCAAATATTATCAGCAGCTGGCGCAAATCTAATAACAATTCAAATTATAAAAATATTATTAAATCAATGTATCATTCATTAACTTTAAAACATACAAACAGTTTCCTTTGTTATATTAATCGAAATGATGATATTGTAAATGATAGCTTCTTTCAAATTTGTCTTACAAACTCTAAATATATTTTACTGAATGTTACATTACTTTTTTTAAGAATATCTAGTTATTAGATACCTGTGGAATATGTTTTTTAATAAATTAACCAATTTTTTCTTCTTACGTTTATCAGTAAAATAAAAATAAAACCGAGTTATTCATTACTGCTTTAGTACGAGTCTTTTTAAATGTGTAATATTGAATAAAATATAGACTCGATATACAATTTAACTGTATACGATATACTTTTTTACTGACAACTCAATAAACGGTTTATTTTGTGAATGTAACCAAAAATTGCTAAGTGAAAGAAAGTAATTAAGTGACGTCATTGACATTCTACCAATATCAATATTACAAAAATTAATCGAGACAGTCTTATGAATGCTAATATATTTAAAATATCGAAAAGTGTATCCCATATGGAATATTTTTTGTTTTTCAACACAAGTGAATGTTGAATTTATACACTTACCGTGTTATAAAATATAAAATAAAGTTTTTTTTATAACTATTAAATCATCTATTACACGCCATTTTACAATTCCCTTCCCTCTTTTTTGCGGATTTACGTGATTTCTAAGCTATTTGCAGAGCTTTGGTTAGAATGGTTTGCTTAAAAATTTACCATTTGAATATTTGGACGTACACTATTAATACTCTTTGCACTGCCTTAAAAAGCAAGCACATTTTTTTTTAATATAGCACGCTATTTTTTCTCGTCTTCCTCTCCAAACTCAAAACATTTGAGAAATATACTGATAGTTATCATATGCTAAAAACCTAAAGGTAGTCAATACTATACCCTCTACCTCCAGACGCATACAATTCCCATTTCATTACGCTGCCAAGTTTTGTAAATACGTGCTTTTTTTCATTTTATTTTTTTCCATACTTTAAGCAGTCCATATGTATATATTTTTATATATTTTGTACTTTTTTAGACATCAACCAATGAAATTTGAATTTTTATCAAATATTATAAATTACGTTTTCATCACGGAGACTTGCCTAGGTAGCTTTTTTATGAAGTCGTTACTTGTCAGAGTGAGTATATCTTCAACTAAATATATGCCAGTATATGTTTGACCAAATAGTTACAAAATATAAAAGTTCCGAAATTCAATGAAATGTACCCATGTAAATTTCCAGTCAACTGAGAAAAAATATTTTAAAGAGATTAAAAACCTTTTCAACATATCATTTTGAAAGCGTGGGTCGTATAAGAAGCTTATGACCCCTTATGCATGCGAAATTCATAAAGTCCCGCGTAAGTAGGTGAATAATTTTTATTGCATTCCCAGTTTGATATGAAAACTGTGTCAGTTTGGCCGGGTAAACCGTGATTCGCAGGATCTGCGAGGTGATACTCCAATTTATGACTCAATTTTTATTATCATCCGAAAGTTACTGGCCATATATATTTCCTAACCACATTCTGAACACCCGCACTTATTTTATGCCTAAGGGTGCGAATTGGGAAACCCCCGCTAAAAGGTTATCTTTACCTGCTGCAAAATATTCAGCGAATCCACATCATCGTAATGGCCATTCGGCATCTAACCTATTCCATACAATATCCGTTTTATGTCATCAATTTCGATTCAATTGATTATTACTCTATCAAATTTTACATAAGTGTTCGATTTCAAAAAAACTGGCGAACTTTAATGCATAGAAAATATAAGGATTGTCGTAGGATTTTTTGCGAAAAAACAGTTTTCATTCTCTTTAAATGAGAGTCAAATATGGACTTTGAAAAAGAGTTTCAAATGTTATTTCTAATAAATTGCATAAATGTTGAAGTCGCAAAATAGCTTATTGAATTTGAATTGTTCCGAATTTGTACGATTCCACATGTTTTATCACTAACGACCCGGGTTTCGCCTTTCGGCATCTTCGTGCATTCTATCACACGAATGCAACAGAACTGGTGCAAAATAAACAGTTAGCATCGTCTATATACCAAAGTTGTTAATTACAGGAAAACACTTGCCCTTAGGCAAGCAGTAAATTGCAGCGAAAGGCGAAACCCGGGTCGTTAGTGACAAAACATATAGAATCTTACAAAGTTGTAACGATTCAAATTTGATATTGAAATTCTATCAAGCAACTTTAGTCAATATCATAAATTATTTATTGATTATCTATGACAATATCTGGGAATATTATCAAACGTATTGTCATTATAAAAGCTTTAATAAAATCTCTTATAATATTGGAGAAATGAAGCCATATGGATCTTCATTTACCTAGCCGTTCAGCATCACAGCCTCTTTCGTGCTTACAAACCGACGAGTGCTCTTCCCAAAAAGATTTTTCACTGAGCATTCTCTTCAAAACATACTATTTTGGTGTTACAGATAATAAATAATTTAACTCGCACAACCTCAACTATAAAAATCTCCAAACAACATCTACGTCAATAATAGTGTACCTCACTATCACACGTAAATGTTTCTCAGTCATTGAAAACATGTAATGATAATTAAGATTTATGGTTGTTATTGAATTCAATAAATCATTATTAAAAATATGGAATTTAATTTCATTTCTCATAATAAATTTAAGTTCGTTTGAAAAAATATTTATCCTTAAAGCGATCTGCAAAAGACTCACGTAGATCTTGATAGAAGAAACAAAATATTGACTTTAACAAAACTATTTTCTTAAACCTTTTGGTTGAGGCTGAGCGCCAATAATTGTGTTACCAGAGTTTCAAACCTGCCACTCCGTTTCTAATATTCCTCGATGGGATAAACGCATCCATAAAAATATCGTTCCAAGTTTTCACTCCTTTTATTCTTAGAAAGGTCACTGTACCCAGTCAATTCATCACCGACTAGGTTACACTTGGTTGATTGAATGCCGCAATTATTTTTATATATAGTGGTTTATTTTTTATTTGCTCGTTTTTTATAATTTATGATTTTAACAGTATAGAAGCAGTACAATTAGAATTATGATTTTTTTATGCTTTTCTTCTGTGATTTACTAGTCAAAACATTAAAAGTGGTTTGTGTCTCACCGGTAAACTTTTTGAGCAGCCGGTTTTTGTAAATACTTAAAAATTTTGAAAAGAGAAATTCAATAAATTAATACTTATAGATGCTTTTACAATATATCCAATACAGGTCACATATTTCACCACAATTTCTGTAACTAAATATATACAATGAAATCTTTTTTATTTTTCTTATATTTGCTTCTATAGCCATAAACTCAATGTGATTAACGTTATCACGTTACGAATCATGTTCATTTAAACAAATTTTCGTCGCAGCGTTGTGGATGATATAATAGTATGTCTTATACACAATGACATTCTAATGTAGTTACACAATCACTATTTAGTTGTATAATTTACTTGGCTTACTCTACCTTTGGGAAAATGATACACTTTTCAAGCTGCCTTTAAAAATTTAATAATGTACAATTACTATTTCATATATTTGTAAGCTTGGATTTTTTTTTTTTATTTCAACATTGTTTTTCAGTAATATTACAAGTTTAATCGATTCTCAACACAGATTTTCTTCATATTTTTTTAACTTTTTTATTATTCAGTTAAGCAATAAGAACTCATTACAAACTCCTCAATTACTAAGGCATTAATTTCACGAAAACATCTTAATTCAATTAATATTTCATAATAATACGTTTATTTCGTAAACTATTTCAATTAAAATAAAGCTAACTTAATAAATTTTAAATATTTAAAAAAATCTAATTACTCAGAAAAATACAATGATTACGTATTTTTTCCATTAATTATAACTGAAGTAAAAGAATTGTTTTTTTCATACCCAACGTAAAGAAATAATATTAATTCCATATATTTTGTTTCTTTTATTCATTCATAAATGCCAATTGAAAATTGTTGCGATGTATTCTCATTTTCGACGACAATAATGAAACTCTATATAATTTATCTATTTATACTTCTTTAGTTGGCTAAATGAAAAGTGCAGTTATTATTGACTTGTTTTAATAATTCATTCCGTTACTCATTAATTTTTTTTGACATTCAGGCAGCTCTTTCAATATAAATAAATAAGTCATATGTGACGTCATATTTCTACGTTGACTATGAATATTTTTAACCAACTGGAAATGTGCTTAAATTGTATAATGCATCACATAAAAAATGATTTTTCCTAATACATTCTTCACTTGATAACCAGATTCCTTATTTAAAAAAATTTGCAATTTCAAATAAAACTTCACCGTCTATTCTAAGGATTTAAGAAAAATCATCATGTTATAACTATAAAGTTTTGTAAAAGCAAATGACATGAAACCGAACCGTAAGAAATACAACCATTAAGATCCACCCTTAAGGTCATAAAAACAAAATCTATAAGACTGGTGTAACATGAAGAGCATTGTTTAATATAAATAATTATTACTTAACCCAACAATTCATGATATACTTGTATGCAAAAAATGTGACAGTGGTCAAAAATAAATTCAGCGCTGAAAAAGATGACTCGGAATATTTAGGCATGAGATTTCTTTCATTACAACAATTCAAAATTCTGCTACACGAACTTAATTTGCCAACTTAGATGTTTACATGTCATTCTTTTTCTTATAGCTTTACTTGACATATCACTTATTTTAAATTTACAAAATTGAACAAAGGTATCGATTGCGATAATACAAAGCTAGAAAGCTTATTCCGTAGTATAAATAAAGAAACTCATCGGGAATCATTTTTTTGATTTAATTTTTAAAAAATATTCAAAAATGCATTTGTTGTGTTCAAAAAATACGACAGTACTTATGTCTTAAGTAAATACGCTTGGATTCGGATTAAAAATCCGCTTACTGAGATATTTTAAACTAAGTTTAACATTAAGCTGGAATCGTTATTCAATAATAGTTGACAGGCTAAGCTTGATGTAAATCTTCTTGATTATATATATATATATATATATACATATATTATATATGTATACTGTCAAAAGGAAATGCATTTATTTGGTGCACATGTACAATACACTTCGCAGAAAAGCACAGCATATGTCAATATACGTCATACCGTTCTGGTCGAATTCAGCTCTAGCTCGGCAGACATAAAGCTCAGCTATATTTTTATGACGTTTTCCAGCGTGACGCGAACGATTTTGAAAGCTTAGTCTAAATGATTTACTGAAAAATCTCGAGCGAATGCACAGCGAGGCAAAGCGAGACGGTTTATTTTCCTACAAAAAATCCTGCAGGGGGGGATTAAGCCCCTAGGCCGAAATTTCGGCTCGAAAAAGCTCCGTGATTTTATTGATATACCTCCTCATATTAACGTCCCGGAAAGAAGATTAGGAATTAGCAAACGAAAATATTTATTTTCTCGCCGGCTGAGCCGACGGATATTTTTTCCGTGTGTACTGCACGGTTTTATCCGACCCTATAAAAAAACGGGTGAGTGTTTTATATATTGTACCTTTTTCAGGTCAAATTTTTTGATCAAATATTTGTAAAATTTAACAAATATTCGCCGCAAATTATATAACCAATTTTGAAAGTTACGTAAATATATAACATTACTACAGCTATTAATCTCCAAAAATTAATAAAGGTCACATCGTTTATAAAAAATATTTTTAATGGATTATGGTATATGAATTTTGTTAATTAAGAGCAAAAAGTATAATTCTACCATCACGAAAGAAAAATCAAAAACATATTATAATTTTGATAAGTCTATACTAACCAAAATACTTGAATAATTAAAATATAAGCGTTGAAAATTATTATTTGATTTCTGTAACTGAATCAATACTTCAACTCATATTTATTCATTACTTTTGATGTGGAAAGGTATCACCAATTTCATATATGTACAATAAATTCAGGGCTAGAGACATGTGATCTTTTATTTACTTAGTTGCCGTATCAAGAATTCTACTCACAGAGTAGAAACTTCTATGTATGAATTTCGATCAAGAAAAAACCGTAATGAAAATGATTAAGCACATATTGCGTCACTTTAAAACCCATATTCCATCACAAAATACAAGGAAATAAAATAGACAAACTGACAAACAGTATTAATTAATAAAGAAAAACGTTTAAATGATAGTTGATTTTGGGATTTCGTTTTTTGCATTGAGCGGGTTTTGTTTAAATATTAAATGCAGTTGTGATGTATATAATTATCGTTGTGTATAAAAACAATATTGAAATGCATTTATTTTCACGTCGAGTTAGTTGACAATCAAATATGAGATATCATTAATTTTTGCTTCCTTTTCAATTGCTTGTAGAAAGGTTATGTTTATAGATGTGTTTAAACACGATGGTTGTCTACTTTGTTCGCTACTGCAGACGACAAATTTGTGTATGTTTGACAACTCCAATTCCTGGTAAAATGTGTTTGTTAATTAATTAATGACCATGGCAAAATCCAACTGTCAAAAGCAGAAACGATTCGCGTGACTTCACCAATGAGAGAACCTCAATAAGGCGTATGTAATGTAGTATCAATTTGATTTTATATTCATACGTACATAGATTGGATTTTTTTTGTTATACATACGTATATATTGTATTATAAAACGAAATGAAAAAATAAATTTTGTAAAACAGAAAACAATACATCAGAATAATATTTGTGAAGAAATAACAATGGAAACTGAACAGAACCGTGCATACATCTGAGCGGCATATAAAAAGTTCAACAAAAACTGTCAATCGTGGTTGTATTGTGATGTAACAGTTGTATTAATTTTATAAATAGCGTGTACTTTAAAACAAGATTTCAAATATTTGATAAAAACGATAGATCGTGAAACGATGATTTTGGAATTATTTAAAAGTGCTAAACGTCCCACTGAGATATACGTTTGAGTTGTCATAGTGATTGAATAAAATATTTTTTCGATATTTATCTGTAGTGATAATAACATACTTCTTTAGTAATATGAAGTACATCAAAATTTTTTATCGCACAAAAATGCGTATTGCATAGTACATAACAAACGAATAAACATTTTCTCCTTTTGAGCAAACAGCGAAACAAACACTAGATAATTTTCAACTGGATCATGTTTCATAGAAGTGTTTTTTTATGGTAGGACCACATGTGTTTTCTTATATAGTGAAAAACTGAAGGTTATACATTACGTGATGGAAAATAGTGTGGAATCACCCACCCTAGAAAACGGAGAGCCTCTTTTTCACCACTCAATTTCCCACTTTGGCAGGTGAAATTTTATTTATGAAAACCAATTCGGAAAATATTTTGTATCTTTTTGTGCGTAGGATCCACAATAAAACCTTCGTACAGCATCTGTACTGATAAGCATTCAGTTATGGGAATCTTGAGTATTGAAATATGATCCCCACGACATCAAATCGCAAATAATATACAATTTCAATATTATCAATAGTACCAGCATTTACAATAAAGTTTAAATTGTCACTTCTAACAAAAACTAAAACAAAATTTTTGTGCGGCTAGGTATTGCCATATTGATAATACGGACACAGTAAAATTTTACGCGATGACCACTGTTTTGGATTGCCGGATTTTGTGTATGTATTGATGAAACATTTGAAAATTTTTTTTTGAAGATTTTCTTCTGATATTAAAAATATTAAGACTACTTAGTATATATGATTTCAAGATACGGAAATAAAGTAGCAATTTTTCAGCCGATCGTGAGTTTGCGAATTTTTAATTAACGGTTTGCCAAGCTACATTGAAAATCACTTTAAAGTTATTAATATTTTATGCATTCATGTTATATGCTGTAAGACTCTATACGGTTTCTATGCTTATGATAATAGATACCTACTTTACAGGAAATAGCAAGCTGAAATACCTGAGTTTACTTAGGGTCAACATGGGGCTCACGACTGACCTGTCTTCGTAAGAAAACAACTTTGTATGTTTAATGGATGGAACTATCTACCTTGATTTAAAATAATATTCTTCAAACAAACTGAGCAATTTATTTTAAACACCTTCACAGTCTCATTTTAAAATGTCTAATATTGTTAAAAATAAAGTCTTCGTGTTCATGAATACCCTTAAAAATACAATAAATATTACACTCTCAAAATTAGTGCTGTTTTTATTAAATGTGATATTAATAAAATTAATCAAATATTTTGTAAATTTATCTCACTGAACGTTTGATATAAACTTTAGGAGACTTTTAACGAGAGTATATAGCACACTAAATACTTTCGGCTTTACTACGGTAGCTAATATACCGTGCATCTTTAAACAAAACGTACTCATATTATTCTTGTTTCACAATAAGAAATATTGTTTTATATGATGTACATATTTAAAAATATATACTCTTTCGTATAAATCTAATATATAATGTACATAATATGCATTGTATAATTTCTGAAAAAAATAAAGAAGATTAATTTATAATTTGAAACGATTACATTAAAAAAAAAACTACCAAATATTCATTTCATTAATGAGTCAATAAAATAAGTATTTCATCAAAAACACATACCTTGATTCACATAATGAAAATAATCTATTTGATACATACTTATTATATTTAGTTAAGATGGTTTGAGGTTAAAAATCATATTGTATAGCTTAAAACAAGGGATGCGCTATGCACGAATGTCAAAAAATCATTCTAAAAAAAAAAAATTGTCCAAGAATATAAAAAACAAAAAAGATTATAAAATCTCCTTTTCGTAGTAGGTTTACCAATACAATAGGTTCAGCTTAATCCTAAATATTTTTAAAATTATAATGAATAATTAATTTATGTTGAAATATAATACAATTAAGAATGTTAAAGTAAGAAATATGATATTGTATATGTTTTATAAAGCAGCATTATGGATTTATTGAAATTAATTTATGTTACATTCTAACAGTAGCGTAATGCTGAAATAGCCATCCACTGATTCATGTATCTCTTAAAATACTTGATTCTTTATTGACTACTATTATTTCATTAAAAAATTCATTTAAAATATCTAGGACATGTGGTTACTTTTATATCAATTGTTACAAAATAAATATCAATAACCGGTTATTATTCAAACATGTTTTCTGATAAGAATTACGTCTTCGCTAAAGCTCATATTAAAATATTTAGTGAGAATATGAGAACCGCAAAAAGAGAAGGTTATTTGTCAATTATTTAAAAAAAAAAAAAAGGATCCTTAATTCATATATTTTTATCCAGAAACTTACATGATATAGTAGACAAAATGTGTTTTACATATACTGCTTGCTTGGTGTTGGATTACGGTGTATCCTTGACAAGAAAAAAAAACTCACCAACACATATTTTGAATAATTTAAGTGTCACCCAACGCAATTTAATTGCTTAAACGCAAATGATACACATCGCTTGGAATACATTATATTTCCTAGAATTTTCTGTGTTCAACCCCTCGCGACAACATTATTCAAATCAGAGTAAAAAAAATAATGCTCTCTCTGGCAATAATTTGACCGGGGTTTTTTCTTACAACTGCTCAATAAGCCTTCTAATGAGTTAAGTTAGCCTTGGGTGAATTAAGTTTCCTCGATTTAGGGCTATAAACGCAGACTTGTATGACCAAAGCGATTATCTTGAGCAGGAAATGGGCGGCACAAGATTACCATAATGAATAAATTAAAGGCTACGATACAATATAATGGATTTACTGTTTTGCTCACTTTGCTTACGGCTGAACTAGTTAACAGTAAATACGGCAATCGAAGACAAGTCCTAAGTTCGTTTCAGATTTCAAACAACTTACGGCCTTCTTGGGCAGTTTATGATATCGTTGTTTTATGGCCAAACAATAAACAGTAAGTACTCTGGGGGAGTATATTTAATATTATAGGACATCGAAATTGTACAGCTATTTGATATCATATTATTTATTTGTTTCTAGAAATATTCTCGTTCTTAAAATCATTTTCAAGTGAGAGTTACATGATGAATTAATTTAAAAAGCACGAAAATCGAAGAGGCTTTCGCAATATGTCAAATTTGAATTACTGAAACTACATATGTACAATTCCATTTTTTTTATCACTCATGACCCGACTTCGGCCTTTTGACGCAGATCACTCGGATGCAATAAAACTAATATACAAGAGAAATTACTCAAAAATAAAATGTAAACGTTAAGGCTTGAAGCAATACTGATTCAATAATAATGACAATCAAATTCGGTTAAAGTAACGTTTTAACCAATTCACTCTAATGACTTTATGGTGAAGTTTTCCACATTATTCAACGTTTATTAAAATGCTATTAGATAATTTAATACTTATAGACCTCTAGATGCCAAACGGTGACATCTGGCTCGTAAGCGACAAAGCATGTGAATTGTACACCGTTTCAACAATTCAAATTTTATATTGAAATTCTATTAAGCGCCTTCAGTCGATATCGTAAATTTTACACATTTTCATAATGTATAAACTACTTATTTATACCCCACACAAAAAACTTACTGTAACAGTAACTTACTGTACAGTAAATTACCTTACACCAAGCATCGTGGAACGTTGCAAAAAATGTTTAATTGACAAGAAATAATTGAAATAATTTACTCATACTGTCATCATGCATACAGACAACTATTCACCTTCTTTTTTCTGTATAAAAATATAGGAATGCAAACTCATGCACAATTCAATTTTCGTGCAAAGGTTGCTTAGAGAAACGATTTATATCCAGCATAGGATTACAATGAAAATATTTTTTATATAACTAGAATAGAAAACTATTCGATTTTTAAATCGTGATGACTTTTTTTCTTTGAGTCCGCGTTTTAATCATATTTAATTCTGTACTCAATAGTTTTGCGATTCTTGCATAAGAACATTCAATAATCCTCTTAGAAAACAGTGCAAGCACTTTGATGCTAGAATTCGCTACTAATCACAACGTTTATTTGTCTTTTACACAATCTTGTCAATCTTGAGTGCTTTGAATTATTTACAATGCCTTTAATGAAGTTGTTTTTCCAATACAAGTGCTTAATAAAAAATCATTATTCTATATTTTTTTGAAATAGCGTATTTCCATACCAAAAAAGCAAAAAAAAACATATTATATAAATTATTTGGCACAAAAACAAATAGCTACTTATATATTATATTTTATTTTGATAAAAGAATGAAAAAAACATAGTACAAATATTTGTTTGCAAAATGAAATTAGAGATTAATCTTTAAAATAATTCCACATTCCTTTACCTATCTTTCTCAATTCTTCTGTCTAGTTATTTTTTCCAGTATTATTTTACTTGGTAAATTGTTTTACTTCTCCATTGTTTGAAACATTCAATAAGATTTTGTTTTCTTGCATAAAATGAACTGTACATGCGCAGATAATTACTAGTATTCAGAACTTAAACAACAATAAAAATCTATTTAAGTAATGTTTGAAATGACTCAGATGTGATAAAGCATAAAATTGACTTGTATTTTGTAAGTTTATTGAATTTAATTATCAGTGGAATGAAACTATTCAAATTTTCATAAAAATATATTTTTGACAAAATTTTATAAAATTGAAATTCCGTTTGTGAGAATTATCATTATTCCTGTTCCGTAAGTAAAATTTTAGAGCATATGTATACATGTATAATAAATATGTTACCACTGCGTAAATGTGGTGTTGTATGTCATATACAATATTTACGAGACCGGTCGAAAATTTAAATGTAATTTATGTAATATACTTCAAAAATTTTAGTATTTTTTCACGTTGAATTGTTAGTAAAACAAATTGCTTTAGTGTACAGTGTGCGCTACAAGAACTAGTTCACCAAAGATATTAAAATTTTAGCTCAACCAATTCTTATTTTAGCTAGCAAGCCCATTTAGATAGATTTATATTAATGAATTTCAATTTTCATGATTTATTTTGATAACAGGTCAATTTGGAGGCAATTTTTGCGTGATCTATACATACGTATACTATATTTCTATATTCTTAATCTCTTCTAATAACAAATGACATTTTTAATGTCAAAGACGCTTTAACAAATTCTTCAATTAAAAAATTACATATTCATTCAACATAACAATTGTTACGATATTATAAGCAATAAGCATACTATTTTTTTAAAGTATAAAAAAACTATGTCCATGTGAGGTCATATGGGCTTTTGACGAAACTTTCATCAACAGAAAGTTTTCTGAAAATTCGACACTCAATCTCTCGTTTCGAAAAAACTAATAGACAAAGATTGAGTTAAGATTAAACTAATAGTACGTCGGTAGCTCTTGTAACATCGTGCTATAAGGATGAAACGGGCAAAAATTAATTTAAAAAAAAACACTGTTAATAAAACGTTGGACACTCGGCTTCGGACCTCTTTAATTATATACAGATACTGAAAAAACTGACACTAAATATACTCCGCTACAAAACTTTTTATTTGATTATATCGCGTTATGGAAAGCGGCCGTGTAACAATGGCTGTATACACATAACAAGTGGAAGTCGGACAACCAATTTGTATTATCTCGACGATATAAAAAAATACTTTCAAATGACTTTTATTATCATACAAATATATTTTCAAATGACTCACTTCCTATCATATAAACTATGATAAATAAAACACATTTTGAATATAACAATTGACAATGCAAGTCTTATTTATAGCGAGCATAATTAAAGGATCTTGTTAGATCCTTAAAGGGGATAATAAAAGTTATAAGAGAAAGTTATAATGATTTTCAGCTTCAACTCGGTCGTTATTGCTTGGAAAAGACATATTGTATGATAGCATGATAATTGGTAGTCTCTTAAAACTTGAATAGAAGCTCAAAAACTTTCGACTGGAAATGATCTTGTGTATATCAAACCACTATATAAATATTAATTTATTTAGCCAAATAAAATGATTACAACTTGTATTATTGTATTAACCTTTTGAGTATATACATAACAAAATGCCAAAGAAAATGGTTAATAAAATTAAATACAAAATATTCAGAAGAGCATTTGGCCGAACTGTTTTGTGACGTGTGTCAAAAAATCGTCAAAAGCGTTTCCACGAGATAGATACAGGGGCAAATTTAGTGTTACCATAAAAACATGAAAATTATTCAGCAAGCTTCGTACTTGTATTTAAGTGATGGATACAGGGAAATTATTTTCACTAAAAATTTTACGACATCGCGTCAAATAACAACTTCTCACGTTTTACCTCTATTTGATCCATTAAAATCAAAAGCAGTACCACACGTTAAAACTCTCTGCGTTCATGAAGATGAATTTGCCGAAACAGCAATGTTGTCATAGGGACATTAGTGTTGCTACATAATGTTTAACTTTAACCATGATTTATTCAGTCCCGCGGAGCAAGTAATGTGACAAAAACATACTTCGTGGGGCAACACCGTGCCCATAGTTTTCCATACGACAAGAGAAGTTGTGAAAACTCTCATGTGAATATGACACATTACTATACAACGCTCTAGGGGAGCTGTAATGACGTCGCCAACCCTGAATAATTTACTCAAAAAATTTTGTTTACTATTTTATACGAATAATGGCTTTTCACTTTAACAAACACTCGCATTTTTCAATAGCTTTTTACCTCTTGGGACATCAACACATATCCCCACTTCACAGGTTGACTTTATCATTTATAATTAAACAAATATCACATCATGCCTACGCATTGTGAACATGATGTTATATTTGTATGATGAAAATTTTATATTTTTTCTGGTAATGGTCGGTTGTCATTTTGACAATTATATTTAATTGAAAGAGATTGACATTATTTTGAACGCCATTTTGAAAAACTGATGAAGGTTGTCACTGATACCATTAATAATTTTTCCACGAAGAATTGTTATGTAAAAAGAAAAATGTTATAGTTTCTATAGATTCGGTAGTATTTTGGCAAAATTTTATTTTTAAGATAATCTAAAATTGATAATTTTTTGTAATAAGGAAACAAGTTTTTTTAATTATAACAAAAAGCATCATTAATTTAAGGTATGAGAGCTGTCATAAAACTTAATTTACATAATAAGAAATAATTTACATTTTAAATTTACAAACCATTATTCCATATTCTTATTTGTTACAATAGAATATTTTTTTTATAACACCGTTTCAAAAAATCTCTGAAGATGGCTTGAAACCGATATTTTTTCAACTATATTCAACTGGTTATTGTTAATAAAATTCAATCTGGTGGACAATAATGTCATGTTTTTTTTTATTTTCAAAAAGAAACGATGCATAAATTTCAAATAAGAATTTATTTTCGTATAAGTTTCGTTTCGTTAGTGTACAGATACATGAATACAAAGACATTTAGCTGTAAAGAATTTATTCTGTAGATATGCATTTTGTATCGGAGTGGTAAACACATTTGCGATTTAAATATGATATACTGTCTGTGCGCTTACAATACTACAACTATCGAAAATAAAACATACACAAATGCATTTTGCTTTTCAAGTGAAGCAAAAATGAAAACTTTACCGGTCAGAAATTATTGCAGTGAAAATGAAAATACAAAGTAAGCGGATCGTATTTTATTTTGTATGATTTAAATTTATAACCAAATAAAAAAACAATGCAAAAATTTGCCTCATAAAAAATTTTGCTATGAATAATACGTGATTTAATTTATTTAAATATTCGTGGCATTATTAGTAAGACAAATGATGAAAATTAAGCTAGTTCATATTGTAAAAGTTTTTTTTTATTAGTCATTGACACTCTTATATGTTTATATTTTTTAATTAATATTACAATTTTGAATTTCTTCATTTTTAATAGTGTTGATATCGTGCAAGTATCAGACATCAGTTTTTAAGGTATAACCAATATTCCAATATATTTTTATTTTATTTTATTCGCTTCATATTCGGAATATACAGAAATAACATGGCGCTCGTATGATTCTCTACGTTTCAATGATTTAAACTCTTTGCAGGATATTAGAAATCTTCCATCTCAGCTGAGAACAGCCGGTGGATGGTCATCAGCAATTTACTAAACATTTTGTTGGTACGTTTTGAAACCAATACATACAGACTAATCAAGCAAACAAATATTTTTTTCTTGTGCAATTTATTCTTTTACAAATTCACAATAGGTTTAAAAGTATATCAGAATTATATTTGTAATTTTTAGATCCAAAATATTTTTATTTTTGAAATATTCTATTCATGATAATACATAAAATAATAAAATTTAAGTTCTCACTTCGCTAAAAATTCTTCATTTTTGCTTGAGAACATTTACACTCGACTTCAGTAACAACACTATTCTTGTTTAAATGTTTTTCGATTCTTTGGATTGTTTGTTGAAGCGCTATCAAAACTAGGCTCACTGAATCATTAATACGCATTTGGATTTTTAATAATTTAATATTCAAATCCGTAATATAAATGAATCGTATTTTATTTAACATTCAGCGTCACTATATTGTGTCGTGAGATCTACGATAACTGCTGATAACTTAACATTAAGAACATAATCACGGTCAAAAAAAAGCTCTTTATTCACTTATTTATAAAAGGAAATAATATTTTTTCTTTTAATTCAAAACAACGTTGTATTCTTGATGTTTAATATATTTCAAATGCATGAAAGAAAATTGCTCAACTCTATTTACATTACAATTTTATAAAACTCCACATTCAAACGAATGGCTATTCTCTTACTGAAGGACCCATTTAACTTGAGACGCTAAAAAGGGTTTTATTAGTTAAATAAGTAAGTCATATTACCGTTTAATAGAAAAAGCGGCAGTCAAAAGGCAGAGACAGAAAGCATACGTTAAAGTTTTTCCAATTCCGCCAGCTTCGAAAGAGTTAAACAGTGTGAGCAAAAAGTATTTCACAAAGCTTTCCAAGTGCCTAAGTTGTTAGGTTTTGACGCGTCAAAAGCTTAAACTTTCTTAACTTTCTGCAGATAAAAACGTTTATTTTATTCACAAAATTTTGAAGTAATATACTAAAACTAAAACTATATATAAATTTCAATTCAACTCTTCTAACCAAAACACGTAGATACTTTGTGCTTTATTTTTTACTGCACAGTAGGAAAATATTTATAGAAAGTATTTATTTCTGTAAAAATTGTTCTTTATATTTGAAAGTTGTTTGCGATTCGTCAGAACTATTTATGAGACAACGGAGTAATGCCAAAATAGTTGTGAACTTCCTTTTGAAAATCTTTTGAAATGAGTATATTTTTATTTATTTTACGTTATAAAATTTTCACATCAAAGTATTATCAATTGAATCGACATATACGTATTATGATTTTATATAAGAAACGTATTTACACCAAGTTTTCATTTTACAAATCCTACACGATAGAAATTTGTACGGCTAATAACGAATCAGATAATAGTCGTGACGAGGAAGCAGAGGTACCAAAATTCAGAGCTGAAACAATTCAAAAAAGACAAATAATGTTAAAACAGTTTATATTTTTTTTAAATGTGAATTTTTTCGATGCACTGCCAATCGTTTATTCCGGAAAAATCACGATTCATTGACGTCAATTTAAACAGTAGTAACGTTTATTGCATTAACTGTAATCTTTTTGGTAAATAGACATTATATTCAAATAATAAAATTACAATATCGCCATGAACAAAACCCGTCGTAAACAAAAAAAAGGAAAAAAATATTTGAATAATACTTTATATTGTGTTGATATTATTTATACCCATTGCAAAACAATGTCACTTTTATTTTTCATTAAAAATGGTTAATATGTGGATAGTTATTTACAAAAGTCATTAAAATATGCTTTTATAAATAAATAAATATAATGCATAAGAAAGGATCAATAGTATATTTAAATCATTTCGTTCGCAGTATCTTTCAAATTTCCTTACATAATATTAATATTTTATATCATACTGCATGGGATCTATTTTTCCAAATGGTATTGAGTTTTTTTCTTATACTTCGATTAGATAGATCATTTTTAAAAATAAAATATCTCTTTTGGATTCGAATTGATTTGCTAACAAAAAATATCTCTTACAACTTCTCACCTTTTTGAAATCTTATATTTGATTTCTAAATATTTATTAATTGGATATAATTTAAAAAAACACTGTACATAACAAAGTATATATATATTCATTCAATTAAATAAGATATTTTTTACAATATTTTGGAAACCTGTGGGACTTTCATTTTTCCATTCGAAATTTAATCAATCTTCAAAAAATGATTTTCTCTCAAAATTCAAATTTATTAATAAGCCTCTTATAAACATTAATTATTTATTGTTACTTTTATCAATTAAAGTATATTGGCTCTGCATAGTGGGCGAAATTTTAATAAATAATTATTGTTAGTTTTGCTCGTTAAGGTGTCTGGAAATTAATATTTTGAATGACCTTCGTTTCTCCTTTGACTATACTAAATATTGATAAATCAATTAACGTGCAAACAATTATTTTTAGCTACAACGAAAAAATTATGTGTGAAAAACAGCTTTTTGTACTGATTGACATGAAAAATTTATTTCTAAAGATAGATTCAAATTGAATTGTTCTCATAATTTTTCATAAGCAACGCAATTTTTACGTCTTGCGTTGTCCTGTTGACTTTTATATTTACAAACGAAACTTTTATCATAGCAAAAAATTATACACAATAATGTCTAATTTGTGTACTTGAAAAATAAAATAAATTATTTTTCTTTCGTTATTTTGTACATAAAAAAACAAACTGTATACCCTTCAACAAAAATATCGTCAGGGCCGATTTGTAGGGGTGATTTTTATATTTCATTACAATTTTGGGAATGTTCAAATAACCGAACACGAATAAATTGTTAATTAATTTATATATACAAAGTTTAACTTTTATTACTACTTTCAGGATCGAGGGCTGAATACCTACTAACACAAACTGTTAAGTCGTCATATTGTTATAATATTTTCTAAGTTATCTTCCTTTCTTTTTTTTTAAGTTTCTAAGTGTGGCGATCGCTTAGTCTGCCTATTTTTTTACAAATAAATTATTTAAAACTTTTTACACATAGTTTATTCAATTTTCTATAAATATCTATATTCATTAATTTATTATTACTAAGATGTGACAGTTAATACCCTAAAAATAATTTAAATATGTATTTATATGCACGCGTTATGTATACAAACATACTATGAAATATCTCTTGAGCGTAATGTTCACTTTCAATTACCCGCTCTTAAAACGAGACCCTTATTGTGTTTATTCCCTAATAAACTTTAAGATTTCAAAAGCCAAATGATGTTGTCAGAGGATAATGTGGCAAAGAGAGGATGCGGTTGCTTGGGTGATACTTTTAAACACATTCAAAATCTTTTCAGAAAGTATTATGATGAAGTTGGCCGTAATGAAAGAAAACACTCTTATTCCACAACATTAACATAATTTTCCTTATAAACTCGATTCCTTATTTCCTCTTTCGGTGTTATAAAAAAAATTCTTTCGCACATTTATTACAGAGCTTAAGAATTCTCTCGGGCTTGTTCACTGTAAATAGTTTAGTATTAAAATAATTACGGCTTATGGAACATTGGCCTAAAGAAATGACCGCACAAACCTACTATGACAGAATTGTATGTGCTTTTTATAATGCATCGTAAATTATTTTATGTATTAGAGCTTTATGTAAATGCTTTTTTAAAGAAATTTTAAGGAACATTGGTTTATTGAAAATTTGTTGCAAAAAAAAGCCAACTGAATATTCATCAAATGGGCTTGTTTTGTAGTACAACATCTATCACTTTTTCAATCTGCTAAATATAAAATTGTTCTTGCATATGTGAATTTTTAATTATCATACTATTTGATTTTTATTTTAAAATGTAAACGCTTTAGACTTGAGTTACGGTTCTTACGAGATCGAATCCAAGCACTGACAGTTGTGTTGAAAGGCGCGATTTCATTTCATCAATTCGGTCTTAAAATCAACAGTTATTCGCTTACCATTATAAGCGCTATCTTTTGATACATATTCAAAAATCCTTTTGAAAAACATATCACTAATCAAATAGCGGTTTTCGCAAATAAACTTCTCTTGAAATTACATCCGTTTTGGATCAGTTTTGATTTGAGATGATAACTTTTTTTATAAATTTATATTATAAAAAAACAAGAGAAGAAATTTATGGCACCAAATTGTTGATGTTAATTTACGGACAGACCTTTCTGAGACTTGATCTTAAATCCATCTGATCGATAAGGCAAGGCTCGTAGCACAACATAGTAATACAGAAGCTAAACATATTTTCATAAATTTATGTATAGCAAATTTACATTCATATAATCTACGCTTTGGCTTAAAATATATTTATACTTTCCTTATTTATTTAATTGCCTTCCCCAATTATCGGCTTTTCCCCTGCTTAAAAGCTTCCAAAGCCGCTAACGAAATGTTTAAAATTAGATATCAGCGATCAAAGGCTTCACGGGCAATAACTGCAAAGCTAGTTTTAGTGTTTCGATATAGTGGCAAAGTTTCAAAGCCAGTTTTGAGCTTGCAATGAAATTTTGGTTATTGAGGCACTAGAATCGAGCTCAGATAATACGGTATCTTGTTAATTGTAGAAAGGGGAACATTCTATTCACCCAATGATCAATAATGCTTATAAAAATCATGTTAGTGCACACGATTCAATTAATTTGTGAACAGATGAGATTCTCAATCCTCGCTTTAACACGTCCAATTTGTACAATATATAAAACAATTTAATAGGATAAAAACAAACGTTGAATCGTTGTCTCCAACAGTTGAGCATTAATATTTAAATAATAATTATGACTCAATATCGGCAGTCGTTTGACGGTTTTTTGTTTACTGAAGTGTGTATTGTATGATATTTCTAATCAAAAATAATGTATAAAAGAGGTAAAACTTTCGCAGTCTTTAATTTTTAACATTTTTTTAAATAAAAATTACAAATAATAAAGAATACAATCATATTGAATATTGTCTGACAAAATTGTGCGTTAAAGTCAAATTCTTTTCATATCAATTGTTTTTTTCACAACAGTTCGAGTTTGCCTTTTCTCACTATATCTGACTATTTATTTTAATTTCAGCTGCATAATTATTCAAAGATTTTCTTGGTAGAGGGGATAATCAATTTGAAACGGATGAATTTTGTGTGGCAGTAAATTGTCGAACCTGGAGTACTGAAAAAACTACGTATGTAAATCGCAAATTTAATATTATAATGTAATTCAGTACGGCATTAAATACCGAGATAGGATTCAAATTGTAAGCAAAACCAAAACATGATGCGGAATAAAAAATATTTCTTTGATTTAAAATAGGAATTATTTAGAATTCTTCATGTCTTGTAATTAAATGAAATAAAAATATATTTTAATATTAATAAAAATGAAAACAGTTTTTTTTGTAAATAGTAGAGTGAGATAAGACTTTTCTTTACGGGAAGGGGGAGGGGGTAAAAGTCAAACAAAATTAGTACTTATTATCACAACACTAATAATTATATATTAATATCCTATGCTAAGAATTAAAAAATCCAAATAAAAGAAAATTTAATCTTCTGAAATAAATTTTATATATGAGCCACGTTTTTCAATTAAAATACTATTTACTAATAATTGCTATTAAAGTTTTATGAATTTCTAAGAAGACGAAACTATTCATTGTAATGCCCAAAATATTTACTCAATTGATTATATTGAAGTAAATATATTGACTTGTGTAGTTGTTTTTCTTCCACAATTTAAGGAATCAATGGTAGAACCGTTTTTTCTCAGTGGTTAAAAATTCTCACGAGCAGCTAGTCCGTTCAGATTACATATTAATATTTTGGAATTATCGCAAAAAAAATTCTTATTATGAATTCAAGTACGAATTGCTGACACATCTCATGGGCTTATCACAAACTAGAATTCCCAACAATCTAGATATCTCTTCAGATTTTATGATCATCTGCATACTCGTTACTGGCATTGCTTGCCTAGTAGAGGCATCCAGCTGCCGACAGCTAACAAAACGTGAAGGAAGCCACAGGACGTATTTCTCACGTTTGCGATTGCTTTTGTAACGCGCTCCTACGTAAGACCGTATAAATAGCTTTCATACGTATTACGTTCCCGGCATATTTCTCCGTCTCGCAAGGCGTCGCAATGTAGCGCTCTACGACTTAAGTACGTGGAATCCAAATCAAAGTAATGCTGTGCGATTTTATTCTGTCTCTTCCTACGACTCTCACCAGTAATAATAAATTGTCTACAACTTTACCTGAGTAGTTTGGCTATATATACATACACGAAATAAATATGTTTTACACATGATTACATTTTAAATTCGTTAGTTTCTAATCCTGACGTAAAAGACGTCATCAGTATAACTTAAAATCTCAAACCCTACTTGGAATTATTACAACTGATATTTTTGTGGTTTTTTTAAGTGTCCAAAAATTAGAAAAATACTATGCATTTAAATCCATACCACCAAGTTTTGGACAGTTGCTCCTCAGACACTCTAAATTATAGTATTTTTTTAAAGATAAAACTAACTACTGTAACCCTACTAGAAACTGCCTTATGAAATTAAAGGATTGACTAGTAGTTGTGGGTGACAAAGGGCGTAGAAGCTAGCTATGTAGTAACAATATTAAATGCTTTAATTAATATCTTTATTAAAACAATAATCGTTCATGGAGGACTTAAGATTAAAATTCTTGCGATGAGAGAAACTGGTTCTGAGCACATGATAAAATTTTATTGAATTGAAATTAGTTATTTTCTCAATAGTATATATTTCCAGATTAAATAAAATTTGATTTTCATAACTCATTTTATCTAAAATTTCTATGTATAAATTGTATTAAAATTATATATTATAAAAAAACTATTATTATATATTATTTTTTTTTCTTGCCTTACTAAATAATATTGTTATAATTTCGTTAACATAAAATTCTATACATTGCTTAAAAAAATAAATAAAAAAGATTCAGTCTTCTTTTCCTCTTGGTCCTTAGATCTAATAAGTTCTCTTGTAAAAATACATCACGGTATAAATTGTGGAAAAGAAATTTTGCTGCTTTTAGTGTACGAAAGAATTGGGCTTAATTATTCGGAAGACAGCAAGTACACTATTTAAAAATTTATCTTGCTTTTTAAATAATACTTCTGTGAAAATGAACTAAGTTTTCTGGCCGCAAAAAATTTCGTTTCAGAAGCATCGTTTTTTTATTTAAGCGATGCTCTACAACTTATACTTCGTTGAAGTAATTATATCAAGGGCAAATAATTAATTAAATTATTAACTAAAATAATATTAAGAGAGCTGCTCAATCAGGTATAAGATTTTTTTTGCAAATGTCTATACATTTTTGAAATCATTAAATCTTGATCAAATTTTACACAGCGTCTTAAAAATAATATTCAACAACAACAAATAAATTCCACAAACAAAAAAAAAACTTTTTTTTCCATTAAATTAATATTTCGACAATGGTACTAAGATAATAAAATCAAATATTAATATTACGCACTTTGAAGTTTGAAATTTGTAAAGTAATTATATATATATATTATATATGTATATTATATTCTACTTTTTTTTTATATCTAGCAACATTACTTTGATGCTACCCAATAATCCATAGTTAATAAAATAATCAGTTATAATCACCACCACGCTATCATACGTTACCAACGTTTCTTGACAAAATTATGAATTTATTCAGCAACCGATTGAATTCAATTGCATATTGTAAATATGTATTTCAAAAATCCTTTGGAAATTTGGTGTTGTATTATATTTAAGAGAGCATACATTTTTTTTTAAATTAGAAGACTTTCAAAACAATAGTGGCTGCAAATTAGTATTTGTATATGTAGGCAGGAGAAAAGCACCAATCTGTCATGTATAAAGGTTACAAAAAAAAATCATTTATTATAGTATTTACTCTTAACTGCATATAATTGTGCATGTGAGGTTCCTACGCAATTGATTTACGATACTGTGTTTTTTATTAGTATTAAAGCTGGACATTTCACAAATTTAATGAACATTACTAAGATACCAAATGTTAAAATCTGGATTTTTGTTATTCATTTATTTTTCACTTTTTCTTAATAATCAAGACGATATTAAAAAAACATGCTAGAACACCAGGATCATGGTTTCGAAACGAGAATATTTCAATCAAACGAAGACGTACGATAAGTCTGTATTATATTTCGTTATGAAAACACGTCGTTGTGCTTTTTGTGTTAATATAGTTAACAAAAAACAATATTTATGAATTATAAGGCTGAAATACGTGCATGACAACATCTTTTTGGTTATGAACCTTGTTTATGTATTTAAACGTATTGAAAATGAAAAAAACCGAATATAAAATTATTGAAAATAAGAACTCTCTGTTTCTTCTGTTTATAGCATAAATTATAACACCAGCTTATCCGTACTTCATTTACACCAAAATGAACCTAGGAATTCTTCCTTTGCTTAAATGATTTCTTTTGTCGATAAAGTAGCTGTAAAACAGATGTATTTCTAAGGAAACCGAAAATGTTTTGTTACATTTTAAATGGTTTAAAAAGAGGAGAAAGATAATGTAATATAAATATTATCTTTTCATCAAGATCTTTCTTTTAATCACTTTTGTTCTGACCTTTTGCATACCCAGCCAGTTTTCATAACTCTACATTTTTGATTGTGTTTCTTAAAAATGTGCCAGGCTCTCAATAGTTCACCCCAAAGAAAAAGTACATTGAATGTTAGTCTTTTGATCTTCCTTTTCCTGAAATAATACTTTCTTTAAATAAACTTATAAAAATCAAACTTAAATATATTGTCTGAGACATAATATTATAACCATATTTAATCGCTACGTAGTGATTTAAGTCTTAATCCGTAAAAATTTTCTGAACAAATATTTTTAAAAATATTCTATTTAAATTCGTTTCTGAGATTCTAGACTGCTGCTACTTGATATCTTTGATCCGTTACGCCCAAATCTTATTCAATGTTTTTGTAAGACTATAATTATTTAACTGAAGAGTTAATGTATATTAATTTGAAAATTTGATACGGTTACCATAGAGAATTTGCCAATATTCCTAAGTCCGAGAGCTAGACAATTGATCGTTATTTTACTTGTGGATTTTATATGTAACATGGTAGATTGAAATAATATTTATTGGAAAACGTTTTTATTAAATCTATAATTACAAATCGATTACTTGAAAGTTTTTGAAAAAAACAAAAATGGATACTTATGTATGTTGTAAGAGTTTATACAATGCAATTCAAATTTTTTTATGACTGATTTTTTTAATAAAAATTACAAGTATATATTAGAAGTGGCTTTCATTTAATATTGATTTAAATAAAGTGTAAGGGCCCATTCAGTGCAATACAGAATTATTGTTGCATAACAACGTGTCAATACTCTGAATACTATTAAAAATACAAAATATTCAAAAGTCATTTACATATGGTTAGTTTCATTGATTGAATTGGCTTTCACTTGTAGTTCTGACGATGGCGTGAGCCGAAATAGCTATCAACTATATTGGTAAAAATAATTTTGTAGAACCAAAATACATTTATATAATACACTATTTTTTCACCGTGTTGTGGTTAGTTTCCTTGCAAATACGGTAAGATGTGATTTTGTTCCATAATTGCTGAATATTTTTATTACGTATGTTTTATAAAAAATTGATGAAAATAATTATAAATATATTTATAATTTTCAATATTCCTAAAAAAAATATTTTGTGAAATATTTTCCCACACAATATTAAATGGTATTTAATAAAGCATAAATTATTTGATGCGAAATTGTTGTATAGTTTGTGAAAGGAAAACATAAAAAAGGTTGTGTTATTTCTTTACTTAAAAAGTTTATCGATGAATGTTTATTATTTCGTTCTTTTTAATAAAATCATAGGCAAATTATGTATAAAATCTACCTACTAAAATAGTTTTCAACATCTCATAATTTAAACGCTTACTTTAATGGTATATTATTTTAATAAAATTCAAGTATCAATATATCTTTAGAATTTACAGTATTTCAATTATGGTCAACCACCGTGTGGAGCATATGGATTTTTATGGTGAAGTTGATGAATTGAAATGAGTTTTTAGTATATAATAAGAAAACTATTGAATAGCATCATATCCACTATTTTATTTCCCAACAGATGACAGTTATGGAGTTATACTTGCTGAAAAAAATCTGAATACATATTAAACTAGTTTTTTGAATAAAATGTAAAAGAGAAGTTTGAATTTTATTTACTTATTTGGTATTTACGTGCTACAAAAATTAAATATCAAAAGATTTTTATAACGTAAAAAGAATTTAAAAATACGATATTGAAAATTTTAATAATAAATACCACGGCTAACTAGATAGTCGACCATGCAAGCTCAAGCAAATATACTTTATTACAATAAAAAATAGCATTCGTCTGTACTCAATCTCGTCCATATGAAATATGTCGACCTCCAAAACTATTTTGTCAAACATTTTCAATGCTCCTACCATTTGCAGACTGGATCGACTATTTAGAAGAACAAATAATTCATTTTCACGGCTTTTAAGAAAAAACTTTTGCATACAATAAAATATCATTAGGGATTGAAGAATTCTCATTTTGGCATCGTATAAATCGAAATAAATATGAACCCATGGATAGTATCCATATACCCTCAAATAAAGAGGTCTCAAAAATTTCTTCCGAAAATTTTCCTCTATGAGGGCTTATTTCAAATTTACTTTTTTTCTTCAAACAACATTATAACCGTTAATATTTCATAATTAAGAAAAACCGTTCCATGAATCATTTGATCAATATATCCAATGTTCCATTTTTTTTTTAAATTTAGATGCAAACGACATTTAGTTAGCAAGATATGTGAAACAGTTTCCACGAAACTTTGATGATTGCAATTTAGCATCG
Organism: Himalopsyche japonica; assembly: GCA_028555115.1. Classification (NCBI taxonomy): domain Eukaryota; kingdom Metazoa; phylum Arthropoda; class Insecta; order Trichoptera; family Rhyacophilidae; genus Himalopsyche; species Himalopsyche japonica. The sequence continues at coordinate 1,408,225 of JAHFWJ010000061.1, forward strand.
CGTATCATGTAAAGCCATACAGCACGTTTACTATCTGATTAGATTGAGGAAATCTCCAAGTTGTACTATAGGGAATAAACTAGTGTGGCAACACTGATATTATCCCATATCAAGAGGTTACTAATAATTTAACAATATGGATAAAGTTTCCTCTGCAAGAATGATTAAATCTAAGTATGTTAGTATAATTTATGAAACAATGTTTTTTTTTAATTTCTTAAAATATGAAAACAATAATATATTTTTAATTACCATATACCACGATCTTACATTTCATTGTGACATACAGCTCGTGATAATATAATAACATACACTTATTTGAAATACTGATGCGAAATTCACGAAAGATGATGTCTAAAATGGACTGGATAAGTTGTTTCAAAACCTGAAGTGAACAAACACATTCATATTGGCTTCAAAAGCAATGTTTTTAGAATCTAATATCCTTAAACTTTGAAGTCATATTACTTGGCCAGATTATACAAGCTAATCCCAATAACAGAATATGTGAAAGATAAACAAAGTAAAAACTGTTCAATCTCCAATCTCATAAAAATATGTACTGTAATTTATTCACAATCAGTTCTCATTCAATGTTTTTAAATAATTTATGCCATTAGACAATCTTATAATCTTTAACGAGAGTTTTCGTATTTTCAATGAGAGTTTATTTCATATTTTACTCTACGCAATACTGTACGTTATTTAATGGGTAAAATATACGTGAAAAAATCGCTTATTTTTCTACACGTTTAAATTTCTACAATCGTTTCACGCGTATGGATTATAAAGCAACACATGAAATTCCACTATAAAGATGAAAGTGCCCTCATTTCCATAATATGCTTTTTGAAAATATACACATTCTGAGAAGCAATTGCATGCAAAATATAGCGAGGTCTTTTTTACTAAGAATTCGAATTGTCAAGCTCCCATTGTGATATAAGGCAATGTGTACAAATACACCAGTTCAAGAAGCTTTCAATTGAACAATGGGTAGAGGAAGTACGGTAGGATATGAAGGTGTATTAAATATTTCACGTCGGCATTGTGTTATTTTTATACGAATCCGGCTCACCTACAATACGAAGAGAAATCTCTCACGATGTAGTTCAAAAGGACTGATTTATATATCCAGTGTTTGTTGGGGAAACAATATTCGTAGGCGCTATGCGTGACTGCAAATGAAATGAATTTATACGTATTCAATGAATGAATCTCCTCTCCCGCACACCGAAAGTGTTATTCTTCACAATGCCAAAGAATCATATCTCCTTTTGTTAATTTTATTGCTGATGTTTTTTTCCCTGTATATATTGTACTCCGTGATAAAACATTCCCCTTTCATGCCTTTGTTGAAAAACCGTTTTTGTATGGCAAGTATGTTGTTGAATACAATACAATGAATGTGTTATAATCATTATACTCTTCTATTATGAAGAAAAATTTACTTTAGCATTAAAAGTAATTTGGGATCAGGTATATTTTTGAACCTCCTTCTTGTAATTTATTTCCGTAAAAAATATATAATCTTGTTAAAGTTTATTTTAAAAACTTTCTTCAACATCAAGATGTATTTAATAAACGATAAATAAATATAAATTTATTTCTTTCCCAGTTTAAATTGAAATGACTTCAATTAAATATATAAAATATGCATTATTTTCAAAATTATTTCTGATTTATAGCCTTAAAAATGATAATTAATAGATTTACTCTAAAAATATTGATTTTTTCAGCCTCTATACATTTCTACATCCGAATTTTGCTTTGAACACATGAGGAAATTTACAAAGTATCAACAATTTAAATCTCAAAACCGTTCCGACGCCCATACTATTTCGATCAAAAATACTTAAAAAAAACTCAACAAATATATCGGCAACCGACAAACACCTATGGCATCTATATATAGAAAAAAAACATCCGTCAAAAACAATCAAAAACGATAATTTCTTGGTTATGTCTAATGTCAGATATGCTCAAAATGCATAATATTAGAAAATCGAATAAAAAAATTTAACGATTCTATAACATTTTGTCCATTCCTAAATATAACTGTCTATCAAGATATTCTTTTTTTTGATTCCACGATAAGCATAACATAACAGAATAATTTCACAAAAGGACCGGTAAAACTTATCGATATTTCAAATACCAAATCAATAAATACTTCACAAATATACAGAAGACTTCACGCAAGCAATAACATTCATAAGTTCCTAATCAATAATGTCAAGAATAAACAACGCGTTATATACTTCACGGAGAAGTTGTTGGAGTTCTGCAAAATTAATACCAAGTACAGCCAAGGGGCAAACTTAACGTCGATTCCAGGTGTGAAGTGGCGTCTCAGCATGTAAACAATCCAGCGACCGACGTCCACGACAGGCGTCGCAGTCGCCGTTCTCTACGTGAGATATTGCGCAAATGAAGAGAGGCTCGAACGAAAAAGATATAAAGCCTTCGAGGCATTTTATCGCGGGGTTAAGTGGCTTTCGAGCGCTGCGACGCTTCTTCCCTCAGCTCGCAGTCTGCTCCGCGGCGTGATATTATTTTGCATAAGCTATTTTTGTTACATGATGTGGCCGCTTCGGTGGTACCAGTAACTGAATCTCAAATCGACACGTGTTTTAAGATCAGAATAAGAGCATTTGTAAAATCATTCCAGTACATGAAACAAATAGACTTGTTTGCGCAACTGGGTGCCCTGAAGTCTATCATGTAGTCTTTAAAATCAGGAAAACGTATGATAAAACAAAATCCTGCCCAACTAGAATCAGTATACCAAGCAATGATATCATATTTCTCTTGTTCTTAAAGTTTCTTTATCCAGTCAATTAACATTGCATAAAAAAACCATTTTTTTTTAAATTCTGCGAGACACAACCTCCGACTAAGGAGCATTTTTTTAATTAATAATTAATTGGAAAACTGTATTTGTGGATACTCCATATTTATATATATATATTTCTGTTAAAACTGGTAAATAAAAAAAATGTTTCTCATACAGTAATGAACTAATTGTTAGAGGCATGCGTTAGTAAATAATTAAATGATCATAAATTCAGATCATTCTGTCAGCAAATGTCTTTTCGAGAAGGATAAGACTTCATACAAATGAATCAGCTTTTTCTTTGTCATATAATACGTAGTGTACCTAATTTTTATCCAAGTATCTTAAAATATTATTAAACATTTTATCTTCGGAAAAATAAATAATGTATTATAAGCAAGGTAAATATTTATATTTCTAAGCGCTCTTAGCAATAAATCAACACCTACAAGAATTTTCGAATTCACGGAGTAAATAATCTATAACCATACTGCAATAAAGATATTTTGAATATGCCCGTACAGCAGTTCTACACATTCTTTGTTCCATTTATATTCTTAACCCAATAAGTTGTAGGTACCCATTCAAAGAAAAAAATATACGCGTTCCGAAGGAGAATATACGATCTACTTTGAATCGGGCATAAATAAACAAAGACACCTTCCGAAAAAATATGCGTGAAGGAAAAGGTCCCAGGAGTCTTGAAAATTCGAACTTCAACGCTAACCCATGATTTCTCCTTGCACGCAGTGTCAAAAAGCTTTCTGGTGTCTTGTAAATAAACTTATATTTTATCGAGAGAGTAGAGTACAAAATGAAATAAATGTATGTGAATGGATGAGACTGAGCGTTGTCTCGTAAGGTATCATCATACTTCGTGAGGCGCGATCTCGTGAGGATCGAATATACTTATAAAGAATCGCTGTATGTTTATTCATGGCATATTTTCTGTATTATCATTACTTTCATTTTGCCAGAGCATATCTTGTACCAGGTCAAATACGTCCACAATATATTTTTGTATATATCACCATTTTTTTGTATACCTAAATATACAGACTTGATTAAATAGTTTAAAAAATTCTTTATGTCACTTTAAGGTGTTAATTTTATATACTGATGGGGATGGACTACTCTTCATATGAGGAAAAATTTTGACGTAATATGAAATTTGCAATGTTTTTTTAATAATTTACTTATTTAATACAATATCTACTGAATAAAAATTCAAGCACGACAATTTCAATTATATATATATACAGTTTACTCTCGATTATCCGTGTATGGATTATCCGGTTTGCGGATTATCCGTGCCTGAAAATAAATATTTTTTATTTCAAATATAATCTGATTGATTTTTTTTCTACTACGATTATGAGACGCATTAATGAATTGCGAACTTAAATATGCGCATTGTTTGAAAAAAAGGATGAATTTAGCGATGTGTTTGTGTTTACGTAACTAATCGGTGAATTTTTTTAACCACTTGTGTGTTTTGAATGCATGAATGTTCGCATATACTGCAATAAACATTACAATTTATGGGACTAGAATGAGTTAAGAATTGAAATCCTTTGTACTCCACGTGCGTTTCTATTTACGTTTCCAGTGAAGTGCATAAAACGGCGCGAGTGCCCGCAGTAAATTTGTTAATTTCGATATTTATCCAATATATTTGTCAGCTCTCGGGACTACGTTTGTTATTATGATAAAATATTATATTTTTACATATTTTTTTGTGTTTTCTTGATAAATAATGTGTTAAAAATTTGTATTTTGTATATGATGTTATATTCGAAAATAAAATAAAAAATTGATCATTCGCATTATCCGTGTTTTTCAATTATCCGTGACCATTCTCTCCAACATTAGCCCGGATAATCGAGAGTGCACTGTAAATACAATATATATATATATAATGGTAACATATAGCATTAAATTGTATTACAACTTAAATATACACCAAAATAGTGATATCATTTTGCAGCAATGATTTTTGATGCATAAATTTAATAATTATATTTCTATTTTACCGAAAATTGTTCATAAAGTTAAATTTATTAAAATATTATTTAAAATATAAAGTTGTTCATAGAATTATCTTTCGAGTGCCTTATAGTTTGCATTTTTTTTATTTTATTGCATAATAACGAGATCTTTAAAAATGAACAGTTTATTTGCGAGAATATTTTATTTATGTTAAAAAATCAAAACCTCTATACAATTATATACTGTCAACTGTCATAAATTTTAATAGAATTTTGATTGATATTTATTCAATATTTATATCTCTAAATGAAACTTTTATTATGAAAAAAAAACTAAACTCAATGATAAAATACATATTTTAAATTTCTTTGGCAGATTTGGCCAATTTTTTAAATTTGTGTTACAGATCGCGTAGATGGACAAAATTAATCGACCACAAAGAAAAATGAACGAATAAAAAAGGATGCAGCTAAGATATTTTTAGTGTGTAGAAAAACTTATAGTTTAAATTGAAAGAAAAAACATCGATTTATTATTGAGAGCAATATCTATGGATTTTTCCATGCCCCATTGTCACCTTTCTATGCGTGTGAAACCAAATCACTTTTAGTTTTCTAATTTTTTATTGTGTGAAATCACAAATAAAAATATTGCGCGTAAATAAAGAAATGAGCACACCATGTTATCTTTACATTTATAATAAATTTAAATGTCTTTGAAACTGTTTAATATTTCCCCATTGCATTTAAATAGCTTAACGTAGAACACTTTCTTAGTTACAACCGATAGTTTCAATAAAATTGATTTTCCTAAAATAGAAAGAGCACACCATGTTATCTTTACATTTATAATAAATTTAAATGTCTTTGAAACTGTTTAATATTTCCCCATTGCATTTAAATAGCTTAACGTAGAACACTTTCTTAGTTACAACCGATAGTTTCAATAAAATTGATTTTCCTAAAATAGAAAGAACTGTTTTTACTAAATATAACCCACAGTTGATTTTTATTCAATTTTAAGTAATTTAATTGAATACTTGTTTACTTTTAACATTATAAAGAAGATACATAAAACAACAACCCACTTCTAAATCCAAATTAATAATGCCCCGAATAATATAAACTATAAACTACAATTTGATACGCAATAAATTTCAATATTTATACTTTTAAAAAATTATGAAGTTTAGATTTAACGAAAAGATATTTATGAAAAACAAGTCAATCCTGACATTTAACAATAAAATTTCGCTTTCAAAATTAATAGAAAATGAATTTATACGATGGAAAAAAAGTAATATATTTTAATTCTGCAAAATATATTGCTATTTTTTCACCGTGTTATAATATAATGAAATTGTACCGAGTCAATATCAATTCAATCAACAAAATTATTTGAAAAGTATTTTTTTATATATCGAACTATCATTATCGATCTTTCAGCATTTTTATTGATATGACATTCAAATCGTAATTTTTACTTATATATTATACAATACATTCTAATGACAGACTGTTCTATAGAAAAGCTTTCAATTGAAGGGTGTCGACAGTGGCCAAACCCTATTCCTAATAAGGTTAGACAAACAAAATAAATTTCGGATCCAAAATAATTAATCGATTTTAAGAACATTATGTTTTTCGAATAAATAAAATCAAAACTTTTTTAAATTGATAAGATACTCATTTGATCAATTTCAAGTATATTTTTATCAATATAATTTATTATACAATAGCAAAATTAACAATGCACACTCAGTTTGTACCTGAAATAAACGTAATTTTGAACGTTACTAACTTCTTATGAACGTTAAATAGTTCAGTCATACATCTTAAAAATTATTTAAATTGCTTATTTTTATAACATGTCAATGTCATGCAGTAAAATTGTATTTATTTAAAGTAAACCTGCTGAAGTAATCTACAAGATTTAATTACAATGACCGAGACAAAGTATTTAATTGTACGTCTTGTAAAGCTGTACAAATATTGGTTCTCGAGCAAGCTTTCAAGGAATTGGATATCATCAGTGCGGTGATTAAATTAATTGGTTAATTAAGCTTCATCTGTCTACCTGACGCGAAGGATTCTCATGGCTTAATTACAAACCAGCAGAGTAATATGGCACCTGCCACTCTGGTCACTCCAAGTAATCAACCTGTCGCTGTTAATTGGTGCGATTATGACATTAAAATGGGATAACAACTCATTTTAGGGGAAATTAATTACGTTGCCCTATGAACACGTGTCACAAACGCACCACAAAATAACAGGCATTTCATGCAGTGCGTTGATATTCCCAAGATATTTTTGTCAAGTGTATTATTACTAGCCATATTGTTTTGATTGGAATACATTTTGACATTAAACGTGATTGTAGCAGTCTACTTTATGAAACTCTGATGAATGCCTAATTACCACGCCAGTGTTTTAAGTGAATGTTTTTTACGCATAATTATAGCAATTATTTATCGTTTCTTTTGTGCTCAATATACAATATTACATTGCATTAGATGTCTTTATATACTTTGATTTTTTTCCTTGACATAAAACGACGCAAATAATTATTCAACAAATAACAATAAAAATAGTTTATTCCTTGTTTGTTACAGATTTCAAAAATTTCAGTCAAGCCAGGTTTCTGACTGACAATTTTTTCTAATCATTTTAAATATTTTATACATTTTGTTTTCCATAATATTTAAGTGCAGGTAATTTTGATTAATAAAATCCCATTCGTCATTCTTGGTAATGAGTCTTACTTACTAATATACATATATATATATATTATTTAGTCTTATCTAAGAAAGATATTTGGTTGAATTTATTATGATTACGTATTATTACTGAGAGGTCCTTAAAATTTTCTTTGTGAACTATTATTCATCATTTTTAATATGAATAATTTGATTATTGGTATTGTTATCAAATCTTTTGTCTTGTTAACTTTTAACTCAAAATTTTATTAAAATAACCTTGTTTATAATTTGAATTATAGCAGTTGATGATGCTCGCAATAACGATTACGATTATTGCTGATTGTAAATATTTTATTATTTAAATAGTATAAAAATGTTTTTTTATATAAAAAAGAGAACAAATGTGTTTTGAAATAATATTTGTAAACAAATTCAACAAAAAAATATGCTTATCAAAGAAATATGTTTTTTCCAGCTAAAATTTGGATAATTTTGCATTATATTTAATTAGATTTGAATAGCGGGTTTCGAGATAAAAAGGTTGGTGCTTAAAATGGACGTTTAATAAATATTCGTTAAAAATAAATTTAAAAGACAAAGTATAAAAAGATTATGGCGGTATCTCGAAACGACGCAAATAATCCCCTGCATTAAGCGCAAGGCAGCCACTTCCGCGTAAAATAAACAATGTTCAAGTACTTATGAATCTTTTGAGCGTATTATATCATCATTGCTGTGTGTAAAATGATACATAGCTGTGCCACAAGCCACCGCCGGCCATTGCTTGACGATTTCATAAGGGTTAAACTGAGGTTAAATGTGGTTCGGGCATAATAAAACGCAGTCCGGCGACGGGTGCTAATCACCAAAACGCGCATGCATCAACGCTACAAAGGATCGAAGCCTCGAGCTTTCTTTTCGAGCGCTTTTTTTATATTACGGAAAACGCGATATCAAGTGGCGAACAGGGAGTAAAGAAAGCTATGTGTTATTATAACGGAGGGCCCTTTAAAAGTGTTTTCATACATTACATTATGTTTAAAGTAAATAAAGTTAGGCCGAAAGTCTTTTTTAGTATGCTTCTGCACAGAGGCATCAAGGAAAATTTCCGTTTTCTTATATTTTTGAAGTAGACCCTTGATGCATTTTTTTTTATAAAATTTGCAAATATTTACTTTCGCGTGACAAATATTTTGAATATAAGCTTACAAGCCAATTATCAATTTCAATGCGGTACAACTTCTGTGTTGGATTTTATGATAAATAATTTACTTTTTAATTTTTCATTTTTGATTGTGTTTATTCAAAAAAACCAGGTATAATTACCTCCACAACCATTTTTCTAATTTCTTCGACTTACGTTCAACCCAGCGACTTTCATTTAAAATCTTCACTTTTTTAATATTATCACGTTGATTTTTCAATATATTAATAGATTTTTTCTAATTTGTATAGATGCTATCCCAGCCTTTTTTTGACATAGTGTATTTTTAACCATTCGTTTTATCTTAAATATCTTAACTGGAGCCTGATAGTATCATAATTCAATCGAAAATAGTAAAAAAAAAAACCATATTTACATAGAATTATGTATTTATAAATGCCAATGATATTTTTGACATAAAAAGAGGAGAGACGAAAACAAAAGACAGAAATAAAAACTTGACATTACAGTTAAATGTGCAACCATTAAAAATGGTTGTGAGTAGCATAAGTAAGAAAATAAATTTCTGATAATCCAATAAAAAAAGTGACATAAATATAATACAACTACTCTACACTAAAATAGTGATCTAGTACTAAGTTTCATTGAATAAACAAAATAAAGCGGTTTTCCCACTGTACTCAAAAACATTTCAAGCCAGTAAGATGTTAATCAAAGAAGTTGTCATCGGATATTGAGTAAAAGGATTAAGGTTGTGACTTAATTAATTCTAAATATTGTAGCGATACTGAAAAGTGCTAATAATTTTCGAACATAAAATGACTTCCCAGAATACTTTTGGTTAGCCCCTTTCATTATATTAACGGTCGATATATGTTATATCTGCAAGTGTGAGTGTCGTTCCATTTTGTACAATTTTACTTGCAACATACAACACATGCAAAGCTCCCTGAATATTTTACCTACAAAGTTGTATGTTAACGTAAAAGTGTGCCTTTGTTATAATATCAAAACAGCATTCAATATTTTCTTTAATATTGCATGTCATTAATGCTTTTTTTACCTTCGCGACTATATTAAAAATATTCATATTGGACGTACAACATTTCCATTACATGTAGACGTAAACATGATACTTTATTTTTCTACTTATAATTGTGAAAAGAAAACGTAATTTTTTGCTGACTCACGCTAAGGGTTTTTTTTTGTTTTATATAAATTTTATAAATTACTAACTTAAAATATTTATAGCATTGAGAAAACCTCATGTTAACACATATCTTCCTAAAATCTTCATTAGAAAAAATTAAATTAAAAAAATTAAAAAATTCATTAGTCTATATTATTTTTTCGTCACTAGTTAAACACATCAAAATGCTGAAATAATAATCATATAAATGGTAGGTGTGGCTATTATTCTATTTAAATTTGATTAAAAAATATGTATCGACATATGTACCATAATCAATAAATTTTCATTCTACATAAATAAGATTAAAAAATATAAAAATACAAATATCTTAACAAAGCAAGTTTATTATTTTTGTCTTTAACCTCGATATAATTGTACTTTTATTTTATGAAAATAGTTTATTTTTGCTAAAAAATAAATAACTTTTGCTTGTGTGAAGTGAACAAGAACACTTATATTAAAACTTTTTAAACAGATATTTAAAATAATATTTTTCTCTTCACACGAACTATCAAAATTTTTCTGTTATTATCTTAAGCGAAAAATAACTGAAATCTTTTTTATTCTTCCTTCTAACGGTTTTCCGATCTTGAAAAGGGATCAAAAGAAAAAAATAGATTTAAGCTCTTCCTTAGCCGCATAGTTCATCGTTCACCGTCTTTATAGAAAATACCTTGATTGGTTGATTTACTGCTAACTTCCGTTAACACAGCACGCGTTACTTGATAATTCATAGATATAGGTACTACACACTTAGAGTGTGCATTTTTAAAAACCAATTTGATACTTGTACTTGATATTGTATCAAAAAATAATTTGCAAGCTATACGCTAAATTTTATAATGCGACAAAGCAGTTCAAGAATAAACAAACAAATTAAAATATCGATACGTTGATTCATCCAATAAAATGATAGACGTCATGCTTTTTTGTAACGTTTGTATCAAAGTCACTTTAAGTGCGATTTAAGTTTTTTCGGTTTCTACTTTCTATTGAATTGACATTTAGATTGATGATTTAGTCTTAGTGTCAAGAATATAAATCATCTGTTCTTATTTGTAGTCTCTTTCAAAGATTCACATTTTTTAATATTAATTATTCGACTATTTGACCACATGCCCACAAATAATACTTAATTTTTAATTTAACTAATGATTTAATATTTAATCTTTAGTATTGTAAATCCAATAAGACCAATAAATTACAAACAATTATATCAGAATGCTTTCACATCTTCTCTCAATAGCTGTATAAGTTTGTTTAAATGCTGTAACATACAAACCTAAGGCAGTCTTAACATCCTCCGCGGTGTTTGTTCACAACGCGACAATTAATAGTCCTCCAAGTAAGCCCTACCTCGAATTAAACAATTTAGCCGCAGAAACCACTTGATTATCTAAGCGGATTAGTTTGAATCTGTATGAACTCTCTCGGTAATTAAAACATTACTTAAATGTATGTAAGAGCATATAATATATTCAAATGTAGCATCGACCACACCTGTACAAATCCAACCGCTTGCAGACTATTTTCTTGATTGTTTCGCATTATTCCATTGTGTTTCAAAACATACAGTCGACAAAATACCACTTAAAAACACAATCAACCAAACAAAACAATCTTCAGACAGTGCTTAAGAAGGCAACAACAACATTTTAATATTCCTGTCACAAGTATTCCGTGTGAACAACGGATAGGATAATAAAAGAAGACGCCGCATGGGGCTTCCAAATACAAATGAAAGCAGTAGGTATTTAATTAATAAGATCAAATAAGACACCTTTAGATTAAAAAGAAGACAATTTAAAATTTATGAATATATTTTTTCTCAAAATTAAATCGAATGCAAATTATAAAAAACCAATAATATATACTCGAACTTCAATCACGAACAATTTCTTTTTCTATTATTTACTTTTAAGGTGTTAACTGTCACTTCTTGATGGAAAGGCATGATATTTTAAATAATAAAAACACATTTTTTGAGCGAAACCGGTCCTGATCAAAAAAAAACATATTGTGGAAATAAGTACTAAAAAAATGTGTTTTTATTATTTAAAAAAAAAATTCTATTATTTGTATTCGAAAATCTGGTCACTGAACTGTATTTACAGCATATTTTATTTACGTCTGAAAAAACCGTCCGTCCTAACAAAATGACGTTTTGAAATTTATTGTAACAAAGCATTTAGACATACATATATGTTACAACAACAGATTAGATGAATTATATTTTAGTAATATTAAATGATAGCTATCAAATCAAATCCTCGAGAACTATTTTTTTATAAAATCTTATATTATATAATGACGATAAGCATAGAACTTATTAAATGTTTCGGTAATTTTGCGGGCCAAAAGTTTGATAGAACGTTCTTTTCAAAAATCAGCTTTTTATAAAAAAAAATGTTTGAACCACGTATTGATGATAAATCCCGGTTAAATAATCTGAAAAAAACATACTTATTATGTTGTAATTCTTCAAGAAATGTATAGTATCACATTTCTGGAATCTTCTATCTTGTTTAAGTCCACAATTTTTCTGCATATTCAACCGGAAAATCTAATAATAATTCATATTCAAAAGAATGATATTTGACCTTTTTCAATATATAGCTTATCTTTTACCGAGGCTTTACAATATTAAGTTACCTCACCGGCCATTTCCGCATCCTTTCGACCGAAGCTTCCCATATTTGAAAGCTCTCGTAGACTCTTGTAGAGTCCCACAGCACGAAATAAATTGCATCAAGTGTTTCTCCGGTTACACACTCGCGTGCCTGGCGCTCTTGATCGCAAAAGGAAGGGAAATTTGTTGGGAGGCCGCACAGGGGCGGTTTTCAAAGATGGCCATGTATGGGTAATATACTCGACGAATACTTAATAAAAAAAACTCGTTTATTATCACAATGTGTGAGGTCGTGTTACTGAATAATAAGATGGATTTAATTCAATCCGTCATATTTAATTTGAGGCAATTAAAGATTTGTTTTTATATTCATACTATACTATAATAAGTGTAAATTATTTGCAAAAATACAAATTATTATGCTTGTAAACATAATGTTTAAAATAATCTCAAACGTTAATTCAAATTGAATGCATGTATACATACATATGTATTTCGTATATGGTTAAAAAAAGACTTTTGTCAGTTGATATGCTCGTGGTGAGTGAAACCAGTCCAAATCATAATACTTATAAAATGTGTTTTTATTACATTTGAATTGTTAAAATTTATGATATCGACTGAAGGTGCTTGATGGAATTTCAATATCAATTTTGAATTGTTAAAACTGTGTACGATTCCACATGTTTTGTCACTAACGAGCCGGGTTTCGCCTTTCGGCATCTACAGGCATTATATCACAGAAATGAAGTACAATAAACAGTTAGCATCGTCTACATACCAACGTTATTAATTACAGGAAAACACTTACCCCTAGAGGTAGCGAGCAGTAAATTACAGCTAAAAAAATTAACAATATTAATCTAATAATAATTAACACAATTGCCTGTGATAATTTTCATTAACGACGTTGTTAGTGAGTCATTCTTGAAAGCGATTTTTTCAATAAATATCAATCAACTAACATTAAAATGTAAATGGGTTTTTTTTAAGAATATCATGACTTTCTACCAAGAAGTGACAGTTAACGCCATAATAGTGATAAAAATATAATAGATATTTTGCGATAAAATATCTAATCTTTTTTTTTAATTTTTACTACATAACGACAATATTTAAGATGTTGACTAAAAAAACACAATCATATTTCAAAAGCAAGTTTGATTTTTGTCACATAAGAAAATAACCAAAATTTTACTATTTAGATAGTCTAGTTAGACGGTTTTGTCGTGTGGTTTTTGATATTTAGAAAATTGAATATGGTGAAAAAATATTCATCACATTATTTTATTTCGTAAATAATTTTATTTAATAACTATTTTGGCTCACGCTTCCATCAGAACAAGCTATCGACTATATATCTTGTAAATTTTGTAGAACAAAAATACGTTGCTATTTTTCCACTGTGTTATATTAGGAGTTATATCAAGTAAATGTAAATTCAATCAATAATTTTACTGAAATAAAATCTCATAATACATTGCAATTACTTCGTTCTCTCGTGTTACTTTTCGACGTCATGTCGATTAATTAATTACATTTCCCCTTGTCAGAAGTGTAAAGACTCTCCGATATAGCGTATCTCGGTTGAATCAAAAGAAAATATCCGTGAATATGCTTTCAGGCGTGACACAAGTCAATTTAAAATGCAAGTGTTGGATAAAATCTCTGCAATACCTGGTCGACTGCTACTATATATACTACCACCGCACGGGGGAAATCACCGATCCCTTCAGACGGCCCTGCGATATAAATACACACAGTTTTCCCGAAATAAAAACGACAAAATTAATTTATCAACGCTATTAATCTTCAGTAAAAAAAGTCCATCATATCACGATCTAAATTAATTATATTCTATTACTTCTTTTATCTACTCGTACAATACAAACCAGCTAGAAAAATTTACTTATCTCATTTCAAGATATTAAATTTTACTTTTAGATGATTTTAATTAGTTACTGTATCGACATGCTATAAAAAGTCTGAATGTTTCTCTTTCATTAAATGCATCAGACTTCTTGTTATATATTTCTTATTACTAAATAACTTCAATTAAATATGCACAAAAATTAGTGCCTCATGCTTAGTAAAATTGGTTGGCATTTCTTAGAACGGTATTTTAATAGAGAAGAAACAGCTCAAACCCGTAAAATCCGTTCCAAAAGCCCGCAAAATTAACCACGGAGCCACAAATATGATTCTGTTTCGACACTGTGAGTATTCAAATAATTTAAAAGAAAATTTATTCTCGTCTTGCCAATTCTAAAAAAAACCCAACATACCGAAAGTAGTTAGACAATCACCAGTATTTTTCCAATCCTATCCCTTCGCTTCCTACGCATATTTAAATAGAGAGTTTGAGAAATTTAGAAACAAGAAGCTTTCTAGGAATGAGCTTTTGTTGAGAAATTTCCATAAGGAGACCGTGCGATCCACATAAGAAGTGGGCATGTTGTTATTGTATATCAATTAGAAACAAAAATTTAACCTTTATAAATTACTGTTTGCCAAACAGTCTTAAAATTGTATAAATTCTATGATATGTTTGCTTAATTTTATGTAACAAGAGCTGTAAATATAATATATATATTAACTCTTACTTTTTTTATAACGTAACATATAACTCTATAGACAAAACTTTCTGAATAAAAAAAATGTAAGAACAAATGTTTTTGATATGCTTTTTATCGTATACAATCATTAAAAACTCAATAAAACTTCACATCTTTCATCAAGTTTGTATCGTATTATTGTATATACTAAAAGAATAAAATTGCAGGCAGTTATATTTATTCAACACACGCAATATTGAACGAGATAAAAATTTATTCTGATGAAAAAATATATATTTAATTGGATTGTACAGCTACGAACTGCAGGAGAATGTATATGAATTGTTGGTAAATGCAACGCAAAGTTTCCCGCTGGCTGCTGATTTACGGTGACAACCCGGCTCCGAATGAGGTGGCACTTGTTGTACAGCGCGCAAGCAGTGCTGAGCACGAAACAGTGGCTCGCGGAAATGCATGCGAACGCGCGTGCATGCGGATGCAGCAGAAGCTTTTGCCATTCAGAGCTTTTCTTTTGTTAGCCTGAAAAATGTGTGACATTATTATACTGGCGCATTGAGCCAATTAGGCTGAAAAAAACCCTTGTTTTTAATTTCATATCGGTTATTATCACTTGTATATTTTTAGGTATCATAATTTCTACCATTTTAAAAATTGTTTTTAATTTGTGAAATTTTAAACTATTTTTATTTTAGAGCCTAAATTTAGCAAAATTGTATTTCAGTAAACAGATAAACAAAATCAATATTAATTATTTTTGGAAATTGGCATTCAACTTCGGAATATTTTTACTGCTTCTGCAAATAACATTTTTGTAAAACGGACAAAAGTTCTATTCTTGTTTTTAATTTCTTATCATTTGTACTCAAGTCATGGCAAGATTGGGGGTTTTCCTTAATGTTTACAAATAATTCACTTGGCTACATAATTTTCTATCTCTCATAAAAGTTCGAATTTATAACTAACGGTGCAATATAATAGATATCAAAAAAATATTTTTTATATATTGCGAATATTATGAATTGTGCCTTATATTTGAAATCTCGATAATTTATACTTATATTCATAGCTGTATTTACTAAGCACTCATAAATTTCATCATTTATAAAAATTAAAAACACACTCTTTATTTGTAACTAATTTTCAATTCACTTATATTTGAGCAGGCTTTCTTTATTATAATTTTATATTTTAATTAACTGTTTCTTCACATAGAAATAGTAAGAGCTTCAGCATATATATTCTAAATATTCATATAACAGTTGGCCAGAAACATATTCGCACACCTAGTTCAAGCTAATACGTGAATTAAAATAGATGTTTTTTATCCAAAATTTAGACAGGCTGAAAAATATACGTGCTATTTATTATATTTAATTTGCCTTATGTTTCAATCACTATTTTTACTGGCCATTTTCTAGGAAAAAATGAATTGTGAGGCTCTGTAATATCACTGTTCTTTTAATATCTTTCTAGTGAAACTTTTTAACATATTCTTTAATGCAATTTTAATAGTTCTTAATTAACTGTGTTTAATTATGAGTATTTTATGATTTATGAAAGCTAAAAAATTATTTAATGCGAATGCAAAATAAAGTGCTTTTCGCAACAAAAATACAAAACTTCAAATCAATTTTAATCTGAAATTTACCAATAATAAAAAAAGATTACTAGGTTAATCTATATTTTTTATGTTTTTGAGTACTTATATCATTTCTCAACGGTTCTTTCAAACATACAATTAGTCATTATAATAATGACCTACTGATTAATTTTCTTTATTGTCTAATTATTGAAAAATCTTTTAGCGATCACACACCTAAGACCCCCGACTTTATCAATAATATTGCATGTTGATTTTTTAAATATAAAGATTCTTTTTTTATTCGCTAACCTTATTTCTAAACATGTTTTATTTTTCGAATCGTGAGTACTATTAAAAATTAGACCATCATTGTTTTTATTGACAAGAACCTTTTAATACTTATCTAACATGACTAATTTTTTTTTGTGCCCAAAACCTTACTGAAAAAGGTACTGATAGTCCATGTACCGAAAAATCAGAATGATACTTTAATCTTGAGGTACTTCATAATATTCAAGCAATTTTTAATAAAAATTCCATGTTACTATGATTTCAGATAGTATCATAAGCGAGGATATATAATTTATATGCAAGCCGTGTTGTCACATATTATATTAATAAACAAGTTCACTATGCGACCATATTATTGACAAAATAATACCACCTGTCATCGTATAGTAAACTGTTACTGTTTTGCCATATAAAAGCTCAAAAAAGTGTTAATATTGAATAATCAATGATAATTGTTATTTCACAAATCAGTAACTCTGAATGCATAAATGTGTTTATAAAGGCATTTCCATTATTGGGTGATCAAAATATCGCAAATAGCACAGACATTAGATCAATAGGAAAACATTAAAACACATCCCATGTTGATCGGATTTAGACGTCAGCTAACTATTTTTTTTTTAGTCGGAAATCACAAATTATTCAACGCTGAAAGGGATACGTTTCAACGAGACATTTTATTTAATTTCCATTGCTTCAGCTGAGTATATTTAGTATAGCACACGTTAAACCTTCGTTTGTTTAACGTTCTATAATATTGTTGTTGGAAAAAAAAGTTTAGTTTAAACAGCTTAAAAAAACTTTCAATTAAAACATTTCATCAATTTTTTGACTATAATTGGGGAGAATATTCTAAATTTTTCCGGTAGCTTTTTTTGGGTACCAATATATACCCTATAAATTTTCATTAAGTCTGTTGTATATATTCTACTATATTTCTTTCCCGTCGTTGCTGACAGAAGGTTTGCACTGTAGATCTGAGCAATTTGCAAGGAAGCCGATTCATGTAGATATCAATTTATGTACACAAATATATTATAAACATCAAGTACTATAGGCACACAAAAGCATACACACCTATGTACACGCTTGCATATAAAATACATTACTTTCAAGAAAATTTATTTGTTTTCTGTGGAGAATTGTGTGTTTTTAATTAGTATAAAATATTGCATTATATAATATTTTTTACTGGATTTATTGGAAACAAAAATATCTGTCAGTTTGAAAAACACATTCGTGATAAAATAATAAAAATAAATGAATGATGAGGTCATAAATTTTCATTTTATTGGCATAGATACAACAGCATTTGCCATAAACTCTATTTATGCTCCGAGTTGAGGATAATGAATGTTTGCTATTTGAATTTATAATTTTCTGATTGATTAATGTGCATTCAAATATGACGAAGTCGAAACCAATATTAAAATAAACTTATAAAAATACATAATAAACATGCCTAGATTCAATTTGCTTATGTCCATAGTCATGTAATAAAATAAATCTTGATACGCTATATTTTTTATACTAATAATTCATTGCCGTTTTGAAAACAGGATGATTATTGCTTATAGGTTCGGTTATATATAATTGCGTGGTTAATGATTCGAATATTGGGTGAATATTGTTATTAATACATTTCTATAAATGAATGGATTAGTTTCCACCCATCTTATAGCCAATCCTGTAAAAGAGACTTTAAAAAGATTATTTACAAGTGACAAAATATGTTTTTCAATCTTTAAAAATGTGTAATTACAGCTTACCTTAAACCAGTTTTCAGAAAATATTTTTGGAGGACAATTTTTCTTTTCAATTATTAATTAATTAATACTAGGATTTTTTTTGATATATCTTTGACAGCGTGATTATGGTATAAAGATTTCAGTTAATTTACATTTTGTTGTATTTTGAGCAACGTTTTGCATACTTTTCAGTTGGACTATTACATTTTTCGCATACAATTGTGATTTTAGCATTTCGCGAGTACCTTTAAATGTGGTTTTACAGTAGACTTTAGGCTGAATGCATATTTTTTACTGCTCGACTGCGTCTAACTGCTAGACAGCCAGTAAAAATTTAATCTTTTCCCGCCATAAACCGAGCGGTTTCACTCGTAATCAAGCCTCGAGATTTGTAAGAAAGTTGCCGTGAAAAACGAACAGACTAACTGGAAAAAGTGCCGTTAAACCTTCCGCCTGTTGCCATAGTTTCCGCAATAAAACACTCCAGCGCCGCGAAGTGCTACTTCAGTGCGCAACTCCTCCGAATAACGCTATACATATATATCTTTACGGAGGCTTATGTTGGAATCTGGTCAGTTACGCGTCAGCCTTAGTGGCAGGTCCACGCGTAGCCTCGCTTCTACAACTGCTACGATGTAGTGAGAGCCCTACGTCTACGATCTCTTTGGCACTAAATGTTTATAACATAAATTCAGTGAATCAAAATCATACAACAATCTTGTTTTGTGAAATTAATTAAAATCTCCAATGTGAAGGAATTAAAAAAAAAAAACATTTTTTTACAGCATTAATTAATATTTGTGTTCATAAATCAGCTGCATAATTGTATTATTCAAAGTTTTTGCTATATAATATAAAATTATGGACTGATGCTGATATTATTTGACCCAGCCGAAGTGAATCGATTAAAATAATATTAATAATTTTTATAACAAATAATAATGTTAATTTAGTGTTATATATATTACATATGCCATCATGATTGGTATAAAATGGGTTTCCATACTTCTAGCAGTAATTGCACAAGGTAAGATAGATATGTTATTTGATAAAAAAAAATAACACACAATACATACCTTTTTAAAATTGTCATCCGTAAATTTTTTGAAATAATAAATATTTGACCAAAAATATATGCGTATGTATAATATATATAAAATCATTGTAAAAAAATGTAATGGCAATTTTTAGCGGAAACATTTAACATTTATAAAAATGAAATAATTTTGTTAGCAAAGATTTATTTCAAGTCATTAAGCATTTCAACATTGAATTACGAATGCTGATTTATTAAATGAAACTGAACGTGGTGTTAAATTAAATAATACCAAGCATCTTGTGTTCTTTCTTCCATTTAATGACTATTATTATTGATATATATATTATTGATCACAAGTAGGTGTTTCATATTTTTCGCCAAAATAGATAAAATTTTACATGAAAAAATATTTGGTGAATATATTCTAAAAAAGTCATTTACCTATCATATAAAGCTATAATCATTATCATCCATAAGTTTCATGAAGTGCTTGTAGTTTTATTTTCTCGTGTAATATTTTTCTACCGTCGGTCTTATCAGAATTAAGAAGAGTTTCATTTAACGATTATAAAATTTAGAACACATATTTAATATTAAAAAATTGTACTTGAATCTATGTTTGATCAATTTGACATATTTTCTAGCTTTCTGTTTTTTTCCTCACAGCCTTCTTCGAGTTATAATATACGAATTTTTCATGAGGTCGTCGTAAATGATTAAAAAAATATCAGATATTTGATAAATTCATATTTTAACTGACATGCATTTTATTGGGTTTGTCAACAACTGACATTCATTACTATCACTTTGTATGATAAATCATTTTAATTGTGATTTAATAAAACATAATTCATTTTTGACAGTATTACCAACAATATATATCTTATATTATATTATAATACTTAATAATCACACAAACTTATTCTCCTTGAATTTGACTTCTTAGCAATTGTAATTAATTTATATATTAATTGTTTATTTCATGATGTTGTTTCATTAACTGTTATTGCTTGATGTTGATCCCATCTCCGCGTCCAGTAAAAATAAATTAATCTTTCCCAATCTTTAATTTAGCAATAATAATAATATTTACTTTACTTACCCCAATTAGGAATAACCTTATTAAATAGTACAGTTCGTCTGACTCCAGTAGCAAACCTGAATAGAAACTGAAATAACAAATGTATCAATTTAAAATATTGTTTCCTCGTTTATTTTGTATGATTTTTATAATTCGTCGCAGTCTGCTGTTTTAATAAAAAAATAGTTGACTGAAAAAAATCGTTATTAGAAATTAAATAAAAAACAACGTTTGTCTATGATCGAATATAATTTCAATACTGACTCTGTCTTGTGTAAGAAATTACTAATTATCTTATATCTCAATATATTTATAAAATGGGATTTTAGCAAATAATATATTAAGTACGAGGATTCTGCAAAGTGATTAGTTGATAACTTTTTAATTAGTACCATTCTTCTTTGCTCAACCTCTCTGGAAAAAAGTCCTTACAAATACAGACGCTGTTGATATTTCTCATTATGAGTCATTTAAATTAAGCTTGTACCAGTCATGGTCAAACAAACACTTTCTGAAAAAGTTAAAAATATAATTTCAATATAAAATCATTTATTATTGAAATACTGCATCTTGTGCTCGTGATGTTACTTTTTTCAACATGGTTGTTGTGTTCTATTGTTTTGCCAAACATTATAAATAGATGTTATCACTCGTTAAGTATAGTTCAATAGATATGCTTTTTTTGTTGTGTTTACAAATAATATTCTCTTTGTTTCATATATCCGAACATGTTTTACGATACCTGTCAGTAGAAACACATTCAATAGTATTAGATAGCTTTGTAGCACAACATTCGACGATGTATCATCCCGCACGTTGTGTGCGAAATTGTATCAAATACAAAGTCCTTGCGGCAATGTGCTTGCTATGGCATACATTGGATTGAAAAATATCACATTTCGAAGGAAGAAGACACACTTACATCTCAATAAACAAGAAAAGCTTCACCGACAGGAGAGCTTCGGGGAAAATATCACATGCTTAGTTATGCAAATCTTCCTTGTATTTCGTAAACATTGTTTTCTTGTCGCTTGTGTTTTCTATTGTAGAGATCGGTTGAGTTCGGCCTAAGTAAACAGCACCGTGATCCGCCGCAGAACCTTGGCAACAACTTTTGTAAACACCTAGTGACTAAAATTATCGAACTATTGTACACATGGCTAAATAATCAGTATAAATTAATCAGCTTTCTGTCATTATTTAAAATAGCCATGTTATGGTGTAAAATTCAAAGTATTTGGTCGTTTATCATATTTTGTTAATGAATCCGTGACATTTAAATCTTTGTACAGATTTCTTCACAAATTATATCGTCAATAGATATATTATATATAGAATATCCGATAAAATCACATTTTTTCTTACTTATCACACCCATAGTAAGAAAACGCGAATTTAACTGCTTTCTCATAATTACTTTATGTAAAATACAATGAAATAATTGTCCAAATTGATTAATTAAGAATGATTCATTCTGGCTGACTGGCAATAATAAAATAAAATGTTTTATTTCAGTTACCACATACACCTACAATGTTTTTGAATAAATGCGCTATTAAATTTTAAGCCTTTCATAAGGAAAAAAAGAAGGAAAATGACGTGTTTGCTGCAAACAATAAACGTGAACAAATATAAAGGAATGCGCTCTAACGGCTTCTGGAATAAAGGAACAACAACAAAAAATATGTAGAGACATTATTGCTAGTGTCGTGAAAAAACGCCACAAAATTGTATACTATACATGATATATGTATCTCTATTATATTTCATTTGAACTAGCCTCATATTAAAAATACGTCGATTATATACTTCAGCTTGCAAACAGGTCATATTCAAAATAAAAAACCCATAATTTTTACATTGACTTCTTCGTCAATGTCGGTTTGAAGGACAGAATAACAACCAAAGTCTCCTAAAATCATTCACGTGATTTTTGATAATCACCTGATATTTTCCAAATGGAATATAATATTTCATTAAAATTTACCAATGTCATTCAAGTTACTGGAATGTACACGCCTTCTCTCCTAGAATTTATTCCAGCAATAAGGGATTCAGAAGTAACCCATATTATCCGGTTAAGCTTGTTGTTTGTTTATATTACCTCTGTTAAGCCACGGACAAACTTGGATAAATAAACTGCTTGTTGCACAGTTTATGAACCTATGGTTTCTTCAGCAGATATTTACTACGATAGAGATTTTAAGCAGAACCTATTTCAAATATTTTTGTTGAGCGCAAAATATTTCTAGCTTCCGTTCCTTGAACATTTATAGCGTGATAAAAACACCACTATGTGAACGATAATCTTAACTTAGGTTTTTTTAATTTTTACTTCTCGAAACACAGAGAAAAAAAGAGATATCTATCTTTAGACTTCACGTTCTACTAATCCTTATATAGAAACTAAATAGACCTGGTCGCAATTAAAACATACATATCCAATACATGTTCCAAGAATATTTATTTCATATGTGATCATATTTTTAGCCACATCAAATATTTTGTTTGTAAAAACGTGAGTGAAGTTAAAGCTTAATTGACGTTAGTTACAGAATACAAATAAAAAAAAAATATTGCATTCATTATATTTTACGTTGAAACATTTTTATTTTTAATAATACTTAAATTGATCAAATATGTGTAACAATATTTCGCACTTCTACAGAAAAGACATACGTCAAATGATATTGAAATATCAAAGAAAAGCACATCATAATAGTTTTACGTTCAATTTAATAAACAATTTAAATAATTTTATTTTATGTTTGCTCTCACTAATTCAATAATGCTTTATTAAAAAAACTATGTCAAAAGTCATAACGCTTAACATCACAGTAGGCATCCATTATAATTAAATATAATTACAACTAGTTTTTTCTTAAAATTATGATATATTTTATTTCGAAGCTAATGAAATACAATTTTTCGTTATTATATTATCATTATATAAGAGACATCTAGTTCGAAGAATATGAATTCTATTTTAGATTGTGCACAAGATTACAACGCAAAACTTAATTTTGCTGAAGTTATATAATTTCATACTACAGCAAAATACACTTTGAAATATTTAAAGTTAAACTCTACTGCGGTAAGATTTTGCTGTTCTTGTTTCAAAAGTTGCTGTCGTTGTAGGTGATACCTAGCGGCATCGTAAATTGGGTTAAAGCACGTTGTTACAAATGAGATTCATATAATGTGGAAATTCGGTTCATTTTTCGATTCATTCCGTAGTCATTCTACCCGCATAAAGAGACATAATGGCAATAGAAACTGGATTCATTTACAATGATAGTCTAAAAGAGCTTTCACCATAATTGAAGCAGACGTTTCAAAATCACAAGCATTGGAATAATAGGGACATCAGTAAAACTCACTAACGCATTTACATTATTTTAATTAATCAAATAAAAATAAATATTTAGTATAAATTATTGTCATTAGCAATTTTTTCTCTATAATTCTCATGTGATATCGAAATTAATATCCTGACGTTTCAGAAGTATAATTTATCTACTTCTTTTGTTTGAAAAAAAAATAATTGCTAAGTTGTTTTATTTTTGCTATACTGCAAAAATAGATAAAAAGAATAGATACTTAAGCTCTTTTTTTCAGTTAATTTGATAGTGTACATTCTATTGCTTTGTTGTAAAAAATATCAATTTTATATGTATAATATCTTAACATTTTACATTTAATTTATGTTTTATCAACTCAAAGATATGTATATAAAAAGAGAATTCTGTACCCATTTTCATTTGAAAAAATCATTCCATTCATTCGGAACAATTATTAAACAAGCTTTATTATAGAAATACATTTATATGTGTGTTAAATTTTGATATATGCAGAAATAAGTATGGTAAAATAAAAACTAAAACATGTCTAAAATATGATAGAAACTGTCAGAATACATGGACGCAATTATTTTGCGGTACATGTAAAAATCTATATGTTTTCTTAAATAATTTGTATTTTATCGGTCATTTACCATTAATACATATTTACCTAAAATCATATATGTTTTGGTTATTTAAAAATAATCGTGTAACAAGAAACTTGTTACTATCATTCAAACATAAGTTATATTTCAATTAATAATAAGTTGGCGACCCCTATTATAAACTATCTAGAATATTTATAACCTTGCCCTAAATTTTGAATAGTAAGTAATTGTACTGAATGTAAATTTAACAAGGAACTCTGCGTTGGGTCTATGTGAGTATGATATACACTTTGACCTCTGAAACATAAATTAAGATGCCATCCCAAAACAAATTAAGGACATCTTGAGATTTGAACAATGAATTTTAAGTGAGGAACATTCTATTATAAATAAATAATGTTGACTTAAAAAAAAGTTCAGTGTTAAGACATTTATTTATTTTTAACAACTCTCACGTAACACGTGAATATCCGTTACCTAAAATCGAATTTAGACCTCTTACATCACAAACGTATTTATTATAAATTATAATTCCACGCACACGCAAAACTTTAAATTGATATTGGTTTTAGATTATTTTTTGTTGTTAGTTGATGCTCACAATGAGCAAAACAAGTCTCAATCAATTTATTAGAAAATTATAGAAATTAAGCCGACAATTTTGCTTTTTTTAATTTAAATATAATGCCTTTTACCAATAATTGACACTAAACACCATTTATTTGGTTGGTTTAAGGTAAATTTAATACTTATGAGATTTCCTTATGATTTTTACACGAAGTAACTTATAATTATTCAATGGCTATAATTCCAAATTTGAACTGTCAAAACTTTTTACGATTCCACATGTTTTCTCACTAACGACCCGGGATTCGCCTTTCGGAATCTTCAGGCATTCTATCAGTCAGTTCTGTTGCATCCGTGTGATAGAATGCCTGATGATGCTGAAAGGCGAAACCCGGGTCGTTAGTGACAAAACATGTGGAATCTTACAAAGCTTTATCAATTCAAATTTGATATTGAAATTCCATCAAGCACCTTCAGTCCATATCATTGGCTATAATTCCATTTTTTTTTTTTTATTTCGACTTTGGAAGAACTTTGTTTATCCCACACATTATCTCTTCTTTTAACAAATACACTTTAAAATGTTTAAGCATTGCTTAGATTTTTTTCAATGAATTCATAGATATATGTTAAATAGTTTGTGACATAATTATTTAACATGATTTTAATGACTAATTTTATCTACTTTTAAACTATTTGTAAATACATAAAATTTGTACTATTGTAATTATATGTATTTTATACATCATATAAAAACAGTAATCATCACTTTATCTATGAGAGAATATTAAGGCATCAAGAACATTTATCATGTTTATATTAATTTTTTTTTCTTTACAATCCTAAGAATTTATATTGTAAAATTTGGCGGGTACCTTTGTTCGCAAAAATATCTTATTATACGTAAAGCAAGTAAAGTGAATTCAAAATTTTTCTTTTCAAACAAAGTCTTATCAGATTTGTCGCCATTTATTTGCACCTTTATTTCAGTGAATTCAAAGACATTTAAATGCTCGGAATTATTCTTGAAGTCATTTATTTTAAAATTATCATCTCGCCATTCGGTATGGAGTAAATTTTCCGCAAACGTCTCATACAAACAAAGCATTTTACATTCAATTCTCGTTGGAGACTGTAAACCAAATCTCGCTGCCTACCTTTTCACAAATTTGCTCAGCAAGATTACAGGTGAATTATTTTCACAGCTTTTAAATAGAGCAACCACCAGGTCAAAATTTTAAATATTTACGTTGCTTGATTTTTAAAGATAAATGATCAAAAATAGAACTTATTACATTATTATCACATATATTTTTAATACGATTTTTAAAAATTCAAATTAAAATTTGTTAAGCAATAAATTTATAAAATATGTCTTATACTACTCGCGATGCTCAAAACATATAAAACAAAGTTTGTTTTATAAGTTCTTAGCCGTGCCCGCCCGCCCCCAAAATGAAGCATTTCTTTTGTAAATTATCTCAATAGGAGTTTTTAAACACATGATTATCTAATCTCTTTAACTAACTCGAGCGTTATTTTTGGAAGAGATTTTAAAGATTATAAATACTCATGCACAAGAACACAAATCCATGAATCACTAGTTTTATGAAACTACTTACTAATACGTGAGCTTTTAATCATATCAAACAAAGATATCTACTTTAGGTGCTAGGTAGCAAATCAGGCTGTACTATACTTCCAACAGTTTGAGAAAGTGTTTTAACATCTATTCTTTATAATATTAATATACATATAGTGAGTGCATACATTTATTGACGTTTCAATTAAATCGTATATGAACAAATTCTTCTCATATCTAACCGCATTATCAAAATATTATTTCACATACACTTTCTAATAGTATTACATTCAGAACTTTCAGAAATCAGAACAGACATTCAGAACTTTCATTGAAACAGAACCACAATTATGATATTATCGTTTCGCTGCCTGAATTGATGAATCATATTTCTATTAATGAAAACATAAAACGGAATCAGAACTAGTTCTGATGAAGACGTAAGCCGAAATAACTATCGATACACCTTATAAATTTTGTAGAACTAAAATACATTGCAATTTTGTCACCGTGTTATAATTCAATGAACAAAATGAAAATATATTTTTATGTATTTTTTAATATTATATTTTCTTTGAAGACCTCTGATCACCAGTTATAGTGTTTTTTCAGTAGAATCGTTGGCAAGAAAAGAAAGGCAGGAATATGATAAAATCTTTTTTACAGTCATCATGCAGCCGAATATATTGATTGATAGAATATGGATAGAATATTAATCAAGCATTTTTTTAAAATATCATAGTGATTATAAAGATAAGGAATTATATCATGGAAATTTTGACATCAAGCACTTTTATCGAAATTCATCAATAAAAGATTTATTTTTCATATTTAATAATTAACTGATTTAGAAAATAAACCGTTTTTCAGAACAATATTATATTTAAGTATCGGTTGATTAGCATTTTTAATATTCTTCTGTCCAAATGACTCATTTTACAGAATTCACATTTATTTCTACATGAATATTTTTTAATTGGACCCATCCACCTTTATTGTAAATCTAAAAAGACTTATATTTCAAATTTTAATTAGTTTTTTTTTAGTCACATTTAAAAATTCTCCGAATAGATGCCTCTTGGATCGAAATTATTTTTTCTCTAATTTATACTCGTCTTATAAAACCTTCATATTTCATTTTACTTAGCAAACAACTGTTGAAAACTTTCTTAAATATGATTTATTCAACAGCAGCGATAAATTATTTCTAAGTATTATTACTTTTCAGAAGGGTAGATAGCAAGAAGTTAGTATTCGACCCTACACACAGTGGCGTGCGCTATAATTTCACATATAAACGATCAAATAATCAGTATGAAAACATTGTTTGTGTAATATGTACATTGATAAACAAATACTTAAGTTTACGTACGAAACTTACGACAATGATGCTAAGTAGATCCATTATTAGGCCGTCAAAATTATTATAAAACATATATGAATTTATGCTACTAATATTTTAGGCCGATTAATTTTGTGAAATTCACTACCTACTAAAAACGGATGTAGAAATAAAACCTTAAACATTATATTTGTCTGTTATTTATGAAATAAACAAACATACGATCTGGCTTGTAGTCGTATGTAATGATCATATTTACTTTTCAATTTAAAAGGTTTTTAATAAAAAAACGAATATGAAATTGATAACAGTGCCATTAATTAGCTATAAATATATTTTAATAAAGTTTTTTTGGCATAATTTCATCGTTAGAATTAAATTGCTTAGATTATTGAATTATATCTAAACATATTTATTTTGTTCATTTTCTTTGATATAAGGATCAAAGGCGATGAAAAATTAATAAAGTTGATTGCACAAAAAAAACAACTTCCTTGCATGGGTATTTACTTAAGCCTTATAATAAGAACGTACTTCGTGATATAAAATATTTAACACGAAGTGCAATTGATATGTATACGATACTAGTGAGATCTAGTAATATTTAATTACATCAGATATGTAGTATGGATAATAATAAATGAATTCAATTAGATAGATATCAAATAGAAATGATACCGCCTTAAATAGCTTGTCTATCTAGGTCAAATCATTATATAATAATGAACCGTATCTTTGAAATAACTTGGAGTTTGATCGAATTTGCATCACTATTTAAAACGCCATACCATCTAAATTTAATGACTATCACCTTAGTCACTGGGCTTAAACACTAATTTACCTATCAGAAAATGCTCTTAGCATCTGCCACCTTAATTAATTAGGCTAAACAAAGGAAGGAAGGACTAGTTTGAGTCCATAACAACACCTTCAAAGAATCATAAATGCTGGAAAAGTTTTGTAATTTACCTACCATCACTACTTTCCAACACTAAACTACCAGTTATAAATATAATGCACTGACATGAGAGAATATTGAGAAAGATTATTGTTTTAATCACTATTTTTTTACAGAATATGATATTTTTAGTAATCTCTAATTTTTTTCTATAAAAATTACTTCAATGTTACCAGCTAGATAATTTTAATGAAAAGTTGGCAAACTTCGATTCGCGAAATAATTCTAGGCCATGCTTATCTTTGTATTACTTTAATACTGTCATCAACATTTCAGTGCTACATTCAGTGCTTTAACATATTGAGTAAAATTGAATCATAATACTTTGTAATACGCAGCATAATTAAAGTTTATTTAACATTCTATTTAATCAAGATATTTTTTACTTTTCATAAAATAGCAAAGCATAAAATATTTATAATTTGACCATTCATAACAATTTGGGTTCATCTTTAAAGCATCATAAAATGATTGCTTTACTTCGATATTCCCATAATATTTACAGTATCTAAAGAAGTTATATGAAACGAAAATTTGGCCATTTACGAATCGTCCAAATTAAAATATTCATTCATGTAAAAACAAATAACCAATTTACTTGGAGATTCGATCAATTAGTTGATATTAATTATATTTCATTTTAACTATAAATTCGACTTGTGTCAAGAAAAAATATTTTACTCTTTGAAGATATCTCTACAGCAATATATATAGATATTTTACTCCAGATTCGCCTAATTACATAAATCTTCCAACAACTGTTAAATCATTATCGTCGACTACGAATTGGTATTTAATATTAAAATGAATTAAATTGAATTGATGTAACTTTTTGATATTTTTTTTCTTCGATTATCTTCGCTATAGTAATTCTGTTATTTTATCCCAAAGAAACTCCGTGTTTTATAATATTCCTAAATGCAGAAGATTTTCATTCCGTGCCAAATAAAATTCATTGCATGACGTATGTGCGTGAATAATGAGGCGAGTTTTACTTTTCGGCAATATTACACGCAAAAAATGAGCTTATACAATTTAAATAATATAAAAAAATGTTTGAAACACCAACGTGATGGCTGAAATTTGACGCGCACAGCGGATTTCACGAAATGTAATAAAACAAAAAAGAAGAGAAGAATCTCACACTTGACAGATGACATTTATTACCTCAAACAATAAAAAGGCAGGAACACCGCTCGCCTAAAAATTCTGATTTTTTGTATGAAATATGCTGTATCCGTTTGCTTAAGGTAGATAAGATTTAAATATTTTTTTGTCGCGTCTTAAGCGTTTGTTACATTTTACCAAGAAAAACGTATTATAGATTCCACAAGCCAAGAATAACTTAGTAAACTGTTTTATCAACGTTCTAAATTATATTCTATGACAAAAAATATAATCGGACACTTAGATTTTCATTTGATTAATTAATCATTGAATCGTTACATTTCAATCATAAGGCCCGCTGAAACAATTGCTTGATTTGTTTTTGTGGCTGTTTAAATTTCTCTTCTTAAAAGCTACCCAAAATCGGAAGTTATTGTTTAATACAACCTAAGTTACTTTGACAGTGTACACCCACTTTTTTACGCGATTTTTTTTTACGCGAATTCGATTATACGCGATTTTTTTGGACGGCACCGCTACATTTTTTTACGCGCTTCACTTGTTTTTACGTTTTCCCCAAAATTGTTTTAAAGAAGTCATTTATATATGATGCTAGGCATGTACGTTTCATTATTTTTTAAATAAAAAGACATTTGTATTTTTAAAACTGAATTTTGTAAGGCATTCATTTTTTTTAAATACACATACAATCGCCAAATGTTAACAAGTGTATCGGATATTATGTTAATTTATGTTTTAGGGTGTGTAAAGAAATATAATGCAATTGCGTGAAATCATTCTTTTACGCGCCTTTTTCTGGAACCAATGTATCGCTTAAAAAAGGACTGGGTGTATATAATATTTTATCAGGAAACTTACTTTTTTTCTTATAATCAAAAACTTACCTTGGGTATTTCAAAATATCTATAGCATCACCCATTTACTTTTTTTTAGATTCTATACGTGGAACTACTCTCATTGAAACTCAAGTTGAAATCTTCAGTGCTTATTCGATATACATTTTTCCGATAATTTATGCTTGAAGATCTTTATTGTGACCAAATCATAATTAAGTTTATTTAAAAAAAAATCTGTTTTATTGAACCTTTTTTTAGCAAACATAGTATAATAGAACTTGGTAAACATTGATTGTCAGCGAATTGCTATTACGATCTTTATCAAACCAAATTAGTCGGAGATTAATAAACACCTCAGCAAACTATAATGTCTTTAAGTGTCTACTCTCTAATAAAATCCAGACAGTAAATGTTCGATTCTTATTAGCTGAGCAGAATGTTTTTTTTCTTATATGACAAAATCGGTTGTAAGGTTTTATAGGTTTATAATTTCTAAAATTTCTACGATATAAGTAATCATCGGTGTAAAGTAAATATTTACCTTGGTCAAATTTTCAATTTCTGACAAATTAAGTCAATTCACAATATTCATTACAGTGATTGTTATTGTAGTTCATTTTTTCGTAAAACAAAATGAAACGGAAACATAAAAAATGTACCGTTCGACCTAAAGCAATCTATCACGTACTGTCTGGGTTCTATAAGAGTTAACACTAATAAGCATGAAAATAAAATTCAAAATTTCTTTCCTGAATGATACGAAAATCTATTGGCGTTTAAGTATGACCGGTGATTCCACGGCCAAATTGGTAGAATGCCCAGGTGATTGGACCGACAGTATTACAACCTAAAAGATACGAAACAAGCTAGATTAACTATTAAGACAATTAATAACTATTTTTGATCAGATTACCAAAGGAAAATTTATCTTGAAAAAATTATTTTCAAATAAACTGCGGAATGTTAGACACACTCGTTTGTTCTTCAGTGAATAAAGAGGAAATATAGCTCCGTTGATTAGATATCCAATATCTTTTTCTTAAAATAAATACTATTATACATCACATTATTCTGAGTAAAGTTGGGAAATAAAATTAACGTGTGGAACGGTTTTTCGAACTAAGACTCATTCATAAATTTATACAGATTGACGTCTAGTGCGGTGTCCCAATTGCATCAAAAATTTTACCTTTTATAAATGTACAAAAAAATTATGTTGTGTTATTTTAAGTTATATTGAATATAGAGTTTAAAAAGGTTACTGCGCTATTATTCGTGCATAAGAAACTCGTGTTCATGCGTGCATTTATTATTTAAAAAAATTCTTTTAAATCAAGCAGATGATAAAATTGAAGCCATTGTTTCCAGTTATATATTTATTTACGTATGAAAATATTCAACCAACATTCCAAATTCAAATCTGACCTACATAAAAAAATCACAACCAGATGAAAAATGGTCCTCGTAAAGCTTCGGCTGAATTACAAACGATGAAAACGTCACATTTATCGCACGATAAAACTCAACTACATGCATGGAGCACAGCGAAAAAAACTAATAAATTTTCGTTGAAAACGCAGATTAAACGTGTGATTTCATGCATCGGGACTCCCCCGCGCACAAAACACACGCCAAAATAAAACCAAATTATCGTAATGGAGAGATCTCATCAGTTCGAAACTTCTGACAAACTTAAAGTACTGACTGTATCGTAGGCGGTTGCGACTAACGGTGTGTACTTACAATGGAGTATCCGTATATGAGTACAAATACTCATTAGTCAATACACCGAGTACCAAAATTCTGAATAGACTATCTACGTCAGTGAAATTAAACATAAGAAAAGTAATTGGCGTTTGTGTTGTCGCTTCCAATGGATTCAGTATCTGTTATATGCGCATATAAAATATTTACGGAGTGAACTCCAAACACAACAGTTATTTAGCTATATTCAATATTTGAAGTATATTAAATATTTGATGTGAATTATTTGGCTGAAATCCAATTTGACAAGACGTTTGTACCTTTTTTATAATTGTTTGATATTATTGCCAGCTGTCTTTCCAAGTTTATCACGTGAAGGAAATTGAAAGAGTTGAAATAAACAGAAAGGTCACCAGTCACCAAATAACAATATATACTTTAATTGATTCAATGCTTGAATAATTAATTGTTTATAAACTTCACAAGTTTAATGTATTGTTTTTAATTAATATATTTAATTCATCAGTTTCAGATTCGGTTTGAAGTCGTTTTTTAACCAATTTTAGTAATAATATTAAATAAATTAACTCATATTTAATTATCATTAAATTTTCAATTGATTTTTATTCCAATAGGTCACACTCAGCTTTTCAATAATCAGTTTGCTGGTTTTAGTAATGATTCTCTTAAAAAAACTTTTCGATTGCCATCTCTATCTGCGGCCGTTTGAGACCTTTATCAATATTTTCGAATGCTCCGTAGACGTGGCCGTAGTTATACAAAGAGAACAATGGTCACCACAGCAACAAATCTCTTCATAGAAAATAAAATATTTTACGATATCTTCTTTCCGTTTTTACTTTTCAATAGTGTCTATTTAGTCCGCTTAAGCTGGTACGGATAAGTCGAGTTCCTTAATTTTCCCAAAAAAAAAACTGAATTACTCTCTTCATTGTCCTTTGAAGTCTGAAGAATATTTTTAGACTGAATAAATGTCACGTTTTGAGAAATCACCTCTCACATTTCAATTTATTTTTAACTTTTTCTAAGGTTTATTCAAATTAGAAAATATTAATATCCTAGTTTATTTTTAAATGCTCATTGTTTCAAACAGAAAATTTACACACGAATGCAATAAAAATGGCTCGTTTGTCAGTTCTTTTATATTACGCGTTAATTATTATATTAAAGTAAAACCCGCGTCGTTAGTGACAATACATGAGAAATCGTATAATTTTATAACAAATCAAATAAAACTTAATGAAACGATGAGCATTTAAAAATAAACAAAGATTTTAAAACAATAATTTATTATTTAAATAAACTATAGAAAAAGTTAAAAATAAATTGATTGTACAAAGTTTTAATAATTGAAATTCGATAATGAAATTCCATCAAGTACCTTCACCGATATCATTATATATGCATATCACTTCATAAGAAATCGAGAAAATATTTTGTTGCGTTATAATCCTTCGTATATATTTCATATGACAATAACAAAATAAAAAAGAGTTTAATCATAAAATCAATCGTATTCATTACATTTTTTAATATCTTTAAATGTCACAACAACAAAAAATATGTCTGTAAATCCGAACATGTTTAAAGTCAAGAGTATAATATTAATTATAAACACGTTATTATTCCGAATAACATCCTATATAAAAATTACTCCTTCAAAATCAAATTTCCGTTTTGAAGAGAACGCTTCATCATAATTAAAGTATTAGAAATCAAATATCAGGTTCGTACTGTTATAGCGGCCTTTTATTATTTATTCAATCGATCTTAATACTCATTTTCCATATAATCATTTACGAGTAACTTAACCATTGTATAAATTTTAAATAATTGGCAATAATACACACGAACATTAAATCGCAAGAAACTTTTAATTAAAGCAAAATTTAACGATTGTTTGTAGTGGCCATTTTATTCATGTAATTTTGTTATTCATAAAATTTGAATTCTCTACTCATTTATGAAACCTTATTTTTATGAAAAGTCTTTTTGAATTCTTAGAAAGCTTCTAGATTTTCTGTAAATACCGCTATCTCAGAGGCGAAGTTTCTTTGATGATTTAATGAAATTTGGTTTACGTCGGATCGTCTACGTCGTAAAATTTAAGATAAGTATTCAGCTCTGATAGGTAGGCATTCCGCAGGTATTTTATGTTCATTAGGTCGATACCATCGATAAAACAAATTTCGTCCAGCATTACATTTTGATAAAAATAGACTCCCCAAAATTTCTCTTCCTATGCTATTTATTACTTCGATTCACCCTTTTATTAGAGCATAATAAATAAAGCTGCTTGGGACTTGCTGCTAGGCAAAATTCAATATTGTATAGATCACATTAAGTCCATCATTTATTAAGCACTTAATATTAATGAATTATAAATATCATGTTATATTGTGAAACCGACGGCCGAAGAGCTTAAAACGAAATAGTTGTATACAGTTGGTGCCTTGTTTTGTGTAAGTAAATAACAACTGTAAATTTATAGTTGTTTTAATTTGAAATAAAAACTGAAGGAGCTCTAAAATACGAAATTTTTGCATCGAAGTTTTTTCTTTCGGCATCATCAGGCATTCTAATGCACTGATGCATTTGAACTGGCTGTTGGTCAAATGATGAATAACACGTATAAAGAGTCACCCAAATCGTTTCATTGTTGAAAATCGCTTTAATTAGTCAAATAGTTACAATAATTTTAATTAATTTTTAAAAATATTTCACATTTAATATGTATTTTTCATGATTCCTTAAGTCTCAATTGATGGACAGTGCTATTTAGTTCTGGAACTACTTAATGCAAACGGACGTATAACATAAGATTTTTTATGAAAAAATTGATTTTAAATCGATGAACTAAAAAGTTATTTCTTTCTTAAATACGCATTGAATATATATCCGAATATCTACAATAACCCCTTCCCTGAAGTTTTATTTATTTACTGCGCCGTGTCATTATTTATATGTTGAAATATTTATATAACACCTCTTAGAAACCGTGGCCAGAACTATAAAACGATATTATTTATTTAAATAGGAAATTTAATAAAGATATTTAGTCGCAGTCTTAGTGATTGTATAAAGTTCAAAATATTTATTAAATGATGGCGACATTATTTTAAATTCCAAAAAAACTTGTTCAATTATTAAAACCACTTTCAAAACAATGAAAAATTCTTGTATCACTAATATAGCTTTATTCCTGAAATCGGTTTATTAGTTGGTATCATTAACTAAACACATATTTTTCTTTTTGTTTTAGAATCCATCTGTATCCGGGTATCAGAGGTGGTAGTACCCGGGTACAGGGTACGCGGAGAATCAGCACTCTTGGAATGTCAGTATGAATTGGAACGGGACAGCCTGTACTCAGTAAAGTGGTACAAAGACAACGAAGAGTTCTATCGTTACATGCCCAAAATTACGCCACCACAGCATAGTTATAGAATAGAGGGCATCAAAGTTGATGTAAGTCATATTATTTCAGACATAATTTTTCAGACAATAACAAACTAGTGAATAAATATCTCAATCACTTTACAGTATCAGTTCAATCTTCAATAGCTAAAATTTACAATTTTTAGATTATCAATATCTACGAATAAAAACGTTCAGAATTCCCAATAATAAACTACCCACAGACAAAGTGAATAATAATAAAATTCTATAGTAGTGAAAAAAGTTCGTCTACAAAGAATTTGTAAGAAAAGAATCTTTACAATTAAATTTTATTTTTTTAGTAAAAATACACATTTATGCGAAGATAAGTTTTTTTGTGACAACTACACGCAATATATAATTTGCGACGCATATTTAACACCAATCTATAATATGTAACCTAAAAGAGCTTTACTATTTATTAAATATATATAGAAAACAATATGGAATTTAAAATGGATCGTATAATACAGCAATCGCTTAGTGGTCAATTCTTTTTTTAATAAAAAATTTTAATTTTCTTGTCCCACTTTGTTTCATTTCACATTGTTCGACAATAAATTTAAAATGCTTTCATAGTTGAAAACTACATTTTAATTGTCAGAATCTGTATTAAAAACTATCAACACAATATTGTTGGTAAATCGTCGGTAGTCTTTTATAGTTTTCTTCATTTATGGAAATAAGAGCTGGGAAAGAAATTCCATGTGGCCATAGAAAACATTCCAACAGCCATGTTTTGTTTTACACAGCACCATCTATCTGACGACAAGAAAGTAATGATCAAAGGGGTGACGCTAAAATCTTCAGGGATGTACAAATGCGAAGTATCCGCTGAGGCACCGGGATTCAGCTCAGCTAGCGGCGAGGGGCGAATGGAAGTAGTCTGTAAGAATAATTCAAATATATTACCGTTTACTCTAGTATTATTTTGCAATAGTTTCCGTTTTCACGTGGAAATTTTTTTTTTTCATTTTTCATCCACATAAAATATCCTTTATATTACTATCCACATATTTAGAATTCATAAAAATAATGTTAATTTTAGTTTTTTTTGCTGTTAAGCTTTCTTTCGAGAAAAAATAAATTTTATTCAAAATTCTGTAAGCTTTTCCTTGCACATACGGTATTGATTTGTTAGTTCAATTTATTATTCAGTTAAATGAAAACATTCTTGATTTAAATTAGAAAGCATATTAAAGAAATACTTTCAGCAATTTCATATTTAAATCAAGGTTTCCTTTTCGTTTTATTTTATCCGAGAATAATTTTAGAGATACCCAATAAAAATGTTGAAAAGATTAAAGGATGACGCTCTAAAACGACTTAAAGTTGGATATTCGCTTTCGTTATACCCTGTTTTGACAACCATGCCTTCGAATATAAATCAATTTAAAAATTGATTATCTAAAGTGTGCACTTGTGTACTTACAAAAAAAAACAAACACCTAAGAGCGTTCATATTTCGGTACCAGAATGAACGTTACATTAGTATTTTTTCATTATATAGTAACGTGATAACGAAACAAAAAGTTTTAGGCATGAGTGATCCACGACTTATCACACGCTTAATTCATTGATTCCATTCCATCGAATGATATTTTTCGAATAACATAGTTTTTTGATATCACAATCAGGTGTCAAAAAAGTAGAGTTCAGGAATTTTATTTTTACCGCTTTTTTGTTTCACGAAATTCCTCAATGTAATAGTACAATTATCTATTGTATAACATCTTCTCTAGCCTTCGATTCTTTTAACATCTATTTTATATCCGTTCGAATCCTTTTCGAACTTACGATTATCGTGAAACTAAATTGGTATATAGAAGAAAGCACTAATGGGAAATTACTTTAATCGCCTTTATTGTAGACCTACCGAAGGATGGCCCTTACATAAGCGGACAAGACAGAGAGTATCAGATAGGAGACACTCTCAACCTGAATTGTACATCCGGAAAATCGTTTCCGGTTTCTATTCTTCACTGGTACGTCAACGATGAGAAAGTAAGTTCTTACTGATTATATGATATTTCGTTTTCTATTTTACAAAAACTATCATTCAAAGGATGGAAAGACGAACGAAACAGTTTCTTGATACCACTTAATATTTTATATAAAATTCTTCGTTATTTATACTTTTTTTATTTATATTTGAAATACAATTCGAAGTAGTGGAAAAATACAATTTATTCAAAAAAAATCAATTGTAACAAATTTATTAATTCTTATCTTAATAAAGTTTAAATTAGGCATCGGTGATTGAGTGTCGCCGCCAGACAATAGATCAATACGTTATAATAGAAACCCTTTTGAAAAATAAATTTAGGTAAAAACCGGGACAGAACGAAAATAAAGTTTTAACAATGTATCCACTTTAAAATAACCCAAAATATTATGTATAAACACAATCGCCGCTGACAATGTTGAAGCATTAGGTTTATTTATTTTTCAAAGTGCTTGTTATTTTTCATTCGGGCTTTGTACAAGATACCGAAAAGTTTCGACGCACAGTCTTAAATTTCATCAGGTAAAAGCATGAGTCAATCATGTCAAACACTCAATCAACTAGCTGAGGTTTTGGAATGGACGCTTTGCAGTAAACACAAAAGAATAATAATGAAATGTTTTTTTTTTATGAACGCAAGATACCTCATCGATTTATTTAAACATCAAAACAGATTTTAAAATATCTTTAGTAGCAAAATCAAAAAATCATGTCTTTTGAAATATTCAATTTATTGATTATTTTGTTAAAATGACGATTTTTTTGAATCAATGTATCTTTGTATATTTATAAAATTTGTTCCAACTAAGAAATTGATTCACTCTATGACAGTGTATGTATATATCACAATAAATCGTTTAAAAAAATTACACGTGGAGAATTTTAATTATATTTAATGTATTACATTACTCGTCATCTACAAACAGCTTAATTTTCTTAACTTCCTTTTGTATTCATTCAGATATCTAGCACAGCATCACTCGTCAATTACGGTGTATCGCGACATCAACTCGGTCTCGAAACTGCGACTCTCGGACTAAGTCTTTCGGTCAGCGGGAGACACTTACGAGATGGAGGCCTCAGAGCTCGATGTGTGGCAAGTGCTCCCTGGACGGCCGCAAGAGCCGATCCTCCCGGGAGAGCTGCGCCCCTAATAGACAACAGAGAAGCCCTACTTCTCGGTGAGGAAAATTTATTGATTCCATTTACATCTCTTGCATTATTAATTAATATACTATTTGTTTACATCACTGTACTAAAGTTACCAGCTGTAGCCATGTTTACATTATCAGTCAAAATATTGGAAATAGGTTACACAGTCAAGTGATTAATTAATTTATTGATTGACTTGGCATTCACTTGGTAGAACTCCATTATAAGACGGTGAAAAAATAGCAATGTATTTTAGTTCTACAAAATTATTTTTAACAAATATGGGTGATAGCTATTTCGGCTCACGCCATATACGTATATATATATATATATCACGCCAACTATAGATAGTTCTGACGATGGCGTGAGCCGAAATAGCTATCAACTATATTTGTTAAAAATAATTTTGTAGAACTAAAATACATTGCTATTTTTTCACCGTGTGATTAATTAATATTAGAAAATAGAAAACAAACTTATTGATATTTTGTCATTTAATACACTAAGAAATTGTGTACGCTTAACTTCATTAAAAAATAATACTCTCTCCTAGATAACTTAAACAATTTTGTTTTTATAGTGAAAGTATCACTTTTTAATATTATTTTATAATAATAATGTGATACGTATTATATTGAGTAAAAAAGAAATTCAATATTTTTATTGTGTTTTTAACTCCATTACATTTTATGTAGTCTTAGGTATGCTTTAGTTTTTTTTTTGTATTGATAGTATTCTCTGACTATTTATTCGAGACTTAAAGAAATTTATTAGATACATTATCCCAAGTGAGAGGGACCAAATGACATAATAAATTCGAAAAGTGTTCCACTAAGAATTTGTTCGGAAAGTTATTTGTCAAGATAGCGAAAGAAATGAAAATTTCCCAGTATCATTTCACTCGGCTGACTTAAATATAGATATTTTATTTGAAAACTTTACCCGAATATTATTATTGCTGGAAAATTGAAGCCGATAACAAGTTATGGTTTTTATTATATTTTGTAAACACAAAGATGATATTCAAATTTAGCTTTTGAGATGGTTTGTTTACCAAATCTGTATGTATTGTCAAATTTATTTTGATGTTAATCTACACTTGTCTTTATTTGTTCAACGTGCTTAAAGCAAATGTAGAGCTTTTATATGTATAACTAACCGTTTTCTAGAAGACCATAAAACCGCTTATCGACCGTGTATTTCACATTTTTTTATTAATATATGTAATTTGTATCCAAGTTAAAAATAATTTATATTTTTCGCTTGTGCCTTTTGATGAGAAATATTTCTAAAATTTACTCGCATTTACAATAAAATTTTATTTGTTTGACATATGCATTGCAAATAGTTGCACTATTTTAACAATTTTAATTACGTAGAAATTAAAACTCATATATTTTATATTTCAATTTTTGTTTTTAAAAATGTGTAAAACTGCTTTCAAATCATTGTCTTTTGTCACGTGATGATTTAAAAACAATATTTACGACATAATACCATTATAAAATGTGTTTTTAATGAACTAAAATGGATTTATATTAGTGATCTAGAGTTTCCGGTATTTTTAATTTGATATCCTGTTATAAATCATGACATATATGGTTATAGCGGTATTGGTGTATAATTTTATTGCCATATGTATCGGTAATGTACTTAGACAATTTTCATTTGTGTTGGTATATGGGAACAGCAGGTCATAAAATTGTGTGTACGGGCATTTTTATGAAAATATCATTCTATTTTTTACTATGCCACATTTTGCCATCACGCAGTCTTTGTTGCACAAAAGCTAATTTCACGGAGGCATTATTATAACAATGGCTGACCTGACTTCAGCGTGAAATCAGTTATTACATAGCCCAGGTCACCAACATTTTACCCGCGTATATGTACACCTACCATCATAAAAATACAACATCATAAAAAAGTAACTTCCAAAAAACCCCATTCTGGGTCAATTATTCATTTAGTATACGTAATTTCAACTTTACATTCACCACACGTAAATATAAAATACTTATATTACTTTAAAATGGTAAAAGTTTCAAAGAATACGGAATGATTATTTTCAAAAGTTGTAAAGAATACGTGCTTTATTAGTATAATATTTACAAATTTCCGTATGTATTTAAAAATTTCAAAAACACATAGAATATTCAGGCATGTATTTTAATCAAAATATGATGCCATGTGATAATATATATATATATATATATAACACGGTGAAAAAATAGCAATGTATTTTAGTTCTACAAAATTATTTTTACAAATATAGTTGATAGCTATTACGGCTCACGCCATCGTCAGAACTATGCTTAAACTAACATTTGCTTATCTATATATAGCTGTGCAGAAAAGGCACACAACACATCCTCTCTCCTGTTCCAACGGCCTAGCTTGTTACTTTAACACAATGACACTAAATTTTCAAAATTCTAAATGAAACAATATATTTATATGTATATGTTTTGAATTTCACTGGATATAATCAAAAAAAATATTAAATTCGAAATTTTTTACATACCATTAAATAATTTATTGACTAGGTTTGGCTCGAACAACCAAATAACGAACGGCAAAAATATAGCCTATTTTTTTAACTATGTTATATTTAGATTTAACTGTTTTTTACTTAACAGAACTTCGATATGGAAATGTAAAAATTTGAAAGTAATTAAACAAACAAGAATTTTGATATTTAGAACAGTTCATATTATTTTTGACGTCATTTTATGGCATATCGAATAGATCTAACGGCTTTACACCAAACTATTTAATGTGTTAAGAAATGGTTTAAGAAAATGCTAAACTTTTTTAACGAACTATAAATTGGTTAAATATAAAAATATTTCTATTGTAACACCTTGAAACAGAGCCATATGAAGTATTTTATGATCGTTTAATTTTGTTATATAAAACTATATAAACACCATAAAATCATACATCGTCTCATAATTGTATTTAAAAACTCTTTTTTTTATAATAAAAAAATCTGTTTAAAATTTTATTCGTAAACACTTTTCAATAAAATCGTAGACGTAGTAGCTATGTAATATAAAAACAGAAACTATTTGCGGTCCAGAATGAGAACCCAATAACATAAGCGTGGCGGGCAGGATGGTGAAAAGTGGTCGCTCGGGAAATGAAAGTAGATGTTTCAATCCCTGCGTGCGTTGCATAATATTCTTATAGCCGGCCGCTACCTTTCGTTTATTTTTCCGCACGTTGAGGCGTTTATGGTCTGGTAATTTGATAAACAGAAACAATTTTCTATAACAGTAAACAATCTAAAACAAGGCTGATAATGAAGCCAAGAAAAACTTCTCAGTCAGCAATACTCGTGAGCAAATTGTGAGTACACTATTAAGAGCTCAAAATGAACGGCATTACTGATATAAACGGTTTTGAATATGTTAATTATCGTTATTTTGGTATTTATATGAGAAATAAAAAAGGTTTCATAGTGGTGGGAAAAGTTCAATTTACGGTTAAAATTCCCTTTTATGTTATATTTTTTACATATAAAATAATATTCCCTATCCAAATAAATAAATGATATGCTAATTTATATTACTGCTCAGTTTCATTTCCTTTAATTTCTATATAAATCAACACACATAAATAGATCTATTGAAAGGATATATGTAGATACAGTGTGTTTTACTTTAATCGAGAAGCAAACTATTTATTCAACGTATAAATTAATATGAAAAAAAAATC
Organism: Himalopsyche japonica; assembly: GCA_028555115.1. NCBI lineage: Eukaryota > Metazoa > Arthropoda > Insecta > Trichoptera > Rhyacophilidae > Himalopsyche > Himalopsyche japonica. The sequence goes on from JAHFWJ010000061.1 coordinate 1,451,456, forward strand.
AGAAGCAAAGGCTGAACTGCCATGGTATTCAGAATTATGTGTTATTAAAATATTGGTTCTGTTTGTTTGTTTTCAGTGAAAAGTGCTTGTAGCAGAGCTGTCACCTCATCGTTGATATTGATTGCTTCGCTTCAAATCGTTATCCATGGAACGAGTTTACGTTTTTTTGAAACATTTTTTGACACGTGACTAAAGTTAAGCAAATTTTAAAAAATCGGCTGTGTTGACAATTTTTTATTATTATTATACGTAAAATTTCTAGCACTATTGTAAATCATTAATTTCAATACAATACATATGTTTTGTTACCCCTATTATGTTTGTTTCCCTCCACGATTTTTTATTTTGTTCCAATAATTTATCATTAATGTCATCATACTTTAATAAATAAAATGTACATATCAATGTTATTAAGAGCTGTATTTATCAGTTCAATATGCTTTTTAATTTAAGATATATCGTTCAATATTAATAAAAATATAACTAAGAAAATGTAATGTTATGTATACCCTTATGATGAAATAAATTTTCTCTAAGAAAAAAATTGCATTTTTAATATTAATTATAAATTATGATAAATTAATCGCAACGAGTTGATCGTTAGAAAAAACCAGATTTAACCAATGCAGATAACACTCGATTTTTAGCGGGTGATACATTCTACTAAAAAACCTGCACAAAAAATATGCATACATTTGACAAGTTACAATTATTAAAAAAAACAATAAAGCAGCTTATCAATAGTCTTTCCATTAGTTTATATAACTATATTTTTAATTTTCAATTACTATTGTTTTATTTCAAATGTCGATACTTATCCAAAATTCTCTCAGTTGAGCCTATATCTTGCAACAATATTATAAACAATTCGATATTATCACAATCATATAAAATTTAAAAAAAATATAGCAATGCTTATACACCTAAGAGATAAATTTGATAACATTCAAAGTTATGGTCTAATCCATCTCCTACGAGTCGTTTCAAAATCTTGTGTGATATATTCTCAAACATTTCTCTTTGACTTTGTTCGTGTAGGTTATTTAAAAAAATCGATTACTTCTATGTCACGGTTTATTGATGTGAAAAGTTAAGACACAAAGAGTTTGAGAATAAATTTAAATGTTGATTTCGTCTACAATTTCGATAAATTCATAATAGTTAATAATAATATGTAGTAAATATATACAAACATTTATTTTCTAGCGATTGGCACTATTTTGATATCAAAATCATATACTCGCAATACAAAATATTACAATCAATCTTTAATTAAGAAATAAAATTGTAGGTTACTGTTTTATTCTATATAAACATTCTTTCCCTTCTTTGGAATAAATAGGATGAACATCAACTTCAAAAGACGATGGTCGTTTATGCATGGATCTTTTTCAACCATACTATCGTTCGGTTTTTTTTTTTTTGACAAAACGTTTGTTCGTAATTTGAATCATTTTTATTGAAATGATTTTTCAATTGACTGCAAAGTTGAAGACCTTTAAGAATTATTTTTGCAGTAATGAGAATTTCTTCTATTTCATCGTTGACTTCTAATGTTTTACTATTTTTTTAGTTTGAATTTTTAAAGCATTGACTAACTTATCGCAAAAACATGATTTATTGATTGAACTGGCATTTAGGACTCCATTATAACACTGCGAAAAAATAGTAATGTATTTTAGTTCTTCTAAGATGTAGTTGATAGCTATTTCAGCTAACACCAAAATGATTGACTGATCAAAAACGCCCAGGAATATGTCCTGACAAAGAAGGTATTAAAACTATTCGACATACACTATTTTAAAAAATCGTCGTTTCAAATCACACTTTTACTTCATAACGAACTTCAAATACTTCAAAAACAAATTTTAATATAACCAAAATAGCGAGCTGATTCAACGGTATCACTGCAAATAGAATATTTGGTTCTTTGTTTACTTACATTATGTTAATTTCAACTAAATATCATCGTTTACAAAGAAAATAAGTAATCTGGGTGGGACTGAATTAGTATGATACTTTACTTAGTGTATATAGATGGATTTAACATCAATAAAAAGACGATCAATACTTCTTACTTTATAATTAACTGAGTTTTAAAAAACCCAATCTAACTATCAATCAATTACGTCTTTTATTAGAGTAGAGATGAGCTCGAAATTGCAGTGTTGAGAATAACAAAATTATCTTTCCTATCGAAAAACCTAGGCATTATACATTTTTTTCGAATATCTTACTTATTTATGCTGGAATTATGTAGCGTGAAATACAAACTCACCTTTTTATCTGAAAAAACATGTTCAGCTATTTAAAAAAACAGGAGTAAAAAAACTGACTGAGCAAAGTCTACAATATCGCCACCTGCAAAAGGACTATTTATGTGCTGAAACTTTTCAGCTGGCAACGCAAACTTTTGCTCAGCGTATTGTTGCGTGTGTTTATGGCACTAAAATATAGCAATGCTTTTTAAAACTTTCCCTGTGGAAAAAAACATTTTTAAAAAGCTATGAAAATAAATCATTCTTTAATTTTTATGTATCATGCACTCATCTACACATCTGTTTATGAGGACGTTTATAATATGAGAAGTTATGGCACATACTAAAATCAAATATAATTATACTCTTTGTCCCACTTCCATTCAAATGTATGCAACCAATGTTTGCCAACCGTACTCTATTTTGATGAAGCAAAATAAAATTTCACTTGTTCAGCTGCTTAGTTGAAGTAATATTAAGTATTCTACGTATCTTTATAATGATAATCCACCGTAACAGTTGTGCTTAATCGAATCTGCCTAGAATCTAAAGAAGAATCATAACCAGTTCGTTCTCTATAATATACTGCAAGTTATCGATCGTCTTAAAGTTTGACTGGCTTGAAATTAAGTTGGCATGGTCATTAAACAGATCTTCTCTTTCAGCATTCATCGCGAGGCAGTTCCACTGCACATGTACACAAATACAACCCGCAACTTGCTCCGACAAAATTGACCGTTAAATATGCCAAGGGCAGTTAGTGCGTGAGATTTTGTTTCATAATTAGAAGTTACCTTCCTTATTCTATTAAAAATGCCACTCAACTTTTTTGCACAATGATCGACAACTAGCTATACTTAGCAGTTTCATAAATTTATGTTTTCAATCTATTTATCGATTTTTTTTTCAAACTAAAGATAAGAATGTCATAAACATATATTTGACATCTTAATTCCTTCCATTTATATTATACTCTCCCAAAATAACAGGCGCAGCTAGATCGTTAAACTCACCACCAGTCATTGCCTAATGTTATCTTTATTTACCTATTTATCTACAAAATGACGAAGTTTAGTGACCGACTATCTAGAATTTTTTATAGAATAACTCGTATTGAAATAAACTTTAATTTACTTACCGTCCGTATTTTTTTTATATTAAGAGTGAACCTTTAAAATTGCTCGCTAACCAAATATTTAATTCTATTATGTAAATGAGTGATCTATTTTTTAATGCTGTTGTTGTAACAGTTAACGAGTGGTTAATGAAACTTGCTTTTTTGTTAAGTTTAGGGTTCTCTATTATTAAAGCTCGAGAAAGTTAATCGCTCAATCTTGATACCCAGAAAAACATTGCTGCATATTTTAAGATACCAAAACACCTTCCACGCGATCTTTGTTTATTTTATATGAAGACAAACAACTCGTTCCCCCAAAGCGCTTTCTATTTACAAACAACCTGTAAGGGGTAATCGCGCAATTAATTAAGGGAGTATTTATGTTTCTCTTGCCAATTATTGCACTTACTTCCTTACAATTAAAAATACTTTCAACAGATACTTTTATTATTTATCAATAATTCATCAGAATTAAGTTTTTTTCCGTGGCATAATGGTCACGTTGTCGATTGGCATTATATATCTCATGGGTTGGAGACTCATTATGATGGTTTTTTTAAAATCCATTGAAAGATTTCTATTCAAAAGTATGACTGTTTGTGCTATTTATTTTTTTCTCTCACCCATCCGATACCAAAAATCGTTCTACCATTATTCTCTTCTAAACAAGAGAGATTGAAAAACTAAATACAAATAAATAAAGTTCTGTTTTAAAACCATAATTAAAGAACCATTTACCACCAATTGGGAGTTAGCATGGGCCTTAAAAAACACTGTAGCAACTTTATTGTAATGCTATATTTATTATGTTAAAACATTTTTGATTTCAAATGTTCTCTTTTGGATAGACTATTTACTTACATATATTTTACACCGTTACACATAAGTGACCGTTTACATATTAAATGTTTTTTAATCGTTAACACTTTAAATATGTTTACGGTCGCTTATAGGTAGAAAGATATTATACTTCAATGATAAAACAATATGTTTAGTACTTAGTTTACATTAAAATATCGGGTCCAGTTTCACTCTTTGCAAACATTACCGAATGATACAATACAAATAAAAACAAGTTGGTTTATATACCTGGTATTTTTAACTTAATTTTAGTTAATTTACTTATTTTTACAAACTTATCAGTTGATATTGCTAGCAGTGCTCGAAGCGGTGCTGATCTTATAAATTTTAAATATTCGAAATAGCGTTTATCATTTTTCTTTAAATACAACTCAAAATTCTCATGACTTAAACATTATGCAAGTAATTTATATCAAGGAATTTTTCTATTTTTTTTTATTTACCTGCCATTTTTCATTAGTTATAAATATATACAAATATTTTCAATTAATTTATTTTCTTAGAAAGTATAACAATAATCTCACCAATTCGCTATGCGTAAAAGTTTTTTTTTACCAAAATTATTAAACATTCTTTTATACATTTTAAATAATCAATTTATATACCTTTAAATTCTATCACGAAGACAAAGTTTGAAACGTCTTTTTTGACAATTTAACTTAACCTAAGGAACTAGGTATACTTTTCACAAAATAATTTGAATTTCAAATCACGTTCCACCATTTTAGATTTAGTTTGCCAAAATTGCTATAACTTTAGCTTTTCATTTCAAAATTAAATGCTCAAATTACCGAATCAATTATAACGTTTAAGAATAAAATGCATCGAAATAAATGAAAAGAATTGAAAAAAATCACAGTTAATTTAAGTTACTTAACTTAATTTGTCAGGTTGAGCAAAAATCATTATTTTTCAGAGCGTAGATTAATATTGATCATTTCATAGGTTGCTGGCATACATAAACTAAAAGATATTGATTGGAGTTATGAAAATAGCAGACGATTAAATATATAATGGAACGTAGAAGGCTAGGGTAGAAAATCCAGCCAGGGCTTTAACCCAATGATGATGATAAACAATCTCACGTATGTTCAAAAGAGAGAAAAAAAACACGTTTTATATTATAACATATGATCGTGGGTAGGTATTGAAGAAATAATCTCATCCATTAAGAAAAAAAATATCCGAGTGTCGCACAAAGCTTTAGAATTATTTCGTTTCAAGTAGTAAAAAGACACTCCAAAGCATCCAAGAAAAATCTTTTCACATCATTCATACAGTTTATTTTCATTTCGTACTGCGAACAGCGATGTTCAATTCATTAGAACTAAAAAAATGCATGTTAATAATTGTTCTCTCTGACTTTTATTATCCAGTCGATTACAATGTCTATAATACTTAATATCTAAACTTTAATGTTTAAAATCAATTATAAAAATATTTTAGTAATAATCACATTTAAATAATAGACATTCTTACAATATTTCTTCACTTGCCTCTATAGTTTTGTCATATACCATATTATTATTGCTGAAAGAAACATTTCCTATTTTGGATTTTTTATTACATAAAACTGTTTTGGTATTTCACTGAAAATAAATCCTTTACGACCTCAATTGATCAGGTGATAACATTTATATTAATTGGTGGTCCAATTTTCCAATACTGAGTTTAATGTTTTATAAAGAAATAATGATACTCATTTTTAAAAAGGGAAACATCTGCATTCAAGGCATACTATTTATTATTGTTGATGCTTTTCATATTGATTCATATCAATAAATCTCAGTTGCAAATGTGTATATGAGCTATTTATTGTGCACCACTAGCTCATCCATGACAGTAAACGTCAAATGGCATGACATAATGACAGCTTTTTTAATAAAACCGAAACTTAATCTTGCTGTCTATTACTTTTCAGTATTTCATAAGCACTATCAAAAATAAAGTTTCGGACTGTCTTTAATAAAATATCGTATTATCTTGATTATTTAGTAATCAACTCACTTAGAAAGATTTGAAAGGAAAAATTAAAACACAAATGAAACGGTTTAGCTTTTTTAGCTACTACCACGTTAAATTTATTTATTCATTCGGCTTTTAAGTTGATTGATTTTTTACATGATAGGTATTTCAATAAATAAATACAAAATTCATATTTTTATGTACGCTTTTAAAGAAACTCATTTTTTAAATAAAAATCGTATCTTAGTCGGGCTGTAACAGCAAATTTATACATTCCATGATAATTATCCCTAGTAAAAATGTTGTATTGGATTTTCGATATCAATAAAATACAAGGAAGTATCTGTCATATTGCAAAAAGCGTCGTAATTATTTATTCAAACAGGTCCTTCATAATCTGAGATCGGCACTTAGCTTCGAAAACACTGCCCTAATAGTCAAGCAGATAATTTTTCTGCCCTCTTTCGGGTCGCACTTAACATTTTGAGGGGTTGAAAGTGGATATTAACTGCTTTCGATAATACAGCCTCTTTCTAGGCGTGAAAGGGGGCGGCAAAAGGTATATCCTTTCTCCCAGGGAGGGCCATTACTGACGTCACGAGACCTAAGCCTTCTCGGCCAGGTGATATTTGTAGACCCAAATCGTTGAACGGACAGGTTTACAGAGACGGCTCCCGATTGCTTAATGTGCTTACAAATTATACTATTTGGGATCACTGCGTTTTAACGGTACCTCAAACCATGCTTTATTTCACTCAAATATTTTATCCACATAATTATTATTCATTTCATCTCTTATTTAGAATGATTTTCTTTTATCTTGCAGGAACACTTACTCGAAATTTACAAGAGAACGACTTACAGCGGATAAGTCTCGTTATTAAAAACTACAAAGATACTGAATATCTATGAATCTATGAAAATCTTGTTTCATTTTTAATAAAACGACCAATATTATGTATTATCTAAAAACGTTTGTATCTTTACATTTTTTTTCACAACTTTTTAAATTATTTTAATACATAAATGCTAGGACATGTTCTTCAAGCCGATTCGTATCATTATTTTTAAAAATTAGTAAACCCACTGACTGATAGTGTCTCATTTGTTGTGACGGTTAATTGAAGTGTGTTGACAATTGTTACAAAAATATGTTAGAATTTTAATAGTGTTAAAGCTAACGAAAGGTAAATTTTAGATCACAGTATTGTCTGATTTGTCTAAATCATCTTCATGAGTTTGCAATAGTAAATATTTTTTTTAATGTTTGGTATTTGAATATCTTTTACACGGCTCTACAGAGAACGGGTTATGTTTTAACACATCGGCCTACTCACATCTTTTCAGTGCATTTAAATAAGTGTTTTAAGTGGTATTAGTTTATATAGGTTTTCACAAAACAACAGTCTCAATTCGATGATGTGATGAAATCACATGCTCGTCTCTGTTTTCCACATCTTAGTTCATAGTTTTCTTATAAAAAAATACAGCAGCGTACATAATAAATAACTGTTTAAGTTGGAGACACAAACAATGTAATTGGATTTACCAATTACGTGAAATTGGACCACATCGTTTCGTGGCAATGAAAAAATACAATAAGAGATGTAGATTCTCGTCAAAGCTTCTGTCTTGCTTTATCAATTATTATATTGTCTGTTATTTAAACCAGAAAGGAATGTGGTTCTTTTATTATTGTGGTATGAAAACAGGAATATAGAAAAAATTTAATAGACATATATTGTAAATTTTATAATAATATTTCATAAGATGTTAATATTCAGTCAGTTCAGATACTCGATGGGATAATGTTTGGGATAGCGTTCTTCATTTCATTCAAATTGTTTGACAACTGAAATATAAGCCGAGTTTATCAATTTCATTGTAAATGAGTCGCTTAGATCGGGCTAATTACCGACATATTTTTGGTGGGAAGAAGCAACCGTCACCATCTAATATTTTTGTATCATATTGAGATATTCACTCGATGTTTTAACTCTCGTGTAACCGAGTGGCTGCCTATAGAATCTTACGCGTACATTTTACGTGAAAGGAGCGCCGCTCATACAAAAATGACGTCTTTAGACGCGTCGCTTTAAATGGGTTTGTAAATCAATTATTTTAAGCATACAAATATGTTGATCATACGACGACGTATGTTTGAAAAAATCGTCGCATTGGCAGAATTGAAACAGAATTCGTAATTACAATTTGAAACGTTCATTGAAAAGAGTTTTTTTATTATACATAACATTTTCACAATTTATACTGCGGGCTTTTTAAGATTCCCCGAATTCCTGATAAATATTTTACTTCTGTTAATGTTTGACGGTTAGTTCGGGTATTCTCTATGGCCATTGTTGAGATTAATCGACGCAATTGGCGCACTCTTCATTGATTTGAAAAGCTTTTATAAATAAACTTTAATACATTTTCAAAACCAAGTATTAAGAAAATTTAATTTTTGCAACAAAATTAGTGGCGTACAAGATACATAATACACCTACCGGCATTGAAAAGATTAAGAAATGCACAAGTTGAAGTGTAAATATTTAGCATGGTTTTTCTTTATAATGATTTCCCTACAATGATTTACATGTGATTATATTTGTTTTAAATGCTCACAATTCAAGCATCATTTATCAAATAAAAGCGCGTGCTATAAAATGAGAACAATATGGCAGAAATACCGTAGAGCTTGCGTTTAAATAACTTCAGATAAAGCATTATTTCAATGAAAGTATCCGTCAGTCATAACGGAGTAGAATCGCTAAACAACATCGATATATCACAAAGCTTTTATGTTAATGAATAAAGTTGGCTCTGGTTGTATACACATATATAAGTGAAGCGATCCTATACAAAACCTTCCTCAACTGAATTATCAGAGCTTTTTCAAATTAAAATTTTGCGTTAATATAGATTTTTTTTAATGCAGCATACATCTATATCACAGAACATTCAATGCTTTATTAAATAATTTGCGATTGAGGTACAACATGAACAAAGTTATGGTAATATTTAGCAAGCTATCAACAACTTCGTCATAATTCGTCAAGACGTGACTTATAGTATAGGAAGTAGAGATAAATGTTGCTATGTGCAAAAATTAATACAACTGGTATTTATAATAAATGTTTCTTTTTTAAATATTGCAACCTCTATGAAAATAGCTCGGCGTTTACAAAATTGTTTACTAAAATTGCACACAATTCGTGACATTTGTGATTAAAAACGTAGCATACGTTACTGTCGTTCTAAATGTGAATTTTCCACATTCATTCTGTTGTTATTTAGGATAATGACGCTGTCTAGAATCTCAGTTGTGTTAGAAACCCTTTACATCAGGGGTCTGCAACTAATATTCTTATGATTTCCTAAATCAAATCTCTTTTTTTATTTCATTATTCTACCGATTATTGCAATCAATTTCAATAAATGCATTTGATACAAATAAACTCGAAACTTCACCACAAACATGAGAGAAGAATCAGACATAGTCTACATCTGAAAAATGGACGCAGTTAACATACTGCTGAGTCGCCGAGTCTATTGAACATTGACAGTAAAATGATTCAAATTTAGCAGACAGTTCATCTCATAACTTCTTCATATTCTACTTATTTTATTACATTGTAATTGCATGTTTGTTCAATACCATTGCCTCTGTTTTATGGGCTTAGTGGAGATATCTAATCGGACGAATCAATATATCCAACGATCATCTGTAAAGATTAATTCCTTTTTAAGATAGCATATGTGTTATCTCACTCGCAACTTTTGTGGATGTAAGCACATCTGTTGAGTTGTTGTAGACAAATATCAAACAATTTATACTGAGAATATACAGGAGCATTTCATAGCATTATGGAGACATGCAACACATTTGCATTCTAGAGAGGTATTCCAGGCGTTTACTGGGCTGAATGGGCTTCCTTTGTATGGGCAATATTTGTCTTTGACAAAAAGATAAACTTCACCACATACACCGATACATGAAAATGCTTTTTTTCAATGGTAAGTGGCATGTTTATTTTCTTTATGTTTATGTCTATTTTCACGATTTTAAGATCCATTATTTTTTTTTATATCTTTATAAGTTTATTGAAATATATAATTCACCAAATTTCTGAAATCTGGTGAGAAGTATAATTATCATTTATGTGATATAACTATTATATATGTCTGTTTTGGTGAACGTACACCATATTGTTTCGTGTCTTTAGGTAGATTTTTTGATTATCATTCATAACAGAAACATCTTAGAAAATATCGTGAGAATAAAGAGTACTTAGTACGATTTTATTACACCTAACATGCCATTTCACACAAATTAAGAAAAACAGTTAATGAATAGAACATTTATGGTAAAGATAACTTAAAAGTCAGATACATTTTAGGGTATTATGTTTCATTTGAATACATTAAACGTATTTGTGTATCGATATACAATTTCTTTCTGATATAGATTTGAAATGTTTAAGTGTGTTTAATGTTTCATTCAAATCTAAGACCAAAGGTTTGCTATATACGGTCCCCAGAAAACGGGTGTGAATGTATCATTACTGGTTGATTTATGTCCCCAGTAAGACCGCCACAGTTCTCGAGGCACGCCCCACTATGTATGATAATTTTGCCATATTTTATGTTTAATATATATATTTGACGTCTTAATCTTAGTGACGCCTTTTTTGTCTTTGCCGAGGAATTTGATGAAGCCTTAAGGTATTTAGGCCTGCTCACCTTATAATAATTAATAAATTTTCAAATAAGCAATGCGCTACTTCGGCTTTCTAAGTCTTAAAAGATGAGGGTAAACAACATTATTCACTTCAATTCTTGTGAAAGTTTTAAGGACTTTTAAATATCAAAATTTTTAAGCAATTGCTTTCTAAAGAATATTTTTCTGAAGTAAAAATTGACATTCGCGTTTATGGGAATCGTAATGAATATTTCGTGAAGTATGTTATATCTCACATAGTTTTTCTTAGTTTACGGATGAGTTATATTTGTTATTTTGATTATTGGTTATTTAAAATTCCATCTTTAAAGTTTATGTAACTTTTAATATTTTCAGCGAACTGAACAAAATTTATGATTTAAACAAGCGTTTTATTTTTTCTGACATTCAAAATACTACATGAATTTAACCTGCTGTGACCTCAAAATATCATAGTTTTTGTTGTAATGCATGCCATCTGTTAATACCATTTTTCAATAGAAATTCATCTATAAACAACAGTACCCTGATAAAACATTTAATTTTTTATTACTTTTTTACTTAAATTACTAAATATTACGCAGTCAACATAAACAAGTGTACCTGTTGAGTTTATTCAGTGATCAAGTTTTATTTACCAGACTTAACATTCACTCATTTGATTTTTGTCTTTGACCAATTTCAGATATGAGAAAAAAAACATAAAAAGTCTTACACGGCAATTTTTATATTCTTCAGAAAAGTACCGCTGTACGTCGTCATAATTTGTGTTAGAGCGTTACTAGGTTGCTGTTATTATATATTCATTCTTCAAAATATGTATTCATTTGAACATTGGATTGCATGTTAAATATTTTTGTATACGGTGGGCTCTTATTTTTATGTGGACATTGAAGTATTACAAATTAATCGCAGAGTCAATAACAAAAGTTATCTTACTTAATGTAAAATCTAAGCATTTCAATAAACGGCGAATTAATATTTATAAAAAAAAATTTTTGACTGAATCAAATGTGTTCATATTTTCTAATTCGCTATATGATAAAAGGTTCTCATTAACTAGAATTCACAGACAGTATATTTGATAGGATAGAAATGCATAATATCATATAATTTAAATTAACCAATTACTTGTATTGATTTGTATTGACATTTACTTGGTAAAACTCCATTATAGCACGGTGAAAAAATAGCAATGTATTTTAGTCTTTGTATCAGCTGGAAATCAACAGGTATCAATTGTCACACGAAATTTTAAACGAACAGACAAATATAATTAATAAGTCTTTCGCCGCTCTTCAGACCATTGCGAGGGGCTAATGCATTTCTTTAATAAATCATCTCCTGTCAATATTTAAGCTTATTGTAATTGCCACCTGTTTAGTTTCATTTAAATTTAAATTTTAGTTTTATTGCTAGCAGGATATAGGCTAGGTTGTTAAAACAGAAGACAAGATGTATTGTGTAACTTTTCTACACAGTTATTTATATATAAGTAAATGTACATTTAAACATACTTCTGACGATGGCGTGAGCCGAAATAGCTATCAACTATATTTAATAAAAAATTTGTAGAACTAAAACACTTTCCAATTTTTTCACCGTGTTGTATTGATTTATCCAATAATATGTTGCGTATGATTATGGTTAAGATTTTACTGAATTATTATATTGTACTCACAGAACTGATTATTTCTCACTGCCATTTTAAGCCCACCCAATCGTTTCCGAAACTCATAAGATGCTCAATGCAACCTCACCCTCTTGTCCTCTGAATATCGAACTGAAATTGGATTAGACTATACAAACTGGCAGTAATTTCATTCAAGAAACCAAGCTCTTGCCAAACTTTCTGAATCGTGGTTGTAATAGAGGCTGCAGTGAGTAAATTGGATTCAAAAGGATCCATTTCTAGATAAGAATTCTACATGTCTTATAATTCAATAATAATTTGTGGCTATCTTGAAAATTAAAAGTAAAACAAAACATTAAAACCAAACCTATATATTGCTTCTCTGTGTATCAATTAAGTAATTCCTTTTGTACTTTAACTCGATTCGTAAAAAACTTTGAAAATAGTAACTAGTTAAAGCATTGTTATATTTCATTAATTATTCTGTTGGCATACGACACATGTAAAAAACAAAATATATTTATCATCAAAAAATTTTGTAGTATGATTGAAAATTTTTATATTAGTCAAAAAGGTCGTAATTTTTAACTTTTATATATTATTATAATCTTAAAATATTCATTGATTGAATTGGCATTCACTTGGTAGAACTCCATTATAACACGGTGAAAAAATAGCAATGTATTTTTTAGTTCTACAAAATTATCTTTAACAAATATAGTTGATAGCTATTTCGGCTCACGCCATCGTCAGAACTATGCTTAAACTAACATTCGCTTATCTATATATAGCTGTGCAGAAAAGGCACACAACACATCCTCTCTCCTGTTCCAACGGCCTAGCTTGTTACTTTAACACAATGACACTAAATTTTCAAAATTCTAAATGAAACAATAGGTGTCTATGACAATAAGATTATATGTGGGACGGAAATGGTCCTTCTGGAAGCAAATCAGACCACCCCTTTGTACAACGGCTGGACAAGTGGCGATACTATTATGTTAGTTTGTTCGTTAAGAATCCTTTGTGATAATTGGTGTCTATTGATTTCCAGCTGTTCCAAAGCCGTCATTCTCCGACCCTTACTACAAAGATGCAAACATTTAGGGGCTGAGTTTGAATTTATATTATGTGATTCATTAATAACGTGATTAGCCGTAGCGTGTCGTGAGCTACACACATGTGTAGCTCATGACATGACTTTAATTTCTAAAACTTTCACCAAATCTAATCATGTTTATGCGATTAACAAAAAAGCATAATTCCTTACGTTACAAAATCCATTACTCATTTTATACTAACCTTAAAATAATATGCCTCATAAAAAAATTAATGTTACTGTCATAGTAGACACCGGAAATTTAATATTTTACCTAATGCAATAAAACCGTATAAAAGTCACCAAAAAGGGAGATAGGGTAAACCGTTCCCTGAACCGACTTTCTTATTGGTGTTCCCATTACACTAGTCGAACAAATCCCCTAGCTCTAGGGCATTTACTCTATATTAACGATATTTCTTTGTCCTATACAATATGGTAATTTTACTTTCGTTTTGAATGTAGCGAACGGAATCGAAGCACTTTTTTATCTCGTATTTATTTTCTACTATTTTGCACAGTATTTTTGTGTCTATCTTTAAATTCCAAATAACTTTATCAGATACTTATACTTCAATACTTTAAGAAACCGTTTTACATAAATTGAACCACAAAAGCTGTAGAAAATTTATATATACCAGAATATCAGTCAGGCTATTAAAAAATCATGCTTAATTTATTATTACTTCATATTTTGATATAAAACTGTTATTGTTGCTTGAATAATATTCTTTAAATAGAAAAATATGGTATTATCCAATATATCTGAAGTATCAAAAAAAGTAATTACTGGTTACTTACTGCAATTATGGTAGAGACCAGGGGTAGGAAGCCTGCGGTTTTTTGACTGATGGAAGCTATTATTTTTACAACAGTTAAAACACTGAAGATTTCAGAATTACTACATTTTTTTTTTAATGTCTCTAGACTTATTCACAGTATAAATAAAAAAATCATTGTAGAGTGGGAGATCAACGTTTCTTACGTACAGAATTAGGACTAAAGATTTATAGGTATTTTCAAATATTTTGAAGCACCGCATTCTAGAAAATATATTTTTGAATTAATGTGCAGTATTTTGCAAATAAGTGACAACAATGAAATAAAAAAAAATATTTCACACTTGAGAACCTATCGCCTTCAACGCAACTAAAGCCAAAAATTAAAATCAATTAATTATGTATTTTTTTTCTATTCATGCCATAAAAGCTGACGTTTTAGATAATTCACTTCATTAAGTAAGCTTAAAAGAAAATATTTTGCCACTTGCTATATAAAAAATTAAAGAGATTTATTTTGAGTGAAACGCATAAGACTCAATGCTACGAAAGCATTTTTTTTTGAATTTTATATAAATTTTATTTATTTAATTTTTTGTCTCTGTCTCTTGTTTTCGTGCTATTATTATCATTTATGAACGGTCATGCAATGACACTTATGGAGTTTTCAATTTACATGGACAACTTTTAATCTTCATGCATGATTAGTTTCGATTGCTTATATTACGTTACGTAGTAATATAATTTATTAACTCCGTGAAAACTATCTCCAATTGAAAAAGCATTTTTGAAATTTATTTATTTCAAATAAGATATATCGTTAACATGTTATAGTATTTTAAAATAAAAAATAACAACGGAAATATAACATAAATATCAATAATTGGTCGTATGTCATTTTTTTCCTTCGACCAATAAGATCCCACCGGTAATATAGGCTGTTAAACTAAACTTGTTTATTAGTATGTCATTCAGATATATTTGTAATATTTATATACTATAAAAATTTTGATTTTTAGTATATTTTAACTGAATTTTTTCTTGTATACAATCAATAAAGTTGAATTCTGTGACATTGCGGCATGGTTGCGTAATTTCAATTAATAAAAGCAACATTTTATGATGACACTGCCTACACTTGAGATCGATACATTTCGATCACTTAGTCGATATTTTTTGATCACAACTGCAGAGAACGGTAAAGATTTTTGTTGAGATATACGAACTTTTTATGTGAAATATCAAACTGGAGACTAGTTTTTCTTTATATTTCACGCACAAAACTTTTACTTTCGCAGGTTTTTTATTCGTAGGTTTACAAAGAAATTACATACCTAATACAGTTTTTTAAACGAGAGTGTTCATATACATTGTCTTACTACTATTTTATAAGGCTTACAACTTCTTAAAGGTAAAATAAATAATTCATGGTCGATATATATTTAGAGTAGAACCATATCATTTTACTTTTGCGTATCTACAAACATGTTTCATAAATGAACTATTTTTCCTGTTATAAGAATACTTTCATAATTACGGTTTGAAACAGTTTTTACCTTTAACATGTTCAAAAGAAAATGAGAAATGAAAGTTTTTCATTTTTACCGGTGAAAAGTTTTTTCAGGTTTTTATAATGATGAAAAATCATAGCTTAAATTAAAATCTATAAAAGTTTAATTTAATTTAATTTTCGAGATATCAAACGTCGTTCACGTTTTCATATTTTATGTATATAATTAATATATTTACATAACTTCATTTTTATTCGTTGAAAATTGGTGTTTTTATATTGAAACTTTTTATCAAATGATGCGTTCATTTCTTCGCGACAACATTTCAATACCAATAATAAAATAACAATTACTTTAACAAACGCATTTAATGTACTTAGATTTAGTTCCAACGTACTTTTTTTATCGTAAGCAAAACACAGCGTCGATAAGCAGGCATTTTTTTAGTGTTTTCAATCAACCACAAAAAAAAGTTCCTATGGCTTTTGAGATCAGGAAAGTTATTTTTTTCATATGCAACGTGTATAAGTTAGTTTATAACGTCGCAATATATGCTTTGGAATAAAGAAATATAATGCAGTAAAAGATTTTCATTTTCAAGTACTATTGGTACTACTAGTATTACTACATCAACCACAAAAAGAGTTTCACATTTATCTCGTTTTCATGATAAGTAACAATAAAATTCAATTGTTTTATTCGAACTTTGGTTTTGTATAACTGCTAATAATTAACCTCGAAATTTCATTACAATTGACTTGTTTGTAATTTTTAATGAGCGCAACTGATCCTCATCAAATATATTTCACAAATAGTACTAAAATATGTGTTATTATTATTTAAAATATCATGTTTTCCACCAAAAAGCGATAGTAAACGCCTTATAGTAGAAAGAAACCAATAAATGTCGCCAGAATTTCCATATTTCCACAGAAATGTCAGACATAATATAACTGATAAAACAGTTTCACGTTTTTAATATTAAAATATTATTATAATAACTAAATTACCAATTTAAAGTAACATGGACTATATGGAAAATAGTCCCAATTTTACATCACCTGCAGAAAATTGGTTAAATATGAATTTATTTAAGCCACTGAATCATAAAAGGAAATGCCTTAGAGAAAAACGTTTTTACGAATAAGATTTACCGTACCCTAAAAGAAAAGTTGTTACCAAAGACCATTCCCGCGCTCGACTTTATAAGGAGCACATTGTAAAAATAAAATTAAAAAGAAAATAGTTACTCTTGCACAACCGGCCAAGAATTTTAAATAACATTTAAAATTTATGACCATGATGTTGTTTCAACATATTATATTATACAGAAAATTTTGCGAATGCTTAACCCACAAGATGATATAAAACCATAAACTACTAACTAAACTAACGATTCTTTTTTTAAAGTGAATATTAATTATACGTGTATTCTTGAACAAAAAATGAAGTAATGGATGGATTTAAAAATTTTAAATACGATTCGAAACTTGAAATTTTAAAAATCTAGGTATGGCTACTGTTAAAATTAAATCCGAAGAGATCTAGGTAAGAGCAATCATTCTATTCTACCAACGAAGAATAAGTAATGGGCTAAAGAAGAATCGACGGAATGCAATCGATAATATAAGTTTGCGCTTAAATTCAACTCACCTCCTCGCATTGGCGTAGAAGTAAAACAATAACAGATGTGAATTTTTCAATTCTATTAAAGGCATTTATAGTCGTTTTACCATATTTTTTTGAGTCAAATATTTATAACGAATAAAAAATTTGGGTATGGTGAGGCTATTTATATTATCTTGAATTTATCCTGAATTTTTATCAGTTTTTATCTATGAATCATTGAAGGTGAGTTTTTATTTTTAATATATGTATAAAGTTATTTGGCAGTTTATGATTAATTTCACATATGTGAATCGTTAAAATTTTGTAATTTTCATACATTTAGTCACTTACAATACGGATTTCACCTTTTAACATCTTCAAAAATAAATTTCATTCAGGTTCACAAAAAACCGACTGTTAAAAAGTATAACAGTTTATTTTATGAGTTGAAAGTTTTTGTATAAGAATAAAAGGGCGTCAGTTTCAAAATTTATCTATTACGTGAATTTTGATAAAATATGATGATTTTATAAATTAAAAAATGAACTAATAATTATCAGTATTATCAAAACTCAATGGTGGACGTTGAGTTTCGATAAAAAGGCCTGTTGGTAAAAATCGTTAAAACGCCTAACATTTTCTATTTTTGAAAGAAAGCCGTAACTTACGGGACTATTGTAAATACGGAAGTATTGGAAATCATCTATTAACGTTGGTGAACGTGAAAGACCAAGCGGGATGAAGTGTGTTTAAATATTTTTTAGTATAATTCGAATTTTTGTGCGTTTTTCGGGCGCTATCTATGAACGGCACTGCATCTTTGGATGTAGGAACAGTATGCTAATAAGACTTTTCGATGTTCGTGTTCAGTCAGTATCGACAAGGCTTAAAATATTATGCTCCCTTGGAGGAACGTTCCGGTAAAAGAAAAATTCGTCGAACGTGACTAATTTTGTAATAAGTTGATCGCGTGCTGAGCTTGAAATCAAATAGCTTTTATTTTGATTACAGGTGAAGCCCACGCAATACTTGCGCGTATATAGAAAAATGCTAAAATTTTAGGCGATTGTAAAATAATGTTACAGTTTAAAATAAAATTTAACGACACAATTGAACGCGAATCGTTTAAAAAGGTTGCTGATATAAAAGCTTGTAAAAATAAAAGGTATCCACGCAGAATTTAATTATTTTACCAATTTCATCCGTTTTATTCAATCAACAATTTCAGATATGCCCCATGGCCTCAAAAAATTATATTTATAACAGAGGGTAAAAAAAACAATTCTCTCGCAGATCTTGTGGAACTTCATTCTGCACTTACTTTTATTTATTTCAACTGGATATATTGCTGTTATTTCAGTAATCTATTTTTTTTTATATAATAACTGCATCATTATTATGACGATGGTAGACGGATAGTTTTAGTTATTGGTACCCCAAACTGTCGGTCCTACATTTTCCGATCATTTTATTGTATTCTGTCCCGGCCAAAGACATACAAAAACAATTTTTAATGATTCCGCACTTAGTGTTTCAAGATTAATCGTTATTTTATATTTATCGTCTAAATACTCTAAATAATAAAGTTCCACTAAAAGCTTCATTACAATTGAACTTATATTATTGAACATTAATTACTTCCATCGCGAATATATAAATAATGTGAAGCACCTGATGTGAGCTGTGAAGATTCAATAATGAACATATTAAAACATTATTTTACGAATCCTTATTAAACTTCGTTTATATTAAATCATATTTTTATCCTAATATAAAAATATTATATTTATTTTAAAAACTGAGTTGTAAAGAAAATTTATTCCTTACTCCAGCCGTTGCATATATCACTGACTCCATTCGAATTTTAATCGTAAAATATTTTCATATTTTTTTTCTAAATTGCGTGTCAATGTACCAGGTACTATTCATTTTTGATACTAATTTCCTTTGTGACGTTATTATTTTCAAAAATACTGAAATAGACAATCTGAGAATCTATTCAGAAAAAAAAGCAAAATATTGAATCGTAAAATTATTATTCAAATTGAATATTTTTTCAGTTTATCTTTCTAAGTGAAAATGGTGCTTTCAATTTATATAACACATTAAACAGCTTTTAATATAATATTTTACAATAGGTAAAATGTAAAAGATTATCGTAGTGTAAAAAAAGCTATCTCTATTGTTATTCTAGTAAATTAGACATTCAAATGTTAAATGGCCGTAAGAGACTACAATCGCAATTTAATGTTTTTGTAAGTGCTTCTGCTGTAATGATAGTAACGTCTAACAATTTCAACTTGATGAGCGCTGATTTATTTATAGAGAATATAAATATATATTTCACCACAAAAAAGTCTAGAAACATTAATAATATTCAATCAAAACATGTATTATTTTCAACAGACCGTTATCATTCATTGTTCGGTCCCATATGTAAAATAAAACTTACATTTTTAAAAAAAATATTTTAATATTTGGCGCATGACATTATATAGCTTAAGTTTGTTTAGTAAGGGAAAATCATAGAAATTCAGATATCTTGATAGCTATCTTTATTAAATGAAATATGGCAAACGATTTTTTCGGGTCGTGTGAATTATTTTGTAGCCCGGGTGCATGTTTTTTTTACGAAAACAATTTTTCATTTAGTGACTGAAACTTGGTTTAACGGAGACTGTAAAAATACAAGAAGTTGGCTAAAAAAACAAAAATAGTAATCTATTATTATCTTCTCACTTTTCACCGTTTTTAGATTTATGTGGATTGAAATCAATATCTTGAAACAAAAACTCAGAAATCGACTAAGAATAATGGTTGGTGTATGATTGGTGATAAAAAAGTTAATCGATTAGTATATATAGCATTTGTGTAGAAATCTGCTATCATTAAAAAAATATTCATCCAAAATAGAACAATTTTTAGAAGTCTCGAAATTATCAAGAAAAAATTATGTAAATACATTCATTTAAAATTTATCACTGCGTCCATTTTAAGCTTTGCGGAAGAAAATCTTCTGGAATTTATTACAAAACAAAAATGCGAAGCACTTTGCACAGTATATTCTCTTGTTACGTTTGAATCTGTTGTATAACAAGATGAAATTTGAGGAATTTGTCAACTCTCAAAAAACTGCCTCGTGGATGTTGCGTTCTTCAAAACTTTAGGCTGATGCTCTCAAATAAAGACGTTGAAATAAATGACGCGCAAAGTTTATTTTTATATTTAAGTACGTCAATTAATTAATTTTATTTTATTTCAAAGGTGAAAGTGAAATTTTTCGTAAAACATAAAAACGATATTTGAATGCTAAATAAATTTGAACTTCGATTTACCGTTGACGTAACAAAATTTCAAATAATAAAAACACATTATTGTTACTATTTCCACAATTTGTTTATGATAACAACCGGTTTAGCTAATCACGAGTATTATCAACTGATGATATATATTGATTACATTGTGGAAATATAACTAAAAGATACGTTTTTTTGTTAAAAACATCATACATTTTGATCAAAAAATGGCAGTTGACACCATAAAAAAGACGTAGCAATATTGAGTTCTTATGTAGTCATTTTTGTATATTTCTATTTTATAATAAATATTTTAGCATATTGATATTTACCTTTCAATTTAAAGACTCTATAGCTACAAATATCATCACTTTTAAGGTGTTAACTGTCACTTCTTGATGGAAAGTCATGATATTTTAAATAATAAAAACACATATTTTTTTTAGTACTTATTTCCACAATGTATTTTTTGATCAGGACCGGTTTCGCTCATCGCGATCATCAGTTGATAATGCTCGCGATGAGCGAAACCGGTCCTGATCAAAAAATATATTGTGGAAATAAGTACTAAAAAAAAAAAATGTGTTTTTATTATTTAAAATACAAATATCATATTCAAAAGGGATCAAAATTCGATTGTAAATATATTTTTATTCAATATTTTATTTTATATATTGATACATTCTGGAATAAACTAACAAAATAATAAGAATGATTTTAGTAGGTGAGGATTACAAATGTATTATTTAATATCACACCGTGAGCGCATAAATAAACTCATCACCGGTCAATAATATTGTAGTAAATATGGGTTTAGTTTTTATAAATTAAGTCAGATTAATGTCGACCTTTCCATCGTTTATGTTACTTATGAATTCATTATAGAACTTTTCTTCAAATCTCCAAAAGTAATTGTCAAAAAATATTTTAATTGTTAAATATTCATGCGTTTGTAATAAATACCTCCTACGCCTTATTAAATAAAGGCTTGTTGTGCTTGGGAAGCACAAAATATGCTAAAAATAAACGTAATTTTTTCCAGCAATACGAAAAATTTGGCATGTCAAAGTCATCATATTCTAGTAAACAGTTCTATGTCATTATTTCTTACACATTCCACTGCTTTTGATACAAATGAATGAAGAATTTTACACATAAAATTATAATGATTATTTTAACGTTTTGTCATATATATGATAAATTATGATTGTAGAGATATTTTATAGTCAAATATATGACATCAATTAACTAATACTTGAAAATACTATCGTTCATAATTCACTATTATTTTCCAATAGTACAAACTAATAATCCGTTTATAAATTTGAATTTTTGTACAAAATTACACTTCGGATGAAGTCATCCGAAGTCCATCATTTTCAAGTGAAAATCAAGATACGAAAAAATTTTCTCGAAGCCATGATAGACAAAAGTATCGTAGAAAGCAAAAAGCTAAATGGTTTTGAGAAGTGAAAGCCTTTTTAAAAATTAGGAGTTACCACAAAAAGCAGTGATATGAAAAGCACGGAGATAATAAAACAATTGCTCGCTGGCAAATTCAAAATATTCTTAGAAAATCGTCAAGAAATTCTTTTAAACATATCTAATCGGCAGACTTTGTTAATATAAACGTTATAAATGAAAATTATTTTCTTAAGAAATTAACAGTAACATTTAAAATTTTACAGTAACGTTTTGAAATAAAAAAATATATTTATTTGTGTAGCAACTTATGTATACGTATAACTTTTCACTCCGAATAGCATGGCATGTCTTCTGAACGGTAAGAATTCTCAATAAATACAGCTGTCAACAAGACTGATCGATTGCGTGCACTTGATAGTAAATAGGGCATAATCATTTATCTCTTGTATTTTTTTCTAGTAAATGCAGAGTGTACATTGCTGTTTGCTGCTGAAACTCGTTACATATAAAAGATCAGTTAACAATGCTTGCGATGAGCGAAACCAGTCCTAATCGTAAAATTTATTGTGGAAATTTATGTTATTAAAAATATTTGTATTGCCATTTACCTCCAGTAATTCATTTGTAACTGTAAAATTCTAATCAATAACTCTAATAAGGTTCCTATAGATAAGATACTAAGAACTCATCGCAGGGATACAAGAGAGCTGATGTTGCATCCATGTGATGTGATGCAGAAAGGCGATACTTGGCTCGTTAATGACAAACATTTGAAATCACACGAAATTTTAACAATCGAAATCTCACATTAAAATCAAATACCTTCAATCGATATCATAAATGATATACGTTCGATTGATTCGAAAGTAATAATATATAAATTCATTTTATACGTAATGCTTAATAAGTTTCATATGTTTCGTCTTTTTGAATGCTTAATTCAGTATAATACTATAATTAATACTATAACTAAATCTAGAATAACCAAGCTTCCTTTACCAATGAAAATTGAAGAAATTCAGTAAAAAAAATGGGCGAAATGACAAATAAAATGCAATATATACTTTGCTCACGAAAACCCGAAGTATCATAGGTAAATTCCTACTATGCTAAGAATATTTTGTAAACGGTTGTTTCAGGAGTGAGACGTATAATAAAAACGTAAATTGCATGTCAGAAAAAAAAATGTTTCAACTGAATTATAAAAAGTTGGTACAATTAATTACACCTTTCATGCTTTGCTAACATTTGATTGTTTCAATATTGATTTACTCTAAAAAGAATGCTTTCCACTATTTATGTTATTTCAAAAGAAGAAATTGCTTTTCTATTACAAAATTACGAAGAAATAGTGATGTAACTATTTAAAAAATATATAGTCGTATTAAATGGTTCGAACAAATGAATGAGCTCTTTATTTAAATAAATTGGAAGACATTAATCTGCCCATGATTCGTAGGAGAGGATATAAGAGTCAATGACGCGTATCAACGGTTTGCTTCTCCGGGGAAACCTATCCGGTATCCATCTTTGGCATAAAACATACACTTTATTTTACATACAGGATGACGACCTATTCACAAGCGTCATGTTAAATCTATGAATGGAAAATAAGTATAAAATCCATTGCAGACATATTCACCCTAAGCAAACTTGCAATAACATCAACTTAATTACGAACTGTTCCAATATGAAGTTAAATTCTTCAAAATGTAATAATTATCAGTAACTTTTAGTATTATTGACTATTTTTAATCTTGCAAAAGTTGTCAGATAAATGTAAACGCATTTTTCTCCCACAAGCATTTCCTCATCAATCTGTCGACATTTATTCGGGAGTAGTTTATGAGAAAATCAATGAAATGAAGAAGTTTTATATTCTAAAAATAGTTCACAGTTATTTATTTTTTTGCACAATTCGGATTCCTAAAAACTATTACAAAATGCTTGACTAATTTCATACATTTTTTTCCATCATAGTATATCTATTTTTGTATTTTTTTTTCAATTACAATTACTTTAAATTGATACATTTACTCTTACAATTATTTTCTGACACTGTCGACTTGTTAATAATTTCCTCGTTCATTGGCTAACAATTTGACACTCAGTAATATATAACCATATACTTAGATAAACTATCTGTACAATACTTCAATAAAAAACAGCAAAAAAAATAATACAATAATTTTTACTGTATACAATTTTACGTTCGTAAAAATCAATTTAAATTGAGTGTGAATGAGTGTTAAACATCATACATGGCGCACTTATTCTTAATGAGTGAACATATGGATATTAATATTATCACACAACACTTATTTGTGTTGTGATATTAAAATTGTGACTAAAAAAACACAGAGACGTATAAAATTATGTTATTATATCATTCTTTAATTTTCGTCTCATAACCATTTTTTTTAATCTTGCTGATATTAAAAAATTTCTTAGACTTGCAACTTGTATCAAATATGCATTTTAATATTCTCACGTGTATTATTATAATTTTTTTTATGGTGATGAAAATGAAATCATGATTTCACATCATCATCAAATCTTTCCACTATTAAAAATAGGAAAACAAACAATTTTAGCTAAATACGCATTCTTATTACTATAAAAAAATATTTGAAAACGATGGGCATTTACTCCAAGTCCAACTCAAAAAGTTATATTAAAGTTTATTTATAATCAAACATATATAAAAATGGCAACATTCAAAATCTCATATTTAGACAGCCATTTCTACTCTCCATATAATATATTATTTTCATTTAGCCTTTTTAATAATACCGAACATTTTTTTTAATAATGGTCTGCTTTTTTGCTCATGTAGATTGTGAATGCAACATCAATTGAGCTTATTTTCTTCAACATGTTCGTTCTTCATATAATTTAAACAAAATCTTGATTTGTCAACCAATCAAATATTCATTTGTCAGTCGCTTGAGTTTCTTCATTCGAAAGAAAATGGCTTGTTATATTTCACAAATATTATATAAATAGTTAATCACTTTCTCTAGGCTTTAGACGATTTAGATGACATATAAATGAAAATCAATCCATACAATTCTTCGAAAACAAATCCATGAATTATTGTGTGAAACTGTTTTTTTGTTCAAATCTTTTTATTTCGCTTAACAAATATATATCAAAAATTTATCACTTTCTTTGATTGTTATCTTTGAGGTTCTTTGGATACGTCTCAATGTAAACGCATCCTGTATAAACAGAATCGGCTATTGGCATCCTTGCATTGGATACAGCCAAAGGTTTACGAAGTGATAAAATCTGGGCCCTTCGATTCAATCTTTTACAAAACATAAAAACGTTCAACTTAATCTGACCCAATCGGAAATGGAGCTGAAAATTCGATTTCCCCTACGCACATATCATCGTATTCTATACTCAATAGTGGATTCTAGATTGTATGCGCTCTTAATGTGTACATTACTATCTGCTTTGAAATAGTATGAACGATAAGTACACCGAAAAGATTGTTAAACCAGTACCTCCCTAAAATTTCATTCACACTGTCAAAAATAAAAATCCGTTTGCGACATGTTATATAATAAACTTTTTTTAATTCTCCGCTTCACATGGGTCTGATAAGGTCAAAAGAAGTTTTATTAGAAACGTATAAAAATTATATTAGAGAAAGTCTTGACCAAAAGTATTATTTATTCAACACTCCTTTTTAACAACTGCTAATCATTTATTACAAAAAAATCATTAACAACAATATCTGAAGTCTATCAAATCAGTTGTAGAATAAAAATGGTAATCTATTTTCATAACAGTTGATGATTTTTCATCGTCGGGCATGAACACCTTCCTGTAAAAAAAATTATGTATTTAATACGAATTAATCTTGGATTTACCTCATATTATTTGAAACCTGAATATTTTCATTATTTTTCTAATAAATTCAAATTCACTCCATAACTTTGAATACAAAATAAAATATAAAGCTTTTACACTGCTCATCTTAATAAACACAGCGAAATGTAAGTATGACTCTTGGTATTGTTTGCCGAATACTTTTTCCGTAGTAATTTTGTTGAATGAAATCAATTTTGCTATCTAATAAAGAAGCCCCAAGTATTTTTACACTATCTACGGAATTAACTACGTTTATTCTATAAATTACTTCACCAAAATATATATAAATATATATCTGTTTGTGTGTGTTCTTCAACGATAAGATTGTACGAGTCTTTTGTACAACTCTTTGTTTTACAACTCAGAAACATTTTCAGTCTCTATGGTCATTTTTCGTCATAAAAACAAAGTTATATTCTTAATATGGCAAGATCTGTAAGCATATCAAGTCATTGTGTATGAAGGAAACACGTGTAAAAGTATAAAGAAATACTTTTTTAATTTAATTTATACAAAACAATAACATAAATAGAAAAAATATCGTATTATTTTATGGATTATGATACTAAAGAATAAGAGTCAATCATTTTATTTACAACATAATTCACTTTATTGCTTTTTATTCTGTTTATTTATTTTATTTTGAGATAAATTTACATTCATTGGCATTTATAACACCTACATATGTGTAATGGAGAATATTGATAGCACTTACTTAACATTGCTTAAAAAAAGCTTGTGAA
The DNA here is from genome assembly GCA_028555115.1 of Himalopsyche japonica. NCBI lineage: Eukaryota > Metazoa > Arthropoda > Insecta > Trichoptera > Rhyacophilidae > Himalopsyche > Himalopsyche japonica. The sequence continues at coordinate 1,478,353 of JAHFWJ010000061.1, forward strand.
ATTTATTGTGGAAAGTATTTCATTTAATTTTCATAGATTTTATGCCAATATAAATCCATTACTATCCACGAGCAAAATTATTATGTCTCATAAGCCCCTGACAACTGTTAAGATTTTTTGAATATCCACCCATCCTGCTATTATCTCACTACCTGCATATCATAAAAAACAAATTCATTGCACTATATTGACACAAACGATTTTGCTTAGCTAGTGATCAACTTTTTTCATACTTTCAACTCGTGGATGTCAACGACTTAAAACAAAGCATTTTTTATATGTTGACTTAATATCGTCTTAAAAGAATTATCCTCAACCGTCTTTCAACGACAAAATTAAACAAAGATATTTTTTGTAGATTAAAATTGTGGCTCTTTTATTCATGAATAAATACAAAATCCTTTCAAACTGAAAGCCTTTAAGTAAACGAAAATATTTTCTTCTTAACTAAAAACGTGTCAAGGTCTTCTCAGTATATAATAAAAAAGTTTATAGAAGCTCATTTAGAAGCTTAGCAGAGACACAAGCTTTCATAATAATTCTAACGTTTTGTTAAAAGCGCCATGTTTAATCTTTCCCATCCATACGGAAAACTCTACATTCACAGAACAGTACAACTGCCTTTATTCGGAGTAGATGTATATGTTACAGGAAAGATCCAAGAAAGTCGAAATAATACTTAGTCTTAAGTTATCCAACATGTTTCTTCAGTGGTTTAACACAATTCTTTAATGTTTTACTTCTAAAGTATGATGTTTCAAAGTCTGAATTACTATATTAACGCACGTTTTATATAATATAACAAATCGTTATATCTTAGCATAATAATCATCGGCATTAAAGATTTCAATTAACTTTTCTAATCACTTTCTATTGATTGTGAAATAGTTTTTTTATCTTAAAAAAAATCAGTTTCAGTCGAACAATACTCATTATTACAATTCAACAATACTTCGGCTTAAAGAAACAAGGCTCATTCAAAATTGCTCAGATATTATGATAAATTATGGACATTATTGACAATTCTTAATGTGGTTTCTTTTCCCCATCTTCGCGTGTGTGGCTGTAAGTAAGCTCACTCAGACACAAGTGATACAAAAATATTTTAATTATAAATATGCATTTATAAAATTTATCATACAAATAATAATAACGGAAAACTAATAAATATTTTATTTAAATACATATCTACAAAATGTTTTGTTGCGAAAAGATTTAAACTATGCCGCACATTTGTTCGTTTGGTCTAACCAGCCTTTGAATTTTCTGTAGATTTTTTTTATTGAGATGCGAAAATTTTTGCTTTATCAAACAAAAAATCTAGGCTTAATTTCATAAGTAAGATAAATTGGAATTTGAAAAAAAAAAAAAATTTCTACTTATTCTCAACAAAATATTTACAATATTTGCCACACTATTATTAAAATAAATAACTTAAACCAAATATACTTTCGAATCTAATCGATATTGAAATGTATTTCAAAAAAATTTGAAAGGAAAATGTTGAAGTACATATAAACCGTAGCAAATTTTTTTTGCTTTATTCTTTTTTTGTTTTATACTGACTCTATCAAAACTGTTAGACAACTTAGAAGTTTTATATCGTCTATTGAAACAACGATTCGATACAGCGAGCATCGAGAAAAGTAAATACGGCACTGAATCACTCACAGCCGTTGTTTTTGGTGGACGCCAAATAAGGTCCGGCAATCGAAAAATCGGCAATATCTTGTTCCAGACAAGCGAAGCGAACCATTGCGACGGCGACGCCGACGTCGTACAATTTTGTAAGCTAAGCCGCGCCGTGTGACCCTCCTATCGACTTTAGAAAGAGGCGTACATATTCAACAAAAATATAAGTAATTATTCATCACCTTTTAGTAAACGTAGCACATCTCGTGAAGAAGAATTGATAATCTTTTCAGCAATCCAGTCTCAGAATAGATTTTCTATTCAGCACGCTTTTAATATATTTTATGACTAATACAACGTTTTAACAAAGAACTCACACATTTTTGAGCTTATTATTTTTTTTACATACTTTCTCTGAAAATTCTTAGATATTCCTGATGGCAGACAAATTTCAGAATTAAGTATTTCTTATCTGAGATGGAATACTTTTATTTGATGAAACAGGTAGAGTAGAAAAAATATAGCATCATATTAGCACGTAGAAAAACTATAATATAAATAGTATAATATAACACATAGCTTTTCGTTATTAAAAACTTAATATATGCTTTTTATAAGTATTTAACTAACTTTATGATTGAAAATCAATTATTACAATTTCTTTTATATTAAGGATTTCATAAAACATATATAATTGATGGATTTCGATTATAAATATTTATTTCGTGTTATATTTTAATTTCTTCATTATCTGATAATTTATCGAATGTTTTTTTTTAAGTGTACTATTTTACATTGATAAAGATAATATATAATTTTATATTTAGAGGTTGATCATAATTTCACATCCTGTCCGCCCATGAGTTTATCGTCGTTGGAGTGTAGGCCGCTCGCTATCTTAGCCAGAATCAAAGTCTGGCAACACCGGGTCGGCGATAAATAACGCTGCAGCCAGGAGTAAACGTAGCTAGTCGTAGCACGGTCGTAGATATGTACGGTTAAGCTCGCGCTCCTAGTTAAACGTGCAAGCGCCCTTACACGATGCCACCACATAAGAGACATGAACTTTCTCCGTGAGTAATGTCCGAATTATCTTCATCTGGGGTGTTGGTAATGTTTTGATGAAAGAAAAACTTTTTCTATCTCTTGCACATACATACACTTTCTACCAAGATCTGAATGAGACAATTTCACATTTTTTAATATATTTTAGTCTGAAATTCAATGCCTTTCTTGTGTCTTTTGTGTTCTTTCAATTTATATTAGTGACATAAAATACATTGATTGATCTTCATTCATATTTTTACAATGTAAATAAGATCCCTCTGATACAACATATTTGATAATAGTAGTGTGCATAGTACGCATGGCGTTACATAAGAATCAGATATGAAAAATATATTTCAAAAATGCCATAAAAATAATGTACCCAAAATTTCAACCATCTTTTTAAATATTAAAAAAAGCCGATAAATTGATATTTTGTGGTAAACTTAAATTTAACTATATTTTTTCATTTATACTCTTTCTTCTTATTCATATTCATTTTACTCGATCGTAGTACCGTAACAGCATAAGAAAATAGACGATTGATTAAATTAACATAAATAAACTATGAATTCTGGATCGTCACACATGGATACATAATAAATATTTCAGCCAATTTGAAGAATCATTATGCATAAATTACGTGGATTATGTTTAGAAACAAACCCCAAAACTGATCAACAAAAAACATACATAAAAAGATCATAGTTATGTAAATAAAATAGTAAAATATCTTTAACCTTTGATTTGTCTTTGAAGCAGTTTTACCATCTTCAATTTGTTTCTACTATATATTCAATCCCTATACTAAAAGATTTCTTGAAATCTTCTTTGCTTCATATTTTTTCGTATTTCGTACCCAATAATTGACATTTATTTTTCAGATGAATCCGAAACACACTTTACTCTTCTAAACATAATAGAAAAAAGACAAGATTTATGATCTCACATATATACAGTATTTATAAATGTGAGACATAACTGTATATAAAATATGTGAAAGATACTAGAAAAATATAACAACATATATCGATCAAGAATGAAAAAATGTATTTTCTAACCTAACTTAATTTAGCTTTACTTTCACAGAAAATGGTTCTCATTTGAAAATCTGATGACCGTGATGACAAAGAAAAATCAACATACTAACTAATTTTCAACATCAAATGAAATGTCAAGTTTATTGCTGATGACAAATAATTTTTCACTTAGTATACTTAAGTAAATGATTGAATGTGTTTTTATTTGCCCTCAATAGTTAATACGCTACAATAGTAGGCGTTTGAATAAAACTATTTACCAAACGTTTTTTTACGTCCATTACGGTTTTGTATAAACTTCAATGTGTTTTGGCCATTAGTGTAACAAGGAATTTACGAATGATTGATGATAAGTCATTAGTACCATTTTGAATTCTGGTACAGTGTACAATACTATATTTTAAATTAAGTATGAGTAAAACATTTTTCTAAATATGTACATTACACGTATACGAGGGAAAAACTGTTCATTATCAGACATCTACAAGCCGGTCATTAATTTCGCACACTCGTTTACCATTCTATAAAATTTTACTTGCCCTATAAATGACCTCATAACTTGTAACAATTGCAATATATAAACAAAATAAAAATTAAACATTAATAGATGTTATCGTTTAAACAGTGGAGTCAACGCTCATACAATATTAAATTCGATTTATATCATAGAATATGCATTATTTTTATAAGAAATTTTATGTAAATGTACACGCAATAAAGATTGTAAATTCTATTTGATCTAAAATAAATTTAAATATTCGTCAAAATAAAATCTTAAATAAGTGTTTAAAATAAATATTTCTTCTTTTTTAAATGTTGGTTGTATCTGAAAAATTAACTGAACTTATAATTAACTCTCGTATGAATGCCTTTGTTCAGACCCACACAATTGCACACAATTTGATAAGTGACAGTCGAAAGGTTAATAGATAAAGAATTACATCTAGAATAGTAGATGTGAAAATTAACTCGAAATACTTGGAAGAGTTTGTCAAAAATTAATTTTACTAAATTAAGATACTGAGGCTCACATTATCCGCTTTAAAGCCATACGAGATCAACTGGAGAAGAAAATACATTACACATATTCGTTATACCTCAAATGTATTTATAATATATCATACAGCAAGGCTGAAGCTCTAATAGTTAAACCACTAATGAGACGAAAAATGTATATATCAAATATATCATTTTCCAAAAATGATATATATGTATGTATACATAATTTTTGCCGTCAATAGCAAAATATAGTATAAAATATTCATTTCTGTCCGTCACAAATACTCAATCCAAACGATGTTCTGCAGCAATGTGAAAATTTCTCACGTCATTCTGACTGTAATTTACGGATAATTTTCAACATGATTACTGAGGAACTTTTTGCGACTTGAAAAACACCGTATTGATAAAATAATATGTGCTTAATATTAAAAATTGCATTTAATTTTTCTACAGTTAAAAGTAAAATAGCAGTATTAAAATTCATCCACATAATGCATTTTCTTGGGATACTATGAGTCACCATTTTTGATTAGTAGTAAGTAACTATTATCATTTTATATTATGTATTTGTGTAGAGCGTGCCTCCAAGACATCTATGCGGGGCTTTTCGTGCGGCATTTCGTGTAGACATCGTTTTGTTAATACCGATAGCACGCAAGATATACTGTGATGAGCGATCATGCATATTCCATCGTGTAAAATGGCGGATAGGTCATAAATATCCCCCGATGAAAATGGATATGGGGGAGATTTGTCAAGTGGCTGGAGATAGCCACAATGCGACAAAGTGGTCAGTGCACGTGCACTTTAAGCTTTAGACAAACAGTTACACCATTACTCTGGATAACGAAACGTCGTCAATTAAGTCGTCGAATTTCAGAGATAGACTTATGTACATTACGCTTTTGTAAGGATTTGATATATCATAATAATTTTTGGTATTAATTTCAATCATTTAAGCTTTCAGTAAAGAACTCGTACTATAACCGTTCTGTTATACAGTTTCTCAACAAATATCAATCTAGCAAAAGCTTGAATATATTAAAAGGATGAGATTTAAAAATATGTGCGATAAATAAATTTTTTATATTCCTTCTTGGTTGATTTTTTGTTTTTCAATTTTTGTCAACACGCATCGTTAATAAATTCATTTTTATATTTTCTGATTCTTATAACACTAATATTACGAAGTATGATGCAACAAATAAGCGACAGAGCCTAACATTAGATAACAGCTTATAACGACTATGTTTTCAATTCCTTTCATACAAATAGTAGTTGAGTGTTCAAACGTTATCTTATTTTAACGGCTTAGTTAGATAGGCCAGAAACTCGGTTTTTCTATTTACATAATTGGTTATGTGTTAACTAGTTAACATAGTTTAATATAACTTTAGTAGTAATAGATCTAAAGATTTATTCTACTTATCAATTAAGTCTTTTGAACACTTCACAGAAAATTGTTTGAGTAAAATAATCTGTTTCTATAAAGTATATTGTTATAAATAAAATATAAGGAATGTTATAATTCATTAAAATGGATTTATGCAACATTAATTTCCAAACGCTTTGATTGAGATTAGTAAATACCATGTTTGATGAAACACATCCCCGTTGTCAAAGAGATATTTCAAATTTCAATCAATTGGTCAAAATTCTTTAGCAGTGGCGTACTTGAAATTTTTTTCATAATATATATATATTGATGAATACTTTGGTGGATGTATTTTAAAACTATTTATGCATTGAGTTTGATAGAAAAAATATATTTTCTCAAAATTAAAACACTGCCAATACGTTAAGGTTTGTAATTATCATATATTTTTTTCTTTATTTGTAAAATAATATTTCCGAAAACCAACTTCAAAATTAAACAAAAATAAATCAAATCACATCACATAAAGATACTCTTGATTTAAAATGCTGTGGTGATTAATTACTTAACACAAGTATTCATTATCAAGTCTGAAAAGAAATAACTAAATCTGAATTGTATGATCAAACATCTGTTAATTTTTACGTGTTTTGTCACTCATTGACCTGGTTTATACTTTTAGGGATATTTGTGTATTATGGTATACAGGTACATTAAGACTGACACGTCAAACGCAAAATAACCTGAATAGAAAACGTGTCGGTATATACATATACAAAGGTGTAACAATTCAAATTGATATTTAATTCCATCAAGCTGTATGTAGCTGATGTTATAAAACAAATATTTCTTTCGTTAAAAGAAAAGGTCTTAAGACGATTAAAAGCTTTTAAAGAGAACTAGCTGATTTTTATATATATGTATTCCGAAAATGAAAAACGAAAATTTAATTAGTCGTTTATTGATTCCCGTATCAATATTTTAAGAACCAGATAGCAATTGACACAAACCCGTTCATAAAAAATAATGCCAGAAAGAAAATCTTACAAACATATAGCTTCAGATTTTATTGCATACCTCCATCTTAAAATCGTATAAGATAAATAATTTTCTTCTTATATATATAATAATATTAAACTGATCATACGTGTCGGTCTTTTGCACATCTTTTTACCAATATCTTTGACCACTAGGTGAAATTTTATGAAGAGGGTATTAAATTTTCAACTAAAAACTTGGTATGAATAATTTATGATAAAAATATCAGACACAAATTTTGTTTGTTAAGCGTGTTTTAAATGATATATTTTTTCATTTGTACATTACGTTTCATACGCACTACACTGCCTCCGAGATTCTTGCGTCCGATGCGACCGCACGTGAATTCGTATCGGTACACATCATAATACATGCGAGTTGTCTTTGTGATTCGCTCAGTGCGAGGGGAGACGTTTGATGGGACCCAGCCGAACCATTTCCGTTGGGAAATTACATTTCAACCCTATCATTATACCGTTCGCGGAACAAAACCCACTGTGCCCGCTAGTTAGGCGTGTGTATCTACTTGCTTAGCTAAGCTAACTGTCGATCAACGGACCGCCATTGCAATTAATTTTTGAGTATTTTAGTAATAAATAAATATCAACTTTCATGAGCAAATTAACATTTTATACCTTGTAATGTAAAACCCACTTTTTCTATTCTTAAGGTATATTGATTTACTTTTGAAGAAAATTTAACACAATTTTACTTTTTGAAATTTTGTACAAAGAACTTCAATTTATTAAATGTCTTATATGAAAATATATGAAAGGGCAAAATATTTTTTCCATGATTTTTTAAATATTATTAATGTTTTTTAACGTAATACTTGTTAATTATTTTCCACTTGTTCAATGAGGTGTATAATAATATCTTTCAATAAGTTCACTAAACGTTGTCTACAGCTCAAATGCAATCTTTCTTTTTAGCCTCTCAGTTAAGTTCTTTCAATTCAAAAATTTCCACAATCAAAGAAATAGGTAGAAATAGTAAAATCATTTTGTTATTTTGTTTTATATTTTTTTCTCTCGAAGAAACGCCTATATTGGTCTTTAAAAAAAATGAAATACTATTTTACATTAAATAATAAGTAATGGGAGTTTTTTTTAAGAAATTACCTAATATTTTGCTCGTGTTGGCGCTAAACAAGGCATAATATACTTATTATTAAATCTTCATACAAAAATAGCCGACATTTTCAAATGTCTACTCACAGAAATATAACGAAATTTACCGTGGAAAGGTTCAGCATTCACGAATTAGAAGTCATTTAAATTTCCTCCTACGAAGCGAAGTAGATAAACTTATTTCCATATTACTCGTTCGGTCGATTGCTTTCTATGGGATATTTCGAAATGAATATCAATTGAACATAACCGCACAAAATTTATTTCCACATTACCCCGCTTAAATTTCTTCGCCGAGTCACTCAAATATTCATTCAAAATTAAATGTGTTATTTGACGGAATGTGACGTAGGAGGGAAAGGAATAGCATAATGTATATACTTTGTAATAATATTTTCTATAAAACACATCGCACCCTTGCGTTCCCATGTATGTTTATTTAAAAGAGTAATTGGGGGTGGAATTCAAATGATAACATATAAATTTATATTTCCTTCCATTAAATTGTGTTCAATCAATCAATCAAGCGTATATGAAATCAATTGAATTCAGTCGGTAACGTACTTTACGCAACAATTATTTCATATTGAACAAATATCGATAAATAAATCAATATTGAACTTAATAAGAAAAATATTCTTGAGTTTCCTAATGAATTTTGGAACATTTATCCTCTGTGATAACTAAAGTCTTAGATACATTCCTTGAATTTTGAGAGAGAAAACATCAAAAATGAGAACGATTTACATACAATAACAAACCTTTTATACACATGAATTAATTATATGTAAATCCAAAAGTTCAAATGTTAATAAAAAAGGCAACCATTATAATAATATGATAAATAAAAGTAATTTTTCGTAGCCTTCATAAAATAAAATACATTACACAAAATAATATTTAGTTGTTTACAGAATGTGGAAAATATATTGCGTTGGTGGATTGAACCTTTACTGAGTGTTTTTTTTTACAAAAAAACTAGCTTTTTTCTTAAAAATAATCTTCTATTTTCAGTTAATGAAGATATATATCAACAAATATGTCCATATTCACCGTATAATGCTCCACCACTTCAAGAAACGTTGGAGTGGAGCACAATAGTCTCACAATCTCATCAAACTTTTTAACGAAAGAACAATCAGCAAAAGCTAAAATTAAAGATTCAAGATGTTTAAATCAGGTAATAAAAACCTTGCAAGTGGAGTAGGGACAAGTCAAATATCAAATTTTACGGCCAGGTACTTTTGGCAGCCGCAGAAGAGAACGTAAGCTTGAAAAGAAGAATTTTGGCCGCAGATTTCAATGTGGACTATTTGGCCATCGTTCGCCGTCTCAAAAACCTTGAAAAAGAATAGAAATGAATCCCCTACAAACTCTCCAACAAATAAGCGGAAATTGAAGTAGATGAAGAAAGTGCTCTGGAACAATTAACTATTTAAAGATATTTTTATTCAATTGTGTTATTGCTTTTGTAGAAAAAAAAAATTTTTTAATGAAGAAAACCGTAAAAATTATGAACGAACATATTATTAAAATATATACCTATCAAATTTGAGATCTCAATAACATTTTACGTAACATTCAGTTGTGCCAACAGTGTTTCATTGTCCAAGTTAACAAATATTTGAATAGATATCATGTAAATGATGCAATTATTTTGTTCAATTTAATATTATGTACACTTTATATGTATGCATAAATAAACCTATATGTTGGGTTTATTGTATATTTTCTCGATCGTGAGAAAGCTAATAATCTATGAAGTCGTGCGATCATCCTCTTTTCATTTTGCTGGGCAATTTTTCAATTATTCGTAGAGTTTTCTTCAAATGCTTAAGAATATATTAAAATATAAATAATATAATATAAAATAGCATAGCAAGATAGATTAGCGTTGTATAAAGGTCGTGCAGTAATCTATTCCCGAATCCGTTCTATAGCCGAAAAAAGATTTCAAACGATTCGGTTACAATTTATCCTAAGAAAAGCTTTTTTTGAAATCCATATGTAACATACCAGATTTGATGTTGTTAAATATGGTATTGAACAAAATAGAGTAATATTGGTTAATTTAATTCTTATTTTCATTAAGATTAAAATTTAAATATATCTGGCATTACACCTTGTTACCAAGTTGTCCGATATTCTGTTTATATTATTATATCGTATGACAATATTTTTTTATATCACTCAAGAACAAATCAAATAAAATAATTATCAGAAACATCTTTTTCAAAAATTTTACTTTGACATTGTGAAAATCGAAATTTTCTAATATCCTTGCAGTGACTTGAAATGCGATTCATTTGATTGGTAGGCTCTTATTACTCAACTACAGACACTGACTATTTACATATACTGATAAACCAATAGAACCTTCATTGCGATAAAATATTGTAATAATTACAGTAAAAGATCAACCAAGCCTTGTTATTCTTGAAGCTGTAATTTTTAACAGTTAGAATATGTCTGCCTATTGATAACACAATCATATCATTTCCTACAGTAGATCGACTAAGCCAAGCCGATATTATAATATAATGCAGGCACAAATGAATACAGCACACGTTTGAATATACGTCTAATGTAGTCAAAAACTATCGCAGGCAGTTATATGATATACATACATTATTAATAGACAGGTAGATAAATAAAATTAATATTCATTATGTTTAACAAATATTTTATCGCACTTTTTATATTCCCAACTTCACCAGGAAATAAGGTCAGACAATTCAATATTTACTTTATTTCGAAAATATGTTGTTACCAATTATTGTCAAAATGCTGTCCATCACTTAATAATAATATTACAGATTGGAAATATTACGATGGAATGCATCCAATATTACAATCACAAAAAATAATCCCACCAACATGTTTAATTTTGAATCGCAACCAATTATGTATTATATCAAATTTTGATATCCTTTCGGTAAACCGTTTGGAAGGAACAAATTCGTGTATTTTCCGCTATATAGTAAAGGATGAAGATGGCGAATGAGGCAAAACTAGTTCGGATCACAATAAAAAAATAACGAATTTTTGTGTCTTATATTTCTACAAATAATGTAATTCGAATTTATATTTTAACTAGATGTCCGAAGGCTTACATCTCTATGCAAAATAGTTTTTTTTTCATTTTTTTTTTTAATTTTCGTTACCTTTCCATCTCCACTTTTACCATCCCAGTATGCAAAGAAAGTATCAGAAATTATCAAAAGTTTATACTTCAAAATAGTGTCCAAAGAACTTCTTGGGTATGCTTTATTTATGGCTTTTTTACTATTAAGGCGCCTATCTTTATTCGCGTAAAAAACAAGAAAATTCTGCAATTTCCTGAAACAACTTTTAAAGCTTGCTGTCCGAGGTAATGAACATTATTTTTGCTGACGTTTATAAAATTCAAATGAGCACTCTGGTGGAAGCTGTCCCAAGTAATATATCAAATAATGCTGCACTAAAACGATATGTCAAACTCGCCTATCAATAACGAAGAGCTAAATACATTTTACCGTCGCTATTTATCATTTAAAATGAGTATATCTATACTATATTTTTATTGATAATATGAAATTGTCTATATCAATTGAATTAATGTCAAAAGCATATTTTTTCAATTATCAAATGTATTCAGGACTGATTTCTCTCATCGCGGGCATAATCAACGGATGAGAAACTTACGATGAGTGAAATCGGTCCTGATCATAAATGTATCGTGGAAATAGTGTTGATTTTTTTTATTATTTGAAATATAGTGTCTCTCCACCAAGAAATGACGGAATGAAGTAGCCAAGCATTTTTATTTTTATAAGTCTTTTCATGAAGAAGTGTATAACAAGCACCTCAAAAGGATTTTTTTTCATTTCTTATTATCTTAACAGCATTGGGAAAAGTGATTTAAAAATAATAATAGATACTCTTAAGTCCAGAAAGAAAACTTGCATTACATTTGTTTTATAAAATAAACTTTTTTCTATACCAGTCATCAAAGCCCCAGTTTATTTGCATCTATACAGTTCAGGGTTTTTATCTATACATTGCATTTTGATTTTTAGCACAATTCGATTTTTGTGCGTCCTATGTAATTTGTCCCGTATGGGTTGATCGTTTAACCTTTCTACAGTTAATATGTAAAAAATATGTTTGAGGATATTTACATGTCCAGTACACATATTATTTTATTTACAGTATATATAGTTTTACATAAAAATATAGCATACTTAATAAAGAATTATTATTCTCAATTGGGGAAGTAATTCCGAATGAATAAATCAGTAGATAGATAAATAAATCAGTTTTTATATTGTCATTACAATACTGACAATACTAATTTCACTGTTATTACATATTATACATATACGTATACATATATATTTATAATGGCTACATTATTAAGAAATGCTGCAATCTATCAATATTTACGAATATTTCAAACTATAGAAGAAAACCTCTTCTTAAAGAGCCTTTCATCGGATGTTCCTTAATTGAAGAAAATACCTTTTGTTCCATTGACAATACCGGTATTTCTGATTGGAAAAATATTTGAAATACCGATATAACGTTTATGGTTATACCGGTATTTCAGTCCCTAGATACCAATATTTATACATTATAATAAAACTAAGTGGAAAACGTATAACCCTCTGTAGACAAAATAACGTTGACCAGACTTAATCAGTTTAATTGACATGATAATGGAATAAAATGTGTTTTTTCCACACATTGTTTTACATGATAAATATTGTGGTGACCACACGAGGGTACTTAAAAGGCAGTAACCAAAGTGGTACTGAATATGGTGGCTATTAAATGATAAAAATATTATATCATATTATTAATTTGACAAAAGACATGAGCATATTTGAGTTAGTAAACAAAGGCTGTTATTCTGAAGAGGATAGAACATTGCGTATTTTTTTGAAATTGCGTCAAAAGTAGCTTGGAAATAAGAGACGCTGGAAGATATCAACGCTTCTGAAATGTTTTTCAAGACGAAGAAACTATAAATAAAATTACAAAAGGTTTTTTCTTGACAGAACATAACGCATAGTGCTATTAATGAATATTGTTTTCCATGTATTTTTTTTATAGTTGAAGATACTTTTTATTTTGAAGTTTTATGTAATTATTTGCTTGAAACATACATGCACTTTAATGTCAGACTGTTAATGACTCTTTAATCTTATTATAGCTATTGTGTATTTAATACTCTCATAGAAATATTTGAATGAAATATGTAATAAATATTGTATGGTAAGATCTTCACCATATGGCGTAACATTAAGAAAATATTTAAATATAAGCTGTTGTAAAATACAAGTAGAAATCTGATTTTGGTATTTTTAATTTAGCGTTAATTTGCACAGCTATCCAATACCATTTATTTCGTGTAAACCATTAATGCCAATTGTAGATTTATTTATATACTACACTTTTTTTCAATTAAGACATATAAAACTATTGTTAATATCTCATTCGTAAGCTTCTGTCTTTCGAGACAATGTAAGAATACATAATGTGATCAAAAATAGACGCCACCTACTCGTTATTAATCTTCGTGACAAAATAGAAAGACGTAAGTTGAAAATAGTTTAATTAAGTTGGACTGTCCCCACCAAATCACCGTAATATCGTTGATTCTTCGGTGCTGCTTGTAACACAAGGGAGCGATGCCTTAGTTTTATTTCAATTGTTCCACCCGACGATGGGAATATAGTCAAACGGAAGGTGTGTCAACACTGCGCCAACCTTTTGGAGAATAACAACAGGAAATAATTGGTTTCTTGTTCAAACAATTCCGTGTGTTTAATCAATTTGCACAAAGTGATGACGGAATTTCTATTGCCACCGGGCCTTTCCCTGTCGTGTAAACACGTAATAATGAATCAGGTTCCCACAGTATCTTTCGTAGAGTTTTCTTTCAATTTAGACAACTATTTTTAGTTGCGTACAGAAGACGTGATACTACAACACTGTCGCTTTTTATAATTTATTCCTTATAAAAATATTATGTAGAAAAAAACTGTGACACGCAATGAAAAGTGATATTTTCAAATAGTTTTCATTTTAATACTAGACTGTTTATTAAATTTTATCATCTTCCGTATGAAAATTAAGCATCATTAAATTTTTATGTTAGTTTATCTATTCGCAATAAAGGTTTTATGCAATTCGTGCATCGTAACATGTTAATTGTCACGACAGTTTCCGTGACTCAACATGAAAATCAAAGCAACATTGATTTTAAAATGGAATTAATAATTATGTATAAATTAAACGCTAATTATAACAGTCATTATTAACGGACTTCTTTCTAAGATTATACACATTATATATATATATCGTCCATATACATTAAAAACAATCAATAATTTAAAAAAAGAAGTAATGTACAAAATTATGATGCTAACCAGCATGTTCTAAACATGCATTAATATTGGAGATGTTAGCAATACCGTTGAAAGATAAAGATCTAAAAGTAACATGCGAAAACTAAAATTGTGAAAGCTCGGAAGTGGTCGCAATTAACAAAACGTGAAATTACTGCCATCTCCGACAAGTAGAGAACTTTCTGGTTATTCAGTATGCAGCATTCAGGTTGCAGTTAGTTTGGGTAGCAGTTGAAGCTAAAGGAAATAGTAGTGTGTGGTTGAATCTAGTTGTGGAACCTTTGGTTTAGAGTTATTCTAATAGCGGTATAATACAAATTATTTAAAATCCACAATTTTGTCTTCATCTTACATTATAATTTTCGAAACATTATGCATTAAGGGCGTTTAATAGATATTCTTTGTTAAAACCGATTAAATCCAAGTGGTCTAATCAATTCATTACATTAGTCACTTGTAGCTTGGAGTAAATAATATAATCATCACGAATCACTGACTTCCCTACCGCTTCAATCATTTTTTAAGTGCAGATAGAATACAAATTTAACCTTCAGTTATGTTTTTCTTCTCTTACATTGTAATGACTACAGGTGAAATATAATTTTTCATTTTGCGTAATCCAGAAAGGAACTAATTAATCATTTAAAAAAATATTGTATTGTTTGAATGGACAGATCCCATCATACGATGTTCCACTATTTGAATGACAATGTGTCATAAGTAGAATACGTATACGTCTATATGTTGCGCAATAATTACATTTTATATATGAAGTAATCAACTGTTTGAGAAATTTCTTCGTAAAAGATAAAATATTCTTTGAAATAAAACTTTTTATAAATGTTTAATTGCTTAAAAGAAAATATAATTTATATTTACAATGAAAAATTCGTTGTGATTTTCCAATAGCTTATCACATAATCCCGGAACTGATTTTACTCGGCAATCCTTTATACGTACATATAGTAGTTATCTAAAAACGTCGAAGCTCGTTAGCGTGTAATAATTCAAATATTTAGCAGCTCTCCAAAACACGTACATCCAACTCGTGAACTTCACTCAGCGCTATTCTGGTATTTGGTTAGTAAGGTTGTAACAAATTGCAATTATCCCTCAACACGCAAGTGCTTAATCAAAACACACATTCCGTTAGTATTAAATTTAAGCTTGGGTATTATAATCAAAATGAAATAATTATTACAATCCTCAAATTTAAGCGAAAATTTAATTATGATAATATAAACATTATAACAACTCTAAAATCACTCGTGATAACACTAAGGTGACATAGATTAGTAAATATGAGACCACTTTAGGTTACTACAAGGCTGAACACAAATCCTGAATGGTTTGAAAATTTTCACTTATTTTTTTTTATATAAAATACACAGTCAAAATTCAATCCTGGTCATTTGTGAATTTCCTATTTTGACCGATATTGTGTAAATAAAGCATTCGTGACAATTAACTCGAAAACTTCTCAATTTGTGCTCCAGTGAAAATAAATAAACTTGTCGGTTTATTCGGTGATAAACTCATTAGCTGATTTTTAAACAGTTAATTGTATAAATACTTAGTAAATATTTGTTATTTTGTTTCCTTTCGATGACATAACATTATATTGGAACCGGTAAAGAGCAGATTGTCATAAACGAACTGTGCCAATGCTTTAACTGTTTCACCGCAGTTTTTATTTTTAAATATTTTATCGTTCGTTCGATTGCCATGAAAAAATGCAAAAGAAACGACTATTCATCAAAACTTTCGTCAAAAATGATATTTCAATTATTCGAATATCAAACCGATTTGTTGTTTGATATTTTCAAAGCAGATATTTTTGATAGTTAAGCTGACTAATAAACCCAGTTATTAAATTATTCATCAATGGAGATTTATATTGGATAATACATGGGTCAAATTATGGAAAAAATGACTCTTTGATAAGTAAACTGGTATGGAATAAAATCATAGCTATTTTTGATCACGTTTATAATGGAGCATAATTTATTTATTAAGTTCAGTAATACAATTTAAAAGCTTTGTCTAACAATGAACCCACCCGGTAAAGTAACTTGTTTCATTGGCTTCACTAATAATTACATTATTTTTCCTACACGGGGAACCAATTAAGGGAACAATGGCTGCCACAAAGCATAGTAGTAACACTGTTAATTTTTCGCTGAAAAGTTTATGCCTCAAATACAAAAAACTCTTTTTTAAATCAAAATAATTGCTGTAAACAACAAAAAATTATTTGTCAAGCACTTTTTTGTTTTATTATATTTGTTTTTTTAACTGTTGAATCAAATGTGTTAGTCTTTGACCTTCTAATGTCAAAATACTTTTTGGCAATTAAATATCATTTTTAAATGTAGCACCCCGAAAATGAAAGCCTGCT
This sequence comes from Himalopsyche japonica, assembly GCA_028555115.1. NCBI lineage: Eukaryota > Metazoa > Arthropoda > Insecta > Trichoptera > Rhyacophilidae > Himalopsyche > Himalopsyche japonica. Next base: position 1,495,407 of record JAHFWJ010000061.1, read on the forward strand.
TTTAAGCTATATTAATAAATTAATATCCGGTGAAATTTTATATACCAAACGTTTTTAATGGAAGGGAAATATGTCATTTTACAAATACAAAAATTATTCTAATCATAAATAAATGACTGGTATTTAAGATAAATTTCATTGGATACTGTTGAAAGTAATTTATTCACTTTCGTTTCCCAAATAATCCTTTAATACCGATAGCGATGTTTTGTGAGACATTTTTTTTTCTTTTTTGTATACAACTATGTTTGCTCGTGTTGCGTTGATTGGTAATAAATAATTTAAGCCCGATGTTTAACATTTGGACAGTTGCTCAATTCCTATTTTTAAGGTAACAGTATCAAGAAAATACGATCACGCAGTTGGGCAATCTCTATTGCATTGCCCTGTTTTTCGGTTCGGATGGATGACAAAAAACTTGAACACCTTAAATATCTATGTTTAACAACATAAATTCATCAAGCGATTGACAAATATACTTAAATAGGTATTTTTCATATATTCAAAGTTGTGGATATATGTTATGTCGAAAAATCCTTCCTAATCATTTAATCAAAAAAAATTGAATGTAGCGAAAGTAATTAACCAAAACTCTCTCCCGATTGAGCGAAATTGAACAACAATTTTTATCATATAAAAAAAGGATAAAGCCATGAGGAGTTCATATACTTCACATTCAGAGAAGACATGGTTAAAAAAGGAACATAGATTATTAAATACACTCTTAAATGTGACATGAATTGTTCTCTGCGAGGATTTATCATAAGATTACTTAAGTTTACTATTTAAAACCAAAATAGAAAATAATGAAAATGATAAACTTACACCTTATCCTTTCCCTGCTCTACTCATCTAACTTAAATATCTCCGACAGCGGGTAACATGCAGTTCTTGTAGAAAATCTTCTACTAACATAAATTTTCTTAGTAGCTCATACGCTTCAATTAGAATTGAACATAGTTTTAAAAAAACATCTTGTCCCATGTACAACCAACAAGAAACATAAAGTTTTATAAACAAGTAAATATGTTTAACGGGATAGATTTACAAGCAAAATATATCAAATTTAATAGTGCAGGACAACGTGTGATAAAGAAAAATTTGTATAAACATTTTTCTATGCTCAACTTTTAATTATATTCTCTTGTTAACTTTTTGTTGTATTAATAAAATCTAAAAGAACTCTTCGCAGAATATTTCAGCGGTGAAATAACCGGTACATAAAATAGCTAGTCGATACCATGTGGCTAAAAAGGTAAGTTGAAGCAGGGAACGTTTTCTTTAGACTGACTTCTTTAGCTCGTAGCCAGAGAAGAGACTATCAATCACAGCTCCTATGAATAAAATATGGCAAGAGCAACGAGAAATCGAGGAGGCCGCAAACGAATGGGAGTTAGACTTCAACCAAGGCGCTGTGATGCACACTCCTGGTCTGCTTTGCCCAGTCTTGTCTCGACTGACAAGGGCCTCCAAATGCTATTCCGAACTTATTATTATCAAAACATGAGATGAATCCACAATGAGGATTGCTTTCAGCTATGGCTTGGCGGTCGCATTTAGAATTTCTTGCTATGACGCTGTGTAGCTTTTAAGATATTGCGTTAATATTTTGTGCACTATATTGCCGTCTTCCAGACAACATTCAGACAAATAAATTCAACATTTTTAAATCATTTTCATTTAAATACAGAAGACGGTGATTCTGAACAAAATTATTTTAATGGAATTTCTTTGTGGAAATTAGTTTTTACTATCAAATAACGTTTATTCCAATGCTGTCTTATTAAATTCCACACAAGTTTTGCTTATTCGAGAATCATTTTCAGACAAGCTATATGGGGACATATTAGTTTGCTAGCGAATTATTTTAAGACTAAGACGCAAAAAACGTTTCATATTTACTAATGAATTAAAAAAACATTTTTTTTTATTTCATTATTAAACTTTTGCTGATTGATATTTAGTATTTCCAAAATCAGACAAACATCATACTTTTTTTAAATTACTATAGATATAATATAATCAGTACAGCTCTTAAACATTGTTTATCTTACGCGACATTCTACGGAAAAAAGTATAATAAATATTTTGAAATATTTTATGTATGAATTAATCTTCATCGTTATCAGTTACAGGAATATTTTCAACGTTCAGTTCAGAGAAGAAAATTAATAATTAATACGCACGCAAAAAATGGAAACATCCTAAAAAAATTCAAACTTATGGCAAACGTTTCATCCTCATTCCGCTTTCATATACACAGCAAAAAATTTCACATGGAAGATTTATTCCAAGTAAAACAATCGTGTAAAATATTTTTTTTACATATTTTAATAAAAGATTGGTTCTATTTTGAACCATGCAATTTTGACACGGTATAGAAATATACCATATAAATCAAAATTAGATATAAATATCAAGCGTTTTTATATTTAAATATATAAAAATATTTTTTGCGAAAATAGTGTCTTATATTGCGATTGTTTATTATAGAAGTGCCATGTAAAACCATTTTTTGGGAAAAAGACATCTATTTTTATTTCTCATATATTTTATTTAATGTAATTGGTTCAAAGGCGGAAACTACTTAGTACCTTAGATTGAAATCTACTATAAACCACCACCTTTTTTACACTCAATTATATTTTCAAGTCAATGCTTTTTGAAAAATACTGACAATATGCCAGAACAGACTGGTATTTCACAAAATGAAGCTTTTAGTTATGACGACACATAGATTTATGTAAAAATAACTTCTGATTTGATAAATTTCTAAAGAAATGAATACCGGATGAAGTCCATAGAGTAACTCACTCAGTCTTTATACAAAAATAGGGTGAATAAAATTTGTTCGATAGCCCAGAAAAATTCAGCCAAATGTAAAGATATTTTTAAACTCTAACCCGAGGCAAAACAAAATATCTGATACATGTGTGGCATTGAGCAAGCTTTTAAAAAATGTAATAAATAAAATATTGAAAATTTGTTTAAAAAAAGGTTGATTGAATCTGACTTATCATTTTTCCTTTCTCAGTCTACCGCAAGAAAAATGGAACTAGGAAACCATTGAATGATCATAAATTATCAATTGCATTTTTATTACACATGGCATTGATCTGTGCAAACTTTACTGTTTACATATTCATTTTTCCATATCAAAATACATACTGTTGAATTAGGATTATTATATTTAAAAGATGCATAGCAGTATAACATATATTTTTAATTTAGCAGTGGTGTTCTATATACGTGTGAATATTATATTTTACATTATGAATGAACATTCAACTACTGACATTAGAAATATTTTTTTGTTAGGTAACTGCTTTTGCCAAACAGCAATGCCTATTTATCAACGAATTTTCCGTATGAAACAGCTTTTATAATGTTAACCCCTGTCTTAGATGAGAGCTTTATAGTATGCATTCAATCCCTCGTCTAACTTTTTCCAACTTTGCTAGGATCTCACTCTTACTTTCCGGATAAAGGAATCGTGTGACTTGGCCGTCGTTTTTGATATGTTATACTACAGGGCCGTATTTAAATAGCTTAATTTTAAAACTCAACAAAATCACGTATTTATTTTGTTCGGTCTTTTGACAGTGGTGATCACGATTTCTAACACGCTTTCAATTTCAACCCATTTTTTTTATTTCCTTCAACTCAACCAATTCTAAAAAATAGGCAAAGCGAGAGCGACTATTAAAGCAAAGCCTTCTTGAACACTGTCCCTAATATTTTAAAATAAATATAAGGTTAACAAGTGAGTAACAAGCTGTAGAGCATTTAAATTTGCATAAAATTCTATCACAGTAACACATAATTTTAAATTGCACACATTGCTAACATTCACATTTTACAAAAATATTTCTTACGATTGATATTTACTTCGTGGTGAAAAAATAGCAATGTGTTTTAGTTCTACAAAATTATTTTTAACAAATATAGTTGATAGCTATTTGTTAAAAATAATTTTGTAGAACTAAAACACATTGCTATTTTTTCACCGTGTTATAAAGGAGTTCTACCAAGTGAATGCCAATTCAATCAATGATATTAACTTCTTACACCTCCATAATAATAATTTAAAAACAAATGTGTATTTATTTCTTCACTTTTCGTAAGATGTGGTTTTTAATAGCTATTTCAAATTTTCTGTGCTATATAATTATCAACTACCATATATAAGAACAATATCAAGATAAATACATTATAATTTGTACCATGTGGAGCTGAAACTGTTTTATTAATTTCAATGTTATCTTTATAATATATATATATATATAATGTGTATAATAACTAGTATAACAAGCAGTTCATCAATACATAACTTCTATCATATATGAAAAACGGTTAGTATAATGCGCTTCAAGTGAATCTATCATAAATTACTAAGTAAATCATACAATTGCCGTCTTAACGGATTTTCGCCCACGTGCGGTCGCGCGAGTGATATATTGCACCCTGCATTGCGACCCTGCTTTTGCATCGCTCCGTGCCTTGGAAACTTTCGCAATATATAAAATAAACGTAATGTTGAATAACTTTGCGTCGCTAGCTACACAAAGATAATGTTCACCGGAAGTATTTATCTCAACTTCGGTTTGTATTATCATATATTATACTAAGCAAATGATTTTTCAATTAATATTTCCAAGCCTCATATTGACATTATAAGAACATTGTGTGTTATGAGAATTGTAAAATGTTAATGAGCCTTGGTTGGTTTTGTGCTTTCATACGTATTAAAAAGCATTCTGTATTTATTATTTTAAAAAAGGTATATGAACACAGGTTTAGGCAAACGTTTATTATAAACGCCAAACAAATCATAAATTTTAATACATACACCCTCTCGAGCATTGAGATTTTGTTCAAATTTTTTTCAAATCTAAAATAATCATATTGTACTCAATAAAATCGCACGTAAATAATAATAGTATTCCTTTAATTTAATTTAATAATTTTAAGAAATTTTAATATGACTAAAAAAATGTTGTAGATTTTTTATAATGATCAACATAAGTAGATAAACATGTTAAACTTCTATTTTTTTCGGCAATATAGAAGAAATATGTATTTTGTACAATATGCTACACCTAAACATTTTTCAGAATCTGTCCGACTGTACACTTAAAATAAACTATCTCGTTCGAAAGATATATTATTTTAAAGTTATGTTTTCAAAAATTTCAAAGCCAAAACCGCACACGTTTTAAGTCAAAATGGCTTTTTCCGTTATAAAAAATTACAACACATTAATTATGTATCCATTAAGTTTAAGAAAGCAAGTTAAAAAAAATATTCTTTCTCTGAATATTAAAAAAAAATAATGAAATCTCTGTCAAATTTAAACTTCAACGTGGCGTAACGAGGATAGAAGTGAAGTGACAAGATGGGGGTTAATGGTGATTATGAAGCATTTCTCTTTAATAGGACAGCCTTTGATGGGGGCAGTATAGCTGAGATGGTGATTCTGGTGATAGACGTCAGACCTTATGGATATTAACTAGAATTATTACTGAGAGAGGTCACATTTCTAAATCCATAAATCGTTTATATCATTAGAAAAACCGATATCCTGTAACAGAACGATAAATTATTATTGCGTAACATTTTGTGCATACATCTTTGATTTTATTCACAAATACAGAAGCAAATATTCAATTTTTGAAAATAATTTTTAGAATGAGAAGCGGAAGCGTTTTTATTAATTTAGACGAAATGCAATTCAAAAATAGTTTGCTTCTTTAATTTTTAACGAGAGACAGAGGAACAAAATTATGATTAAATATGTAGCAATACATATCTTCTCACTCCAATAATAAACCTTTTTTTAGCATGCCAATTTAATATGCTATCATATCAACATGTAATATAGTCACATACATTAATTTTAATAAATATATCTTTAACGGTTGTTTAATAAACAATCGTTAATTTTAAGCTGATGCTGTTAGTTTTCAAAGAAGTTTGATTTGATGTTTTCAACGTTTAATTTATGATTGTACTTTTTAGAATTTAGGGAGAAATAAGTTTAATTTTCATGATAATGTAAGCATGCAAATAAAAAAGCAAGACTGTCACACTTGTATGCCAACCAGTTGTAAATCAATCGTAAAATATTATTTTCATTATACTTCATTCATATTTTCAATAAAAAGAAAATGAAATATCTATTTAGAGAATTTTCAGTACTTTAATTAAAATACTTTATTTTTAAAAGAAAAACTATCTTGGAATTAAAGAAATATACTTTTTAAAGATGACATTATATACCAAACTAAAAGGTAACATACACTCAATTGCATTTACGAGATGGAACACTGAAAAATTAAACAATTACGAAAGTTCTACAAGACTTTTTTCAAGAAGTTTTTCCAAAAAGTTTTTCTTCGTGTTGTTTTTTTCTTGTTCGCCCTTGAATATATTTCTTGGAGAATGGGGCCACTTGGGAGTCTGCCTTAGTTCTGTAATTACCTTCAAACACTCCTTGAAGGGATGTTTATCCTCGCTAAGATTTTTCTTGAATACTAATGCGAATCTTTCCCTTCGTTAACATTACAAGTTGCACGTAAAACGTTTATCTATTTTGCAAAATACAGATCTTTTGTTTGTTGAATGGATTTTTGCAAAACTCATAAGGAATTTCTATCTTTGGATTACATCAGAATTTAGTATTATTATTTCTTTGATCTTTCTCTTTCTTTCTATAGCTTGCGAAAAATTTTAATATTTGTCAATTATGTGCATCAAATCGCTTATCCAATAGGTATAGTTTATTTATTGTTCAACTCTTATTAATATCTTTTGTGGATTTGCTCATAATTTATATAAAATATAAAACTATTGTTTTTAATAATCTAATGTAAGTAAAGATTTTCTAATATTAATAAGACATTAATTAGGATCTTCTTACAAGATTTTTTTAGCAATAATGAATCATTTTCTGAGAAACACTATGATACTCAATGATTGTATCACCATCTCAATCTATTCTTCTTTAATTCTTTATTTTTACAAGGGTAAAATATCCATACCAAATTTTCACTAATTTTGACAGGAGTTTTTTTATACTACGTTTTATAAACCCGCAATCAAAATCACTACTAATCAAAAACAGACTAGCGACTGAAATATCAAGCAAGTAGTTATCTATAATATAATCATTCGTGGCTGTTTGAAATCCGCTGGAATCGTCGTAGAACCCATTATCTTCAGCATTCTTCAAATAATGCCTCAAATTACGTGTACTTTTATAATCCATATATATCCACTAACAATGTCGATATTTTTATTATTTTCATTTCCGTTAGCGAATATATTATATTTAACTGACATTACGTGCTTATCGGTGTATTTAAAGTTCATGGTACTGCTGAATAATTTTAATCTTATAAAAAGCTGCAGAACAATTTAATGAACGTGTACATTATTAAAAAATGGAAATATTTTATTCAGAATAAAGCCAATTCAGCTGAAGAGTTAACTAACATTTTCAATTTATTTAATTTTAGCATTTTAAAATCTATATTCCATATCATATTCATAAATTTAATTGCTTTTTGAATGCATTACATAAAAGCTGAAAAGCATTTTAAATGTTTAAACGCTTTTTCTGACTTAGTCTAAGCTTTTTAATTATTATTCAAATTGTACAATTTGACAAATAATAGCATCGTCGTTCAATTAACGGCTAAACAAGCACCTTATAAAATGCTGCTGGCAAAATTATAAACTGTTATGTTCATACTTCATTTGTTGTATGAAAATCAGAAGCACACCTGTCTTAGTTTGTGGAAAATTATTCTATACTTACATATTGTAAATTTGCAAAGTTTTTCAGAGCAGGGCCGCAACCTGAACAAAAGTTGCTTCGATAGTGCGATATAGAAGTCGTGCTCAGAATTCCAACATTGAGAATCACTTCAGCGAAGAGAATCGAAAACTTTAAGGTACGAGACTTAAAAATCCCTGACACTTTTGTGAAAATTGAATAGCCTATTACAATATTAAATAATAAAAATTTGCCTTAGTACATTAAGATTAGATTGTCCCACTTGCGATTGAGTGGTGTTTGTTCTTTAAAACGAGAAAGAGCTAATTCTTTAATTGTGCGGAATAAAGGATCAGCTTAATACCATTTGTCAGAAGTAAAAATAAATGAATTTTTGGTAATTAAAATATTAAAAAATATATTTTCTTTGGTGAAGTAAGAAAATAGCATGACCGTGTTCGACATTGTATTGCTCGTGGTTAACCCATTCACTGCCCATACTTTTTTGCAAAAATGGGCAAAATATTTAATTTATGTAGTTAAGTTAAGCTTTAGCGTGAAACAGTGAGAGAGCAAACGACTCGTGTGAGAGGCAGCAAACTACTGAAAACCGCGCAACGTGCACAACAATTGATGCACAACATTACCGATCGCGTATAGCGCGACGGGGACACTGAATGAGCTTAAATATGATATTTTGGTTTTTCACTTAGACAAGTTTAAAAATACAAATATGTTTATTGAAATAACCAAAAAATCTATGAATTTGATAGAGATCATTTTTTAATAAAGTTACTCTATACCAAATACTATTTTTGAAATATACATTTTACAGCCATTGTTTTCTACTGTGTCTATATTATTTTTTCAATCCATCAATACTTTAAAGTAAAAATACATTATCAATATAATTAGGCAACTGACTCTATCATATTGAAAAAAATAGCAAATATAGTTAGTTCCACAAGACTTGTGTATCAATTGAATACATATTTCACCATCGCATCTTTGTCAGAATTATAATTATACCGTTTACTTTTTAAATTGTATTTTTTCATCCTTGTTTCAGCTACCGCAAACTTCACCAAAAATGATTTATTGCATCCAACAACGACTAAGCCAGCTGCTACAGTAAAGTAATAAACAGCTCCAGAATCTAAGTAATCATTACTCTTGCAGTACCCAGGGGTTCTTATCCCAGCGAGGAAACTCCTTTACATTCATTGTTGAAACATGGATATAAACAAAAATCAAAGCTATCGACGTGTCTGATTTTACACATGGAGAGAGATTTAATAACTTCTTGTCCTTTCTTAACTACATCATGTTATCTTTACTCTCTCCAAACAAGAGTGGTTGAGCGAGTTATTCAAATCAAACTTCTGCCAATATTTTTGGTAAAGAGATCATATATTACAAATCAGTAGCGAGTGTAATTCTAAAACTAGCATTTAATTTAATAATTCTTCTTCAACAATGACGATATATTTTTAATGATTTTTTATTCGATAATATTCAGTAGTAATTAATGAAATAGAGCAGTTTTTTGGTCACAAATTTCATAAAAATGTAATATTATTTCACTTTCTTTGGAGTATTCTACTGTTACTCGTAAAACTTGAGTAAAACGTAAGAATTGTTATTAAGAACAACACTTTAGTACCATACAATCAAAATATTTTTTGTTTCATGCAATAACAATACACAAAAAAATTCAAAGTCTAAATTTTATTCGAGCTTAGTTTCATATAGAACAGATTTCTATAGCGTGGAAGACTAAGAAGGTTAATTTTACGTCAAACATCTATTTTTCACCAGACTGTCAATTAATAATATTTAAATTTTTTTGGAAAACGCTTTACTCCTATAAATCTTATAATTTATTCAACGAATACTAAACGACAGATGTAAGATAATCTATCTTGGCTGAACACAATTTTTTCAGTCGCGTCGTAATGGACGGGTGAGTTGTGTTTCAATCTGCCTTCAGAGCGATAACATTTTCCTTACATCTCTCTAGCAGTCCTTAATAATGTCGGGATTATTTCAGGACGTACAAACTAAAATCTCCTGACTTGAAATTCATCCTACTGTCTGATCCAACTTGCTCGGTTAAAGTTTTTTACGTTTTACTGAGACTTGCCTTCGTCTGTTGTAGTCAAGTGCCTTTCAACAATACAGTGACACTTTCAAGAAGTTTAATCTTGCCACATTTTTTCACTTCAGTATAAAATAGATAACCATAAACATTGACCACTTTTTTCAAGAAATTTGAAAATAACACATAAATATTATTTTATAGAAAGTTTTTTGTGAGCTATTTGTTTGCCTATTTATTACATACAGCTTTTTTTCCTATTGAACCTCCAAAAAAATATATACTTCTACAAAATCTTGAAATATTGTTTTTTTTTTAAATTCAATAAAACTAATAGAATAGTTTTTGGAGCAAGAAAAAATATGCAAAATTAAGAGGGTGTTAACTGCGTTAAATATTTCGCATTTCAACGCATTTATAAGACCAAAACCAATTGATAATACTCGCAACAAGTGAAAATGGTCCTATTATAAAAATTATGAAATAGTGAAAATATTGTGTTCTTATTGTTGAGTCATAATACCTTCCCACAAAGAAGCTAGAGCTAACGCCTTATAAGTTTAAAAAATCCATATATATAAAATATTTATATATATATATATATAAATTTTCCTTTTATTATATTTTTACAAATCAAACAAAAAATGTTTCTACTACACAAAGAGTAACAGTAAATCATTGAAAAACACTTGTGAAGATGCAAATAAAAAATTCGATAATTTTAACACAACAAAAAATGCAAAAAAAAAACATGAACATATTTCCTAATAGAAACACAAGACACTTGACAGCCTTTTACTTCAGTTGTATATTGCCGTATAGAGCGAATTTGGTCACCGAAGAGTTTAATGTAAGTATTATAGCAAAAACATAATGCTTCTTATTTCTTTTGCGGCATTAAAAGTACCGCACACACTCTATGATAGTTAAAAACGTTCTTCATTTGACCATCAAAAGTTCAATCATGAGTCACGTTGTGAAAAATTGAACTTGCAAAATGAATTCGAGATGAATAATGAAGTGAAAAGAAGTCCATCACCGGCATAACACAAAAATATACGGTTTTTTATGAATATACCATTGCAGTTCAATAAACGATTATTCGGAGACTGCTTTTGCTTGTTTATGTAAACTAAGTGAAAATTAAATTACATAAAAAGTAATTTCCATCGATCAGATAGAGTATAGATAACAGGAAGAATTGCTTGTGCAAAGACTTTTTTCTTGTAACTACTTGTATTTAATATGGATATGAAAAGGTGTTTTGAAAATAATAAAATAAAATCGATTTACATGACATTATATCCGATCAATATATATTGTTTGCTGTCTTTTTATATTAAAAAAGTCCTGAATTACTGCTGTACTTTAACAGCATGTAAGTATCAATCTCAATTTTATGCCGACAATGCATAAATGGTGTATCCACTATAAATAGGAAAATCTCCCTGCCCAATATTTAACTTTAAAACGCTGTCACACGCCAGCTTAACGAAAGCATTGGCAAAAATGCGATCCCATAAACCACTCCGCCTGAAAATGCACCGTCAGTAGTGAAGGGAAACAGTATCGTCTTCAGTAGGGGTAAAAAATATTACAACAACTTTTTATGTATTATTTATATTCATTAGTAAGTTATACAGTGTGCATTGGGACTGATTGGTCATCGCATTTCGTTTCACTAATGAAAACTCCAAGCTCTATTCATTTTGGGTATTAGCATTTTAGCATAGAACATTTGAAAATTTTTAGACGCTAATTTCACTTTCTTTTGATCGAAGATCATATCAGGAATCCGTCAATGAATGTTTCAATTATTTTCACGATATTCAACCATATTTTGAAAATAACTGATGTTCATAATTACTCTCAATAATATGAACAGCAAAAATATTGTAAAATATTTAGAACAGTCAAGACAGTAGTGAAAAAAGATAGAGCTTTGAAGAAAAATTGCAATACAAATCATTTTTTTTGTAGTTCATCGCTTTTGTTGTATAGCGCAAAACTTCAAAAGCTCATATTTTTTTTTAACTCTACATTTACGAGTGTTATACACATAAATCAAATCGCAGATATAGAAATATTTTCACCTTTGGGTATTCATTACATAAATTGATTTTATGAGAAATACTACGGCGTCAAAAAGGGTCAATAATTACTTTGCACAGTATAATGAAACTAACACGAACGTATACATTAACGCATATGGAGAAGGTTGTTAAATAAAAGAAAAGGATTGTTGAGTAGTTTTTTTTTTTATGACTAATATCAAATTTATTTTTACGAGGGTATTGTACCAAATAGAATGAATTCTATTTAGAAAGAGTTTTTGAAAATTTAAGCGGTTGACAATTATTTTCAATAAGATTTTTAATCCTAGAATTAAAAATCGACAAAATCTAACATATTCTATCATAATTTTTTTTAAACTTTCATATCTTTTTACGTGGCATTTAATGAAACAAATCCTCATCTTCAGCTGTAACAAAATTAACTGCATACGATTTAGTATTCACTTAAAACATTTTCTTCGAGTTTTTAGTTAAATGCTATCATTTACCCCGATCGCATTAGTTTCCAAGTACGTCACTGGGGGAGGTTATCGGTGACGGAGACCTCGGGGGTCAGAGGGGGTATCCCATACCAGCCTCCCGTTTCTTTCTCGAAATAATCTTATTTTCTTGGCGGCTGAAAAGATGCCTTTGTAAGCATTATACCTCGGAGTACGGGCGAACAAATTGCTATCGTGAGTGGGCACTGATTGTTTTTTTCGGTTGAATTAAACATCGGGTTGAATTTTTTTCTGCGGGCCGTCCCGTTTTGACAGACCCGTACTTATGCATTTAGCATACATTTACAAGACACTTAACGATTATGTGATATTAATTGTCCATCAATGCATAATAAAAAAAACTTTGAATCAATAAGCAATATTGTTTTTTCATCTTTGTGTAACCAGGCGTAATATTTGTTTTTTTGTGAATTAGACGATTTATTTTGGGTATTTCATTGTGTTACATTAACCACCACAAGAAAATTAAAATTGTAAAGCTTCATTTCAAATCAAAAACATGCATATTTACCGCCGAATAAGCCGGATACTAAATCCAATACAATATAATAAATAACATACAATCGGTGATGGTATTGTTCATACTACATTTGTTTTTTTTTTCGCACCGTACCTCAACATTAAAACGTCCTGTTATTCTCAAATTAGTATGATTCTGCCATCAAACTTTTTATAAAAGCTGGTGAAGTAAGTGTATAGTTAAGAAATTATTGCAGTGCAACATTTATCGAGATGTATATTCAAAAATTCGACTCTATGAGCGAAAATAGTTTCAAAACAAAATCAACATTACAAAGCTTTTTTATTAATACAACTTCTTGTGAAGCTCTTATCACTAAACCTTAAATAAAAACTATAATAATAAATTTTTATATTCAACGATGCTGGTAAATTTTGTGGGCTGATGCAAAAATAATGCATATTTACAAGTGTTACTTTTAAAATCCAAGCCTTTAAAAAATGTAAAAAAAACAGCTATGAGTTCAGTAGTAAATAATCAATAACCGCGCGGCTATTATTTGGGCCGCCAATATTCCTTATTCTGACACTAATTCGATGGATGGCGAGGAGGCTCAGGGCCCATGTGAACATTTACGCGCCAAAAACTTTATGATTTTCGGCTCAAAAAATGCTCTTTGTAAAGCACGCTGCTCTATGGTTTTAATTTTAATTTTAAAGTCTTTCAAATAAACGAGCGAAACTTTAATCACAAAATTTTCAGAAGATTTTTTATTATGAAAAAAGTGAAGCACGATGAAGTATGCATAATTGCGTTATATAACTTTAATTTGTTTATGCCTAAGTGTTATTTCAAAAACTTGATACATTTAGTGGTTGTTATATCAAATTAATTATAATTTCAATATTAAAAAATATAGATTCTAATTATTTTCCACAATCATTGTGTGGAAAATAATTGGAATCTCTATAGCTCTGATTTATATACTGCACAATTTTAAAAACTGTAAGAAAAATCTTGAATAATTGTTTAAGTGTAAATAATTAAAAACGATTTCATTTCCATTTAAAGTCTTCATAAACAATAATTATCTAAAAGTTACCGTAATGGACAGAAACCGTCACCGGTCAATTGATTTATTCGTAAGATGTATAATATTTTAGCCTTATCAGTTCAAATTCATATTGATTTCAATGTCACTGATCAAATTGTGGCATTTAAATATTATATATTTATCTCTTCTCAAAATGTTTTTCATCTTATCTCATAATATCAGTTCTCTGCAGATGTTGTTAAATTCAATTCCAAAATGACCTGATCGCTTACTTATTGCATTGATGAAATAATTATTAAGTTTGTTTTTTCGACGCTCTATTTTCTAAAGTTTTCTAACTTTAAATTATAAAAATGTGTTTTATTATTTAAAATATCAAGCCTTTCCGTTAAATAAGTTATATTTTACACACAAAAAGTTAAAAAAAAACAAATCTAATTTTAAAACACATGAGATTGCATGATGATTATAAAATAGTAGAAGAATTAAAGATTTTTTAGTGACATTCAAATCTTTAATTTGTGTACGTTCCTAAACAAGCCATATGCTAAAATTTCTTCGAACGCTTTTTTTACTTTTGAAATCAAATAATAGATATTTATCTTATGAAAAAAATACTCAATCTAAGCGAGTCATTTATTACAAAATTTTAAATTTTCGTTCCACCTGGTATACCAATAAGTTTCAGGTAAAACCCAACGCAATGAATTATTATTGGCCGTTCTGGGTAGAAAAAAATTGCAACCATTTTTGTAATCGGGTATACTTTGCTTTGAGCGACTTTTTATTACGGTAGTCGTTATTTATAGCGGCTTTTGTTTTTTTGTTTTTCTGTAAAATGAACACTAGCCCTTTCGAATTGCGATTTGTCTTCTGTTGTGGGTATATTATCTTGTAATCCTGAATAATATGAGATTACGTGGGTTTTTATTGATATTCCCAAATAACCTTCATCGTGTAACCGACCAAACTTTTTGGCATTTGAGCACCGTATTGTTATAAAATATAATGTTTTACTTGCTTAACCACCCTTGTCGGGTCTTAGCGTACTCTGAGAATTTTCTCCGGCTTTCTTCAATCTTGCACCATTATCCTCAAATTGTCCGATTCAAATTACCCAACAAACGAGATTCGATCTATTCAACTGACCTGTAATAACTTTTTTTACTATCTTGGTCAGTACTTCCGAAAACCTGAAACGGTACAAAAACATATGAGCATACAGATATAAGAAAATATAGAATACCTACGATCACGAAATTTGAATTTATATGCCTTGGTATTTGAATGCTTTCTTGGAAATGAATTATCATTCACACTGGAATATACTATATTTTACATAATCAATGTATTTTTGCACACTTGCAACACTTATTCTTTTTTTAAATTGAAATGAAAAAACCATTAAAATCGATATATATTTTAGAATCTCTGAGTACACAACTACTTCACGTTTCACATACACTATTCAGTAAGTGAGGGCTTAAATAAGGCTAATTGACAACATGTCTATTCGCCCTACTCGCCCTTTTTCAATCCAAAGTACGATTAATAGATATACAGAGATACAGAAATAAAACACTAAATTTCATTGTTAAAAATTAAGGCATTTATTTAATTAAAATATGCCATATTTTTATGAATATCTATGTAATAGTAGGGATTACTGTCCCAGACAACCTTTTACAAATTCGACACTTGACGTCGTAATTAGACCAATTATTACTAGCTATCGAAAATGAGCAGAAATAGAGCTTTATCTGAGACTGCAATTAGAAGGCAATAAAAGGTACTTTACTTTAAACAATTTAACTGAAAAACTATTTTTTTAGCTGTAATAAATTTACACTGATTTGTTTTAACTATTTATCTACCAGATTCTATTTCACAACGCTTATCATTGAAACAACGCTTAACATTGCTTATCATTTTGTGACTGACCGATCGATATCCCATCATCTAGATTTTACATATGTAAAAAAAATAATGGGTTTCATTATGATTTGTCGTGTTTTATCACAATATATATATTATTGTATGTTATGTTACATTACATATAAAAATGATAGAGCTTAGATTATGCATCTCTTATTATAAAATGGCGCTAGGGGCCGTTCAGGTCCATGGCCGACTGCACAACCTCTCTCCAGGCATCTCTGTCGAGCGCTCTTTCTCTCCAGTTGACTATCCCCAGCCTCTCAACATCCTTTTGAATGTTATCCGCCCATCTCCGTCGAGGGCGACCGAGAGGTCGGGTGCCAGCTGGTGTTCCTTCATAAGTCTTATGGAGAGCTCTAGACTTCTCAGATCGTACAACGTGACCCGCCCATCTGAGCCTTCTCGATCTCAAGACATTAATGATTCTTGGTTTGTATCGGTCGAAGAGCTCAGCGTTCGTACGAATGCGCCACTGGTGGTTTTCATTAACGGGTCCAAGTATTCTCCGGAGGATTCTGTTTTCAAATACTTGGAGGGCCTTTTCTTGTTTTTCTGTTAAACCCCAGGTTTCACATCCATACATGACTATCGGCTTAATGATCACGTTGTACACCCGGCACTTGGTTTTGATAGACAGAATTTTGGACCTAAACAGACTATTTAGCGCGAAGTACGCTGCATTTCCACTTCTCAGTCGGTCAGCAAGCTCCAAAGTCATCTCATTTCTAGAGGAAATATTAGAGCCCAAGTACTTGAAAAGAGAGGTTCTCTCGAACGAGGAGTTTCTTATTACAATGTCTCCAGAGGGTTCGTTGCCTCTTGTCATTTTCAAATACTTAGTCTTTCCCACATTTACTCGTAGGTTTAACCTTTTTTCTGTGTCCTCCAAAGGAGTGAAAATGTCTTTTATTTCGTCTTCAGATTCTCCGAGCACCACTAGATCATCCGCGTAGCCCAATATTTTGTGGGACCCATTCATTATAACTCCGCCTTCTGCTTTCATTGCCTCTCTTACGGCTTTCTCTAAAGCTAGGTTGAATAGCATAGGTGATAAGGAGTCTCCTTGTTTTAGTCCTGCTGTCACCTCAAAAGATTCTGATAGACTACCCTGCATATGAATTCTGCTCTTGGATCCATCCATACATACTTTTATTATATTTATAAGTTTTGATGGTATTTGGAATTCCTTCAATATATTCCAGAGAGCTTCTCTATCTATAGAGTCATATGCAGTTTTAAAATCCACAAAGAGACAGTGAACATCTTGGGCGTATTCCCATTTCTTTTCAAATATTTGGCGCAGTGTAAAGATCTGATCAGTGGTGCTGCGGTTTCTTCTAAAGCCGCATTGGTAGTCACCGAGAATGTTTTCAGCATACGGCAGAACTTTTTCGAGAATAATATTTGACAGAACTTTGTATGCAGTAGGAAGAAGAGAGATGCCACGGTAGTTTGCACAGTTGAGTTTGTCTCCTTTCTTGAAAATAGGACAAACCAGTGACTCTTTCCACTCTTCGGGGATCTTTTCTTCTTCCCATATTTCTTGCAGTAATTCAAGCATGGCGTTAAGAAGGATTTCTCCTCCATACTTGAGTAGCTCTGATGGAATATTATCATTGCCGGCCGCTTTGTTATTCTTTAAATAACTAAGTGCTCCCATTAACTCTGACTTACTTGGTGGTGGTATTAGAGGTTCTGCTGTAGCGATATCTGGCGATTCCAAAGGTTCATCTGGTGCAGAGCGTTGAAGTAAACTTTCAAAGTGGGACTTCCATATGTTAAGCACTTGCTCTTTGTTTGCCACTATCTGACCTTGTAGGTCTTTGATTTGTAGCGTGCAAGGCTGAAAGCCTCTCTTTTCGATGTTCACTTTAGAGAAGAATGACCG
The DNA here is from genome assembly GCA_028555115.1 of Himalopsyche japonica. Classification (NCBI taxonomy): domain Eukaryota; kingdom Metazoa; phylum Arthropoda; class Insecta; order Trichoptera; family Rhyacophilidae; genus Himalopsyche; species Himalopsyche japonica. The sequence goes on from JAHFWJ010000061.1 coordinate 1,513,197, forward strand.
GGTTTTATTCCGTTTTGCTTCTTCTTCCATCTGCTCAAAATTACTTTTGATGAAACTTCGTTTGCACTTTCTCAGATGCTTTCGGACCTTTTTGCATGTCTCGTTATATCTTTTCTGTGCTTCTTCGCTTTGAGTGTTTTGCAGATAGATCGCACGTTCTACTCTTCTTTCCTCCACCATTTTTCGGCAGGTATCGTCGTACCATGGGCACTTAACATTCTTGGGTGCCAATCCTATCGAGGCTTCCGCAGCTTTGACTATACCTTCCTTTAATGATTTCCACCTCTCATCGATATTAAAAGCTTCTCCTTCGGTGGGTTCTACCATATTTTGAATTTGACTCTTCAATTCACTTCTGTAGTTTTCTCTTCCTTCTGGAGTTTTTAGCTTTTCCAAATGGTACTTCACTCTCGTCTTCGCGTTTTTGCGGACTGTCTTTTTGAGTTTTTCCCTAAAGGTTGCTATCGATAAATTGTGGTCCGTATCACAGTCAGCGCCTCTGTAGCTTCGAATATCTTCGATAGCTTGCTGGTGTCTTCTATCAATTAGTAAATGGTCAATCTGGTTGAATGTCTTTCCATCCCTTGAGTTCCAAGTCACTTTGTGAATGTTTTTATGAGGAAAAGTGGTACTTCTAGCGATCAAGTTTTTGGCGCTGCAGAAGAAAGCCATCTTTTTACCATTTTCATTGGTATGTTCATGTAAGCTCTCTTTTCCAATAAAGGGTCTGAACACAGCTTCCTTTCCTACTTTCGCGTTGAAGTCTCCCAGCACACATTTGATATCATGTCCCGGAAGTCTATCAAAGGTTGCCTCAAGAAGATCGTAAAAATCGTCCTTTTCGGCCTCATCTGAGGCCTCTGTCGGGGCATGTACATTCACAAGTGATATATTGAACCATCTTCCTTTGATTCTGAGAACACATATGCGCTCGCTTACGGGTTCAAAGGAAAGTATAGCATCAGCTACTTCCTTAGCAACAACAAAACCTGTCCCGAATACATGTTTTCCATCTGTGTTTCCGCTGTAGTAGATAACATGTTGTCCAACTGTCATTTCTCCGCTATCCGGCCAACGGATTTCCTGGATGGCGGTGATTTGAACTTTATATTTTGACAGTTCGTCTACAAGGTTTTGAGATGCTCCTGCTCGATAGAGACTGAGCACGTTCCAAAATCCGATTCGTAGTCCATTTTTCGTTCCGGGTCGTCGAGGTTTGGTTATCCTGTGTCCGAGGCGTTGTACGGTGTTCGTAACAAGTTTGTGTTTTTATGGGAGAGGGTGGTTAGCCCTTTGCCCAACCCCCAACCTGGAGGGCCAGATCTGTTGGTCCGCGGGAGATACTTAATTTCTCTCCTACCCTTCAATACCTGAAGAGTGTTCCCCTATCCGCCACCTGGGGACACGCTCTCTAGGGGTTACAGACTCCCCCGAGAGTCTGTAACCCCTTTATTTTATTTTGCATCTTGCGTATTGCGTTTATTATGCATCTCTACTCAAGAAAAATCATTTTTTTCTAAAAATTTTATTATAATATATAATAAAAAAAATCATCCAATTTCGCTTCCTAAACATGAGTTTATGGCACTATACGTCGTTGAAGATAATAACAAAAATGCATTCGCGTGCAGTGTTTTTTTAAAAAATCTCAATTCCATTTTATAATAATTTAACCCGCATGAAGCGAAATAAAATTTGATTAAGTGGGGCTTTGTATAATTAAATTTTTCCGTTTCTTTCGCCTTCGCAGCGGGACACATAAAATGACTCAAACCCTAGCGAACCGCACTCAATTGCCGCGCTATAAAGACTATAATTGAAACGAAAACGGCAGGGAATACCGGTGGCTATTTTTCAGCGATTTTCCGCCACAAATCGACTATTTACCGTTTATGCGTTTATTCTGCGATTTTTCCATGCCGTATCGAGCTTGTATAGCGTCGGCGGAGAGCAACCGTAAATAACTTCAACTGAATATAACAATAGCCTTGCGCCGGCGGAATTATAGTGAATAATAAATGTGTTCCGCTTATACTAGAGTGGTCTGAGGAGTAACATTTGCCACTGCACACCTGATACTGACATCCTTATAAACCTTTTTTAGTGTGCTTTGCCTTTAAACATGTAATCCATACGATCAGACTTGAGTTCATTAATTTTTGTTTTTTATATATTGTATGGTATTTTTATACATGTAATTTCCTTTACAAAGCAGTTACTATTGCTCACTTAAAATTTACCGGAGATCATTTAAATTATTTCACCTTTTATTTTAATTCTTTGTTTTCCTCAAAAATTCCAAGCGAATAAATTAAAAGTGTAAATTTAATTATATTGATAATATTGTCTCGTATCTCTGTTCATATTTTTTTTCCATAAGATAAAGGCTTTTTATATATATATATATATATATCAAAATACATAACCAAAGCATAAAAACTTAAGAATTACGTTCCCCCTTTTAAAATATTTAAATTGTTATTAATACTAAAAAATGCAAACCGCTGAGAAAAAGAACTTTATCGTAATATAAAATTAACCTGTTGTTATAAAAACAAGACTTTGTTTTTTTGCTTTTTTTTCGAAATTACCATTTTTAATGGTAGACGACTAAAACAGTTTAGCAAAAAACTTTGTTCATTTGCATGTCAATTAGAATCCAACTTTATAAATCAAGATCTTCAAAGAATTACGAAAATTTATTCAAAACGCTTTTCAGTTTGCTCTCGGCTCAGCTATTTTATTCAAATGCATTCTGTCGGACATATTTTTTATGCTTAATTTGAAGTGTATCTGACTGAATAGATTTACCACTATTTAGTCAATCTTGGTTTAATAAATGTTTTTTCAAAAAAAAATTCAACTTTTTACTGTCTTCAAATATAATTCAATTCTTCAATATTTTTTTTACATTTAATATATAAAACATTTTTCCGTATATATATTTACACAATCAAGAATCACCACGATAGGCGTCATCTCATTATATAAAAGCGTCATCTGATGTTCAGTATATTCATGGATATCCATATGCAATTTCTCGTTTTCATATCTTCATTCAAAATTATATTCTCTTATTGCTCAATTATCTCTTGGAATATTAAGTGTGATAAGAGTAATCGCATTTGCATAAAGTGAAAGCTCTTTTTTTAGATCAAACTTAAATTCTCTCATTGTGTAATTCTGACATATTGCCATTAAATGTTATCACTGACCACATCTTTAGGCATGAAATACTCTCTATATTTGAGGATCTGATTTTATTTGACTGGAATTTGGTAGAAAACATGAAAGCAGATTAGGAAAGCCTTAAGCGTTCCGGGTCTTTTCTAACTGATTTTGAATATCCCATTTTATTTTTCTCACTTAGATTTGTAAAATAATATTACAGGTTATCCTCGACTTAGGACCGAGATACGTTCCCGGACTTTGGTCGTAAGCCGAATTGGTCGTAAGTCAAATGTCATACAAAATATGTATGTACTTACTTATTAAAATAAAACATGTTTATTTATTTATATTTTTATATTGTTAAATTTATACTTATTTATTACTACAAAATAAAATATTTACTTCATTGATATTTTAAATCTTTCGTCAACTGTACTTATGTAAGTACAATCCATTGGCTCATCATCAGTAGTGGAAGAAGAAGCAGTAGTAAGTAGTCTTTTTAAAAGACATTTTAGTTGAGTTGTTTCTTGTTTTTTCCCTGTATATTGCAGCGTAATGCAATTTTAAAAAAATGCTATTTCTTTGGTCGTAAGCCGAGAACTACTTGTAAATCCAAAAGTATGTCGTCGTTCTTCTTCTATATTTATCAATGAACGTTTGGCCATCAACAATATTATACATATACGATTCACTGAAAATATATATGTTCAACTTTTTTCACTAAACACATAATGTTATTCCAACGAATTTGTTTTAAAGTACTTATTTTCAAATAACACAGTTATACATTTTAGCGTTCAAATATCCATTTGATGTGATATTGAAACGTTTGGTGTAACTAGTGATCCGATAAAAGCATCTCCTTCTTGTTAAACACCGAAACGGGTGATCTTTCTTATGTAGCGTTTTTCTTTTTATGCGGCGGGTAGTGCCGAGTTTACCCGAGGGACAATTTCCTTAGCTCTCCCTGTGCTAACGGTACAATCATTCTGGTATATTCAGGTGACCAACTCAAACGATTGCCCGAGAAAAACCTTTATATGTATAGAAGTATGATAACTGATGAATGGTGTTAAGCTTTTGCTTATTCGTTTATAATTATAACACAGATCGCAATTTTTTGACACACTAAAAATTTTGTCTATGAAATAAATACCTTCATTGATTTACCGTGAATGTACAAAGGATAGTTACTAATTGATAGAACGAGACTTTGTATTTTACGGGAAAAAAATAAAGCACTACAAATTTATTTCAAAATCATAAAAAAGACACTATGTGAATATATTTACAAACTAGAATGAGACAATTTAAAAAAATATTCAAAAAACCATACTCTTTCTTGTACGATAAAATAATTTCGGTTAATGATTCAGCAAACCGTGAAAATAAGAAAACCCTCGGGGTATCTATATTTTTTTGGTATAAACTCCATAAAGACGATTTTTTGTAAATTATTTGAATTATATAAATTTCAAAGTAAATGCATCGGTGCCTTATTTTTTTAAAGCAACGTTATATTGACACTGGATCTTATATGGCAAATATTAACATCCAAACATTAATTATTTGAAATCGAGGATATTTAAAAAAAAATAGTTATGGTCACTCTATCAATTTAATACGATCCAGTTACCGACCAACCGTCAAACCGACGAGTTTGGAAGAGGCACTCCATATACCGAAGATGTCTGGTCACCTTACCTCGCATTCATATTATATTCTCCATGGCAGCACTTCGGGGAACGGATGAACTGAGGGTTGCTTAAATACACCCCCATTAGTGGCGGGTAAGCACGCATCGCGCAGCACGCAGCCAACTACGGGGACCGTGAAGGTCCCACGCAGTCGGGCCGAGTGACCGGGGTTGGCCACTCCTTCCTCTCCAGCATAGACGCAATGCGGAACACTTGCATGAGGATACTTAGGAACCTTTTAAGGTTTTTTTGCAAATCTTTTAAAGGATAATAGGATCATTTTATTATGAATAATCACAATTATAAGTGCGTGTGCTTTGGCATTTATATTCAAAAGATCCATTAAATGATCGTTGCTGATATAATATTGTATACTTTTTTATTTTCTGGAATAAAGTATAATTTTATTTTTTGCGACCAGTACAGGTCACCATAACAAATAAGAGTCAAAAGTAGATAATCAACATTAAAGGAAAATTTATAAATATCCGTTTATCGCAAAAATTAATCATACATCAATAAATTACAATTACAAAGAACAAGTTACAACAGTTATGAAAATGATCCTATAAAGAAATATATATTAAATATATGTTCAGTTTCTTGACAAAAAATGGAATATGTATTTTCTATGTTCTTTCCTCTTCCCAAAATTTTTATTAATGAAATTAATCTAGCTTTAAAAATCTATCTGCGGTGTGTAAATATATTTTACATATTTACGATATTTAAATATACTCAAAAAAATATATTAATACATGTATATACTTTCCTCATTATCATAAAGGGAGACGTTTGACACGTGCTGAAATAATGATACTAAATATCACGAACTTTTAAAAATTTTCTTAGTAAAGTTAAACAAACAAACCATATAACAACACACCATTTTTTAATTGAAATAATTTTTATATTGCTTTTAACGTTGTGTAATAAGATTCAGAGATTTCCATAGAAAACTATCTTCGTCCAATTTAATTTGTAATTTTCATCAAAGTTTTATGTATTATGAAAGAAATATACCCAATAATCTATTAATTTAACCTTTTCACGTTTCTAATTCAATACAAAATTATTTTTATTGGCGCGTCTTCCCATGAGATTTAAAGTAATCTATATTATAGGTTGAGAGCTATTTATCCTTCGTGCATTGACATTTATAAGACTATAATGATAAATAAAATATCGCAAGCTTTATTATCTTATATTACTAACAATCCTTACAAGTATATGGATTTATTGAAATTTTAAAAATAATCATCGTCTGTTTTCGTAAAATTATAACGTTGTTATTTTTCCAGTTTGTTCTTTGTAGTCAAGTATATAAAAAATAAAAATGTCTTTTCTTCTATAATACCTCAAAGTTTCGTATTTCATGTTTACATATCAAACGAATATATTTCTATACAAGTCAATTATTTATTGTTTTGACATCAGCAAAAATATTGATTCAAAGACTGAATATAAAGTTTTCCATAATGTGGTTAAAGAGACGCGTCGTTGTGAAGCGCAGACGAATAAAAAATGAGCCTCAAAACTTCTAAGCAAATTAATATTTCAAAGACAAGTAAAAAGCAAGAGGATTCCGTAAAGTTCTTTTGCATGGGAAAGTTTTTATTTTGTAAATATACTTCCAAAAGACTATAAAATTTATCATCTCAAAACGTAAGAAAATAAACATAGGTACCAACGTTTTTCATTCACTTTGAATAAATAATAATTTTTATTATCCTCTTTCAATTAACGGCTTAAATAAACTACATGGAAAATAATAGTTTTTTTTTCATCTTCACCCTCGGTAATGTTTTCTTTGTAAGATTTTTAGTTGTTATTGAAATATTTCTCTTTTTTTCTTGTCATATTTCTGTATTTTAAGGATTGTTAACCTTTAAATATTATATAATGCCGATTAATATTACAAAGTATTATATAATGATACGCATGACGTTATTGTGTTTTTAAAAAAATAATTTATTGAATTCTCTAAAAAAAATGCGGACGATTTTGTTTAAATTATTTTTTATGTAACCTTTAACTACATCAAAATATTGTTTAAGCCATTTAATTTTAATAAAAGCAAAAATGTTTTTGGTTAAAATTATAATATTTTCATTTGCTAAAATGGATTAATGTTTTCATAAAACAAACTCACGAGTGAGTAAATGAATATTCACCTCTGAAAGCTTAGTTTTCAAAGGCTTTTGAAAAGCTAGTTTCTATTAACAAGCTTTTGCCACCTGTAAGTTCACGTATATTTACATTTTATAATTTGTGCTCATACTCTAAACAGGGATAATCCTTGTCTAGAGTAGAAATAAGTGGTTTTATGATGGCTGATCTCTCTGAAGAATAAATAATAAATACGATTTAGGTACAATCTCATAACCAATTTTCTACGCATTGAACTGAATTATTTATGATAAAATAATTACTTAATATCCCAATAGACAAATTTATAAAAAACCGGTTTACTATAGAAGCTCTATCAACGCAGGCAGTACATAGAGAAATTATCAATATATTCATTTAAAAACCTGCTTTTCCTGAGCGCTAGTGAATACTATAATCGATTTTTTAAATGAATATATTATACCACGGTGAAAAAATAGCAATGTATTTTAGTTCTACAAAATTATTTTTCACAAATATAGTTGATAGCTATTTCGGCTCACGACATCGTCAGAACTATCTGAAGTTATATCTTAAGTTCTTTAAATTAAGTTATATACTATCTATCAGAAGTTCTGACGATGGCGTGAGCCGAAATAGCTATCAACTATATTTGTGAAAAATAATTTTGTAGAACTAAAATACATTGCTATTTTTTCACCGTGTTATAATGGAGTTCTACCAAGTGAATGCCAATTCAATCAATAAATTTATCATACATTTGAAAATTTATAATATAATATGTCAGAATATGAAATTGTTCTTTTGTTTTTTTTTTATAACAATATCTACTTCCAATATAAAGCATAATATTAATGAATTAACCATTTCATCGAACTATATGTAAATTCAGATTTATCACCCTTTTTCAAAAGATCAAAGATAATCTCCAGACAAATTGTATCCTTAATTATCAGTAATTTATGTCTAATGTATGATAAAATTGCAATAAAGATATTCTAAGATTACTTTTCAAAGAGAAAAAACACGAATAAAATTATAAATTTAATATCACATAATTTGCTCTATGAAAACTGTTTGCTACTCAGTGTCTCGTCCTAGTTTTATTAAAACAAGTTGGGATATGTGGAATGTGGATATGTAGGAAAAATGCAATGCTACACCCCTTTTTTACATAATATTTTGGTAACATTATTTATATACTTTTTGTAACACTCTCAATTGACTTGCCAGCTTATTTTTACAGTTGACTGTGTTTGTAACGATTCTGGCTATTTTCTCATAATCAACTCAAACAAAATAATCAACTGATCAACGATTTGTGGAAAATTACAAAATTTTGTAATACATCGGAAAAAATACATTCGAATAATTGAGATAACTGGTAAAGAATTAACATCATCTTGTTCTGTTGCTTTTTTCAAGTGATTTAAGACAGACATATTTAAATCATCTAGTTCTTTCCAATATTCCTTGATAACAAAGTCATTTTAAGTCGTCTACTTCACCACTCATAATTTCACCCTTTTTTTAAATTTAACATCTATTTTTGTCGTATTATGCGTGGGCTGTTTTTATTTATTCCACTGTGCAATTTTTGTTTTGAAAACATATAGAGGAAAATATTACAAATGCTTATTAGACCGAAAACATTTCACATTAAATTATTTCTATTTTATACTTTTTATTTTTATCTCTTTCGATTTCTATTTTCGTTTGTAAAAAAAAATAATTCAATTTGCTACTCTCTTAGAAACCAACTTTTAACCTTCATTATCTATAATAGTTACGAAAATATGTTCATAGTATATAAATATTTTATATTATATATATTATAGCTCGTGCATTTTTACATTTCAATGCGCAAGTAAAAGTTTTATTATTAATAATAATTATATATTTTTAATATTATTTCCACAGTCTATTTTTATAGTCAGGACAGATATTATAAGCAAAACTAGTTCTGATCATAAAATATATCATGTTAATAATACTTAAAATTTTATTTTATTGTTTAAAATAGTCTTTTCGCCAAGAAGTGTCTTTTAACCCCTTGAAAGCTTATTTTCGTTAAGGTCTTAAATAGTTTTTCTCGCATAATATAGAATATATCCCATCTTCCGTTTAAAGCAGGGTCAAAAGTCGTTATATCAACTTCAAAGTTCAACCACTAGGATTTCAAATATTTGTCAAGTGCAGTGGATTCCCGATGGGCGACCGCATTAACCAGAAGCAAAAGACACGTGTCAACAGCCACATGAAACTGCGACACATATCCAACCCTCGCGGTTGTTATTATTTGCTGATAAATATTAAACACAACCACAAAACAACTTAAACGTTGATGTGGGTCTTTGTTATCATACTTTTGACCTAGTTTTGACAACTGTGTACGTACGTATACAATAATTAATATATCCACGATTTTTTTGCTAAGTGCTAATTATTTAACTAAACCATTGTAAATTTGTTGTGTTCTGAATTATTGGTTTAAATTTTAATCAGGTTAGGGCAACTTTATTTTCATGAAATGACCAAGTCACCACTTTTTTCAATAAATATATTTACTTCAACTTTTTAAATACTTCAAAGCTCAAATGTGTTTCTTTTATTTAATGGAGAAATTATTTGATAATCACAATAACAATTGGTAATTAATAAATCCAAATTTTATATTAAAGTTCCATCAAGCACCTTCAGTCAATATCATATATTTATAAATTTAATCATCTAATTCAGTACTATTATATTGTCTACTGTATCAAACTACTATCTGATTAGAAGTATAATATCTGATGATTTGACAGTTTTTCTGGTTATTTATATATTACAACACTTACTTGATTTATGGCCATTTCGTAAAAACAAAATATCTAATTCTCGTTTCGATAAGTTACTATACTATGGAGCATTCTTCATGGTCTCTTTTCGAAATATTATAGTTAAAATTAAGATATTCGTATGACCAATTAATTCAAATGAAACATTCTACATTTATCGATCAAGCATTCACTGATGGTATGCATAGGTATTATATTTGGGAATATATTCCAAATTAGCTAAATAGAGAAATACAATAAAAACTATCATATATTGATAAATAAAAATCTAAAAGATCACAATGATGCAATGAAATGTTTAGCTTTTTTCACCTTACAATAAAAGTATATTTTATGATTTCGCAAATGTTAATATTTCTTCGTGTAGAAAGCAATGATAGTTATTTGACAGCTTAAATTTCAACCTTGTCCAACTTTATCTGTATAAAATACTTGCAAAATAAGAGCTGCGAAAAAATTCTTAATTAGGTCTTAGTCAAATACTTAGTATTTATTGTATGTCACTCTATTGTTAGGAGATAATGTAATAATGTTATTATATTCACTGCACGACTTCGGATTTAAGAACTAACTCGTCTATTTGAAGAACTATGCCAAGATGTCTAGACGGCAGATATATTTTATTTGGTTGTGCTAATGTTTATCCACCTTTCTATTATGTGCCAAAGAATCCTAATTCGACGCAGAACATTTTCAAAAACCATGTACGACAGTACTTTGCCATGCATTAATCTAAAGATTCTAGCCCAGACGTAAGATGGGTATAATAAAGAAAGCTTATTGGAAAACAGCGCCGACTTTTCATGAAATCTCTCTTAGACACCCACCCGATAAATTTTGTAAATTGTTTTTTTTTTTATATTAGCGTTTCATTGCCTTTTTAGCTTCATGCGCCATGGACTCGTGAATAGGTTAATTTTATTTAGATCGGTTTATTATGACATTTTTTGTATAAAATTAGAAGCTTATTTATGAAATATTGTCAATTAAACAATCAAAAGAGCGTTATTTTCAGTTAGTAGCTAGTTGAACAACTTTTACACTTTCCTTAGAATACTATTGAACGATCACTGAGCATGATCACGTTTAAATTTAAATTTTTACAACAATATAGATATTTTGCATCAATTTTTAAGTAATGCTAATAAAATGCGCAGTAATATATTTAGAATGATAAAAAATATGGATTTTTATGACACTGTATATCAGTCATAGTTAATCTTTACTTCATGTACGCTACAAGTATTATTTTACTACATTACGCGGACATGGTTAACCGCATCATAATGTAAAAAAAAAAAACTCAAAACATAATTTTTTATCAATTTTTATTTTTGGAATTTTTCTGCATGGCACATATTCGTATCTTCTTCTTCTTTTTATTCCTCTCCTCGTAGAAGGTTGGATATCATGGTATATAATCATGATATTTACTTGGAAAATTTAATGTGGTGGTTTTCCGTTGCCTTCCACATCGCAGTTACACAGCCGTACCGTTGTCACAACTCCACCTGTGTATGTCTGGTTCTAAGCTTTTTCGATTTCAATAACCTTCAACCTTAGCCCAGTACTGGTAAGTGTTGCTGCTCACTACCAGGGATTTGAAATCAGAGTTGCCTTCTCTTAGATGAGTTGTCTTTTTAGGCTTACGAGACTCACCTTCCCGGTCTGTTGGTCCGCGAGAGGTATTTTATTTCCCTCCAACCTTCCTATCTGGCGAGCTTTCCCCTATCCGCCACCTTGGGACGCGCTCTCTAGGGGTTCCAGACTTCTCCGTGAGCATATTCGTATATACGCCTTAATTATGAAATTTATATATATTTTATTATGATAATTACATTATTAAGTCAATTTAAAAAATCTTCTTTAATTCTTTAAAAATCTGTATATAATATATTTTACTAATAATTAAAATAGAACCTTCGCAAAAGAAAAAGAAAATCAGAGTTTTGTCATTTCGGTAAAATAGGTTTTCTTTCCATTTTATAAACATTTCACTACATTTTTCAAGACGATTTTCTGTGTTAAAAATATCTAGTAAAAGGTTTTATGGTATTTTCATTTAGAAAACGATGAAAAATGCTTTTGTAATATAAATAACAAGAATGCAAAAAATTTTCAATGTTTTTTTTTCTCAACAAAATAATTATTCCACTGCTACACAATCTTTAGTATCGCTATGCTTTTAAACTGAAAAAAAAAAACATTAAGCAAATTGAAAAAAAAAAGTTTTTTTATGACTGTCACCATTTGTAACATCCGCTACTAATTATAACTACACGACTGGTCTACGAGCTCGTACTACTAAGAGCTTTAAATTAAGCTAGTTTTATGTCATTTATTGCACAGGGCAGAAGCCGTTGGAGGAGAGATATAGTTGTTTTATTATTTTATTGTACACATATTTCAATATCCTTTATTATATTAACGTTTTTATTGAGACTACAATATTCGTATTTTTTTTTTCTTTTTAGAACATATCTAAACATACTATTCAACATTCTAATTATAACGGTATTTGATATTAATATTTGAATACGTGGGACGATACAAACTATATTTGATTTTGAACGGGATAGAAAGTCAAACTAAATTTAAGATGAAATATAGTACTGACAATGACATACGGCAAAACAGATTTTAACAAAAATATAAAAAATGGCAGACGTAGTTATTTTGACATTATAATAACGAAATTCTCAAAACAATGAAATGAAAAGTATTGCCTATTCAATTATAAATTACTCACAAAAAACTGCGTCTTTCAATTCAAAATATTATACTATTTAATTATTTATTTGAAGAAATAATTTCAAAATAAATCCTAATGAATATTAGATGATGTCTTCCAGAAGTCATTATCAAAATTCAAAACCATTTTTTAAAAATCAAACAATTGCATTTATCGCACATTAACAAGGGAGTGACCTATCATGACGTCATCAATCATTTTTTACCCATAGTAGCATGGTATTTCAGTGAGGTTACTAGTAACATGCGCATAATATATTAATACATAATATTTTCTCTTGTTCAGTACAAGCGAAACGATTTGATTAATAATAATTTGATATCGAGATAGTGGAGCAATTATAATATAATTATAATTATAATATTGCATACAAAATGTGTCCAATTAAACTTAGCGAATATTTTATCATAAATCATTTAAATTACGATATAGGATAGGTGTGTTTGCTACTATCTGAGTTGGATAAATATTTATATGTAAATGCTACAGAAATAATGAACTTCATTAGAAGACGACTGTAAACTTATCGTGAAACGGTATATTATTTATAATTGTTCTAAGTTTCAATTTCGAAAGATATACATAACAGTCAGGTGTAAAATTTCAATTGATTCTTCATTATAACATTAAACCAATAAACCATGATTGTAAAGTTGTACCTATAGGCAGAAGATAATTCCCAAACGTACGATACACCATTTGTTTTTTTGAAATGGAAGAGAAATTTCCTTCGCTCAGATAGTAATTTTAGTATCATTTTTTTGTAAAATACATTCCGCAGATTTATTTTAATAAAGTGTAATGAAATAAATAGAGAGGAAAATATAACGAATTTCTATATCTTCATTTCTCATTTCGTATATAATATATATATATCTTATATAACGGTTGCCGGATCTATATAATAGAGAAAGAGAGCGCAACTGAGTAACAAGCAGTTCTCATTGAAAAGTCTTCTTTTAAAAGACCTTTATTTAGAGGTTCTAACATTAACAGCAAATACGTATAAATACGTACAGTAAAATTTTATAAAACCCACCTTTTCTCAGTTAGGAGTTTTCTTTAGCGTATGTGACATTCCTCCGTGTAGAGGTCTTCTCTATAACGTAGTTTTTTTTACAAACGCACTTTTTTCAAGTTCGATTACAATTTTCATAAATATATATATTATAACCATGCGCTGAAAAAATATTTTTCGGTAGCTTGTCTGTTTACTTCGCTTAACGCATTCAATGGTAAGGACAGTTAAATATATATTTTTTTATTTTATAGCTACGCAGAATTTAAATAATTTTTTTAATACATCAGCAGAAAAAACAGTGGTACCTCGAATAATTTATAATCATTTTAAACAATAAATTGCGAATGATTTCAGGGATGAAATTGTCAGAAACCGCAGTTCGCAGCGCGCAATGACGATCAAACGACAATCACCAGTCGGCATAGTCAATTAGCGGTCAGTTTCTAAGCGACAGCACTGCCCAGTACCTATGTACTTAACAACACTTTAGCGACGTCCATAACTAGGAGGTACAATAACCCTCTTTTGGGATCTCACAATAGTTACCGTAAAACATTCAACTCTGTTACTTTCGCAGCAACACCAGTTTGCCACTGCCCACTAAAAACGTTTGTTGAAAATTTAGGTTGGATATTATTAAATAATAAAAAAATGTCTTTCACACAAGTAAAATAAAAGTCACAAGAAATATTATTTTTTTCTGGGGAAAATAAAATCTTGTCCTAAAAACCATATTTGTTGAAACTTATTAAGCATTGATTTTCTGTTAAATGAAAGAAATCATTTTCACAAAACACAATTTCCTGTGACAATAAGTGGTTTAATTTTTTCCTACTGTGTTAAAGCAAAAAAATAATCAGTATTAAAAATTATTAAAATAATCATAATTTTATTAATTAATATTATTCTTGATGAGGAAGACTCGTGAAATTATTAATATAAAAATTTGGAAATATCATAGTGACGTATTATTTCAAATGTTGCTTTTCACAAAGTGATAAATATAAACGGTATTTTTAAAAGATTTTCGAAGCCTTGCAAAAAGAGAATCGAGTATATGCATATATAGGAAAAATAAGTATACATAATTCACTACAACCTCGAATGGAGTCCGGAAAAACATTGAATCCAAGGGCAACAAGAAGGCAACTGTAGTTCGACACTTACATATATTATACATAGAATAATCAATTCATGAAAGATGTATATTCTATTGAGTGTAAAAGAATGTCACTGCGAGGTCTACTCAAAGTCGAATGTACGTGAACGTTATTTGACATTTCCAATAGACTTGACAGGAGGTCAGCAGGCTGTTGATCCCTAATGGCATGAGCCATAGAGTGCCTCAACAACTTTGACAAAATTCCTACAATCCCTCATGAAATTTGGTAAATCATTAATGATTTCAATTTTGTTGAAAATTTTGTCATTAACGGCTTCGACTTTAACTGAAGTGACTTTAAATTGGGAAATCGTCAAGCTACTTTTCTCGGGTTAATAGTATTAGCTACTTTTGAACATTTACAAAAGTTTGAAACGAGTATATTTAATGTAACATGGATATTGAGAGACTTTGAAAATAATTCCAGTAGAATGCATTTGAGCAATCAAAAATACCTATATTTTGTAAATTTTTATTTTAACTTTTTTGCAGGTTATCAATGATTACTTTTTTTGAAATAATAAAAACATATTTTTTGTACTACAATATTTTCACAGTGTATTTTATAATTACGACCGGTTTTGCTCATTGCGAGCATTATCAACTAATGCTCCTGAAATAGTGCTAAAAATATATTTTTATTATTTAAAATATCATGCATTTCCAACAAGAAATGACAATTAAGATTTTAAAAGTATTCATTACTTTTCTAATTATCATGTCAATTACTAATGGGTAACTTATATTTTGAGATGTTTTAAATAGGAAATTCTCCTTTTGTGATGCATAAGTACACATTTCTTCTAATAATTTTATTTTCTCGTTGAATATAATAAATATTGGGATGACTGTCTATGTATACATTTGCGTATCGAATAAAATAATAATTATAACTACGAATCGGGCGGTGGGATAAGATATTTTGTTGAAATTCCGGTGTATTCTGGCAAATAAATTCAATTTATTACCACATGTCGACGTCACTAAAATAAATTTAAGCGATGTTTATGAATAGTGATATTTCCATTATGAATGTTAGTATGGTATATATCTAACACACAGAACTTGAGAGCACGTATTTTGGCATGGTAAGGGTATGGTTAAGGATTACTTTATTAGGTCATACGATCTACAGTGGTGATAGGTAGTGTTGATCCAATCAAATATAATTGATTTTATTTTTGAAAAAGAGAGAAAACCAATTAAATATTATTTTAATAGATTTTACGATAACAACTTTGGGTGCTTCATAGAATTTTGATACCAAATATTAATCACTAAATTTGTGTACATTTTGACACTAAAATCCTGAGGATCTAATTTTTTATTTCATTTTTCCAAATAAGACAAGACTTCATTTTTATTCAATCCGCATAAAAAATATTTGTGATCAACATCAGTTAGTAAGTATAATCTTCGTGATAATATTACTTTTATTTTTTATACAATTATTAAGACTCTGAAACTCTTAAACTGAAAACAAACAGATTGAGTATGACAATAAAAAATTATTAAAAAATACGATATATTTCAATAAAAAAATTTAATTATGGATGCAACACCTGTATTTATATTTTTGATGAATTAAGTGACATCTTGATGGAAGCTCATTTTTAATATAAATAAAAATTGATGACTGAGTTATTCTACTTAGTGTGTTACTACATGTGACAAGTGTTTCACTTCTTTGAAAAGTATTTACAGTTTTGATGCTATTGATTGAATTAAAATTAATATGGAAAAACTGTATCATAATAAAATAATATAAAAGAAACATCTGACGCAAAATATTTAGCTCGACATGTTGTATGAATAAGCGTTTGACAATCTTTCGAGGCAATGTAAAAATTATCATTTATAATAAAAAGATTATGACAAGGCTGCAAAAATATTGTATTTCTTTAAAATCTGTTGTCGCTATCTAGTCTAACAAAGCAGTGGAATGAAGTCTATAATAAGACTTGTTTACGTTCATTCACTTTTTCTCTAATTATTTAATTTCTACGATGATATATAAGTGTAAAGTGATATGTGTGTGCGTCTGTATAAAACTTGTTATAACGCAATCAGAAACACGATGCGGACTATGTTGTCCTCAACACCAAGCTAACAACCTCCAACACTATAAATGTAGAGGATATACAGCGTTCTGGTCTCTTTACTTCAATGTTGCTAAATATATCTGGCTGTAAGTAAGTTCGTAACAGCATTCTTTTAATTATACAGGGCTAATTAATATGTTAATTAATGTTGCATATTTGAAATATTTTTTATGGATTCTTAGTTCAAATAATGCTACTGAAAAAACGTCTTGGATACCGGCAAGCAACGGTAATTATGTCAGCTTCAATTCAATATAAGAACTTTTACATGTTGCAAATGAACATGAAACAAAATAATGAATTCATCGAAAAAACTCTAATTGGAACCAAGTAAAATAACTTTTTTCATTTCAATTAAATTGATTTTGTTTTAAAAATATGGAGATTTTAATATATGATACATAAAAAAGGGCTATTATTATCAATGCGGAGTGTTATTTATAGAAAGCCTTTATATCCAAATAAAACAGAATACAAAAGTCTTTATTCCTTTTTTTCCCGACAGTAGACGGTCTGATTTGCTTATATCTATAATATAAGGATCGATTGAATGTACAAAAGGTTAAACATGTGATTGTTAATAAGGTCACTGAATTATTGATCGTATATTTTTAATACAATGCCACAATAAAAAGCTATTTTAAAAGCAAAAATCTCAATCGCCATTTTAGCATTCAGTATTATAATCAGTACGAAAATGGTTTAACAAAATATGCTTTTTAGAGCTCTCATATTATTTACTTATTTAAAATCACACACAAAAAAATTATGCTTATTTTTGTAGCTTAATTTAATTTAAAATTGTATAATCATGTAACGCTGGGAACGTTTTCAAAAATGTTCTCAGTTCAAAATTAAACAATTTGTGGCGTCGACATGCTGCAGATCAATCGTTTCTCAAAAAGTTTAAGCACCTATCAACGCCGTCTTAAACTTTTGTGGTTCCTTCTAGAACTTTAAGACTGCTTCCAAAATAAAGCTTTATTGCATTTGATAATAAAGGCTTGTTTTTAACTGTTTTAAAAATACCAAATCTTTCTTCAGTGAACTTTGTTTTTTTTGGTTTCTTATTTAAACAAACTAGTGAGCACTGAATAAGTGTTAGAGTTTCGCGTCATTAAAATGTTATATATAATTTAACAATACAATGAATTTATTTTTAGGTTCACTAGATATCCTGATGAAATTATTTTGAAGTATTATAATACTGTTATAAAAATATTTCTGCCCTTACTTATAGAATAGTGTAGAATAATGTCATTGTTGAAAATGACGATTACATAGACTATTTTGTCGGTCACCGTGACGGTTTCTCGGGACACAATTATTCACCCTAGCGCTGGCCGTTACACAGATATAAAAAACCGATATAAGACAAAAATCAAAACAACAAATTAAAAATATAATTAATTGAAATACTCGGTTTAGTGTTTATAAATTTTCTTACGTCAACAGTTCAATGATACTTTACCTAGGCCTTTACCTTCCTAGTACAGATTATATTAATATCTTATACCATGGCAACTTTAAGCGCTTTTAAATTATTTTTCCAATTACCCGCTATGAAGAAATATTGAAAGGTTCTTCAAGCTACGATCAACTCGCTCTTGCAGGGTCCACGTAAATTTAATAATAATTTCTTCCAGTAGCAGCAATGTAGCAAAAAGACCGTTTTAACTTTTGATGTAAGCAATAAATTTCATTGGAATTTTCAAATTTAGTTTACATCATTATAGGGAAAATTCATATTTACAATTTGTCAAAATAATCAAACAGTTTTGCTTGGGAATCTTGACAGCGATGTCATTTCGGCCGAAAAAATATTTAAATTTCTGAAAATCAGTAGTCACATCAAATTGTCATCCTTTTACACACCGAAACTTCACAATGTACGTATAATAAACTTAGATTTAATTCAGTCTTCTACATCCGGGACGGTTGTAATTTCTGTTAATAATGAATGAGACTGACATTCGTGTCCACCACATTTTTCCATCCGTAAACTTTGTATATACTAGAATTACAATTTGATCTCTGTGTATCGTAAAATCCACGGAAACTGACATTAAACCGACGGCAAATGTTTAAAAGTTACATTTTATATGAGAATGTTCGCCGTGGAAGAGTTTTAGGATGGAAAATGTTCAAATGGACAGTTGAAAAGGCTAGGTCACTTTGCGAGCTTTTCTTGGAAAAGTTTGGCCGGTCAGTACCTCTCTCCGAGTTGCGTTAATACTTTAAAGACACTATCGAAGCCATGTTCCTCTATCCTCGCACAAAAGTATTCTCGTCTTACCGTCACATCACTAGGGTTAACTGACATTTTAGTAAAATCAATTATTACCAGCAATCACGTTAATTTACATCAAACTGTTTTTTTTTAACAACGGACGCTATAAATAAACATTTAAAATGTTTTCTTTTCAAACAAAAAATTAGGTTAACATGATAATGATCGATCAACAGAGATTCTGTTTTGAAATTATAGAATCAACGTTTAAAGAGAAGCATTTCACTTCTTAATATATATGTTATATATGTTTCAGTTTGTTTAGAATTTTTACCAGGAATGATTTCTGTATGAACAATATATATATAAATTCATCTTTTGAATATTTTTTTATAATAAATCTTAATTAAGTAATTTAATAAATATAACATTTGTTTTTTCACAACAAGAAATTGAGTGTTACTTACATCTTCCAATAAAATATTTTTACAGATTTTCGAAAAGCCCTAAGCTTTTCAGTAGTATTCAAATCTTCGTTTAAGTACATTAAAGTAAAACATATTTTCACTGTCAACTGATGAAAAACGAATAATGATTATTTACTCTACTGGGAGAACAGTTAGAGATGGCTGAACCTATTCTATTTAGAAAGTCAAATTTATCTTCGTGAACATTCTAACATAAAATGGGTGATGGGAAATCAATTCTAATATAACTGATTTCCTAAAGAACTTTCATAATACAAGACTAGTTTTTAAATAAAATATGTATGTACTAGCTTTGTATAGATAATAATGAGTGTTTCCATTTGGACACTAGCCACTGTTGTCCAGTTTCACATTTTTGTGTTGTTATAATAAAAGGTGCATGTTGGTAAATAGTGTATCGAGTATTTTGTCTCAGTGTTACACTTTCAACTGAACTGCGATCTTACTTGACCGCATATTGGCAATATTCGACAAAGAGAGCGAATCGCATTAAAGTCCAGGCAGAACTCGTGCAGTCGTTTCGCTTGCACGTATCAAACGTACAAGTAATAAACTGTCTGCTCGTTTTATTGGGTCGAAAGTTGTGCAAGGCTGCCATTCCCGGCCTAGCTGTATTGCGCAGACACAGTACCGCGAAAGCAGCCATCCAATGCAGTTGAGACTAATCCAAAGGCATCCTGCTGCACCTACCTTTGTTTCATTAACTTCGCTAAACTTACTACATCGGTAGTTCTCTAATGTTTGCGTATTCAAATGGCAAAATACTATAAAGCGCGTAACTCCGATACAAAACATGACAATTTACATCGCGAAAATTTACCTTGAAATTTCAAACTTGCGACTATTTTTTATGCCATAAAACGAAAGATTGCTTCAAAAGTTGAACGTCATACAAACAAGTCATCGTCATGGGGTATTCAAATCGCACGTAAAAGTGCCTGTGTATTGGGCTGTCTAAAGAGCTATTTGTTATACAAAAAACCAAACGTTTTATTAAAGATAATGCGCAATGTTTAATTTTTAGTCTACCTTCTGCTTTATCCTTATAGTATATATATTGAAGGAAATCTACACAGTAGATTGTGTGGAATAAGAAAAGGTTTGTTCAGTTAAAAAAATCATCTTAAATTATGCTACCTTTTTTTCTTCGTCTCGAATGACGTCTTCAAAAAAATTTAAAAAATTGCTCATTTGAATAAGCTGTAACGTTGAATATATACATAGTAAATTGACATTTTTATTAACATCCTCTTAGTAGTTTCAGATGACTCTATCGCTAGAACTTAACAACTCTTTTCAAAGTAAGTAAAGTTGTAATTGAAAAGAGATAACAGAAACAAATCATCGCGTTGTCAGGTAAAGGCAAAATTGAAATGTTTCGTGAAACTTAAGTTAAAAATTCGAACAGAGGATCTCAATTCAAGCGCGTAATGTCGTAACAAATCGTTCCCATAAACAACCACAAGAAAAATAATGTATAAAACATTGTCAACTAATATTACTCACCGTTAGATCTTAGCAACAGAAAGGAGTGAACAAGAATAGCAATAATTATATTCTAGATGTTGTATGTTACAGTCATACCACCTTTTCTAATGTTGTAAATTTCCTTAGTCGTATTATCATTTGCACGTTATACAGTTACAATATACTTGTTGTAAATGTGTAGCTGAATTATGCTTTAGAACCTACTTCTTCTAATCTGAATTGTTTACGTACCTAATTTCGTTTACGGCAAGGTAAACTTTACGCTATTCTCTCACATATTAGCCAAATTAGCGAAAGATGTTGGATTGTACGTACAAACTCTCCCGTGATAATAGTAACATTATTGACTTACCAACATTTAGCGCTCTTAGTGTTGCCAAGATTATTTCATTAGCGCGGCTGAAAAATATATAACACTTTCAAAATGATGACTCTCGCGTTCCTGCAACGAATATTACTGAACAAGTCTTAATGCGGACATTGCGTGACGAGGTAATTGATTATTATTCACTTGAGGTATTTTTCTTATTTTATGTAATTGAATTTTTTACCAACAGGCGGCGTTGCGTGCTTCGGTAGCGGTCACTAGAGTCTGTCCGCTAAGTCAGGAAAACACACTTATGATAAATCATTTCACATTTTTAACCCCCGAAACAATCATTAGGAAATTGTTCTTTGTAAGGGCTGTATTTATTCATTAATTATAGACTTTACCTTTCTTTAATTGCTATACACCACATAAAAATTGAAATGCGAGCGCAATGACTGGTTTAAATGTATTATATTTAACTGTTTTTAATCGCAAAAAAACAAAAACATCAATTGATGAAATGTGGCTTTGTATTTAAAATGTTTGATATCGGTTGTTTTCATTTATTATCTAATCGACTATTACACTACCAATGGGCACTTAAAAAATCCATTTTTTGTTTGTGTCATTCGGCAAAGCCCTTTTATTAAACTATTTGAAGAAATAACGAAGTGAAATAAAAAAAAAACGAGACTTTGAATGCAGGATTAATTTCATGGTAAAACGAAAATAATCTATCGGTTTTTAGTATTTTGGTTTTTAGTATAAACTTACTTTACAATAATTTACTTACGAAAATAGAATTATTATCGTATCATAATATTTTTGGATACCTTATTTATGTCATCCTGTATTTGGTTATTGTATTGAAGGAAAAGATTTATTGTGCAGAATAATTGGGTCACCCTTTCTTTGAATATTTTCAAAATTGCTACCAGTATGTTGCTTATCCTATTTAGTTTTTAACCCTTTGCACTCGAATGCCGCCATATAGGCGGCATTGTAAACTTATCGTATTACTCGGATGCCGCCACAGTGGCGGCGTGTTTATAAAGTCATTTTTTGAATACTTTTAGCATTTTTAATATGTCGATTTCAACTAGATCACAATAACAGATCATTGGGGAGTCATTTTCTGACAAAAAACATAGTCAAAGATAGTCAGCTTGCGTAATATCAATAAGTGTTGTCATTGAAATGCATGGTGGATCCCGAGTGCGTACTTCAACTGTTCCTACAGAAGACCGTCTTGCAGATAAATTGCATATATTACGTTCAGGGACTAAGAACGACTGTGCAGTATGTTTAAATAGAAAAATTTCTGGTGGGAGATCGAAAACACGGCTGTTTTGCGAGACCTGCGTAAATAAGCCAGGATTACATGTTGGCGATTGCTTTGAGAAATACCATAAAATGAAGAAATACAAATAAAATAAAAATATGTACATTATATTCATAATATATCTATTTAACAGAAAAATGAATAAATATTTTTTTTTTTAAATTTTATATACATATTTTTTTATTACATTGATTAATCTAGCGAATTCGATTTTCGCAAAAAAACGCATCGAGTTGCTGGCAGGCACATACGAAAAAGTGCTCGAGTGCAAAAGGTTAAGGGCTGAACTATATTCTTTGTCATCAATATATAAATATAGAGTGCGACAAACATATGTCACTATTTTACATTAACATAAAAAACTATTTAAATTTATTATATTAGCAATTATATATTGACGTATTATTGATATAATTTATGATATCGCCTTAAGATGCTAGTTGGAATTTCAATATCAAATCTGACAGTCAAGAATCATGTCAGATCTGTTGCATCCGTGTGATAGAATGCCTGAAGATGCCGAAAGAAACCCGGATCATTAGTAACAAAACATGTGGAATCGAACAAAGTTGAAACAATTCAAATTTGATGTTGAAATTCCATCAAATTCAACCAACACCTTCAGAGATACCATAAATTATATTCTGTATGATTATTTCTCAAAAGTTGTTATTTTTAAACACTTTAAGCTTCACATTTTTTTCATAAAATACATATATCTTATACATCGATAAAGTTATAAAGCATTTCAAAAAGAAACTTTATGAGGCTTTAAAAAAGAACAGGTTATCAATCATCGATGTTATAGTAAAGTATTATATTTCATTTTTTTCGTCCAAATTAACTCAAAAATTTAACAATTCTTTTCCAAAAATGTATGTTTTTAAAGTAATTGGAATAAAATTAATAACAAAACGACTTTGCATAAGTATTCAACGATAACAAGACAGACATTCGGTTGTGAATTGACAATCTATCTTCGTTCCCCGATGAAGTATGTCTGTAGATTTTGTTTTTTTGAAATGTCTACGTAAAAAGCATTATTATTTAATATAAAAATTAAAAGAAAATATTCATGGAAGTAGTAACTATTAGTCAAACTTACTGCTATAACATCTTTGTTCATCCAAATTTCAATCATTTTTGTGACATTATGTATATGTTTCTATAATGTTCAATCATACGATCTTTTTATACACGTGTATATATTGCATGACTCACTGTACCACGGAACTAAAATGGCTTGCTTTTCATAACATAGAAAAAACTATAAATTTCTTTGATCTCCAAAATGGCTTTCAAAAACTATCAAAATTTTAACTAACCCTCCGGTGGTATAATAAGAAAGAATAAAGGTATTGATATTGAAGTTCATAAAAAAACTGTTACATAAAGGAACATCAAAAGAATATCGATTTAACGGTACGGTGAACATAGACCGACATCTCCAGTCCGTGCACGTCCCACTAATCGATATTTTCGTGGGCGAATCTTCAAGACGAAGAAATAATTCGGATTACAAAGAATCCTTTGAACATAGTAAATTATTGAATTTATATTCTCGTTCTTAAGTGATGGGGGTAGGTACTGGATCTCATAATTGTGACGTTGAAAGGAACTGCTCTGGTATCCGCAAGTATCTGATTATGTCTTTGAAGGCTTTGTTTTGCACAAAGAATGTTTTTTTACTTGCCAGCTGACCAGTGGAGAAATACTGATTAAATTAGGGTAATCATGCTAAGAGAGAAATACAATGTTTATTTTTTTGGTCATTATCTGGTTGTCTTTTTTTTGTATCACGTAATAATGGAAAATTTTGAAAATATTTTTCTTTTCAACTTTTACTACAGTAAAAAAATAACTATGCATCTCAAAACCAACGATTTAAAATTTGGAAAATACTGAATTACTTTTTTATAATAATTTATTTACTACTAAAAATCTGTGAATGCAACGTTTGGTATTACATATAATGAAGAAAAAAGATAATGAAAAAGAAATTGTCTCATATGATGATGTTGCATGAGTGCCGCAAACGTTTTCAAGACCTGATATCATATTTCTGTAATAAATGACCTTAGCTTATACGCGATTCATAAAACCATGAGATGAAATCTAAGCAATTAATTATGAAATCAAAAAATATGCTCCATTCTTCTTTTTACGTAATAAATAAAAGTGAAAATATTACGATAATTTTGTAATTAATCTATTCCTGCTATTATAAAAATTGTCATATTACAAGGAAACATTTTTTTACAATAAATAAACAAGTTTTCAGTATTTGTGAAATACGGTGGAACAAATTTTTGTAAAATTTCAAAACATTTTAACTAAAACAAAACAGTAAAAATTTCAAAGTTTTCAATTTAAAAATTTGAAATAATAATAACATTTAATAAAAAAAGTGTTAATGAAATTATTGTTTTCGTAGTCAATAACCTAAACGATTTCCACAGCAATTTTTTTTATGCAAAATATTTGGATGAATAATATTTTTTCAGTTCTACAAAATTATTTTTAACAAATATAGTTGATAGCTATTTCGGCTCACGCCATCGTCAGAACTAGTAATAGTAATTAAAATAGTAAATAAAATAGTAAATAAAATAAGAACTTTTTCACAGAATTATCGAACTAATAGTGAATTTACCATTTCGATGGGTATCGAGATTTTTGCGTGCAATTTTTACGGGTGAGTAATTTAAATTTAGAACGGTGATTTTCGTTATTCCATATTCAAAATAATAATGTGACCCCCATGAACTGTTAAGATCGGTTATAAAAATGAAATCGATTTGAATTTATAATCGCTGATCCCTTTGACGGTTTCAAACAAAAACTTATTTTTAGCACTTCATACAATGATTGCGATGTTTAAAGAAAAATCATTCTTTGTTCGAATAAATAAAATTCATTTTCAAGTACGTAAAATTTTTTCTCAGATGTTGGCAATTTCTTGTCGTTTAGATTTAACTTTTCTTCATTAAATAATCATGCAAAAATACATATTATTATTTTGGTAAAAATCGAGATTTTCTTTTTAAAATCTCATATATTAATATTAAACTAGTCGAATGGGATTACAAGAAAAATACCTGATTTCCGATAATTTATTTCTTTATACAATTGTTTAAATCAAAAAAATGTTTTGCTTAATTTCAATAAAATTCACTGTTGCTAAAATCAAAGCGCTATTAGTTTAACCAGGTGTAGCCAACTTTTAAAACTAACCGACGACCTATTAGTTTAATATGTAACGGCTAAATCTAGTCTGAAATATAAGATATATTTTAAAAGTTTTTAAATATTTTATATTATTATGAAAATAGAAAACATTCTCACGCTATTTTTTTGGTGTGTGTTGTGTGAATTTCGGAAAAACTACCGAACTCGAATACTCGCACTTAATATGTGCTTAGAAAAAAATCTAAAAGAATTGGTTAGAATATTTAACATTTTTCACGACATCAACAAATTCAGCATCGTATTGAAACATAATTTTCTTTAAAAAAATACTTGAATCAATATAATCATATAGGATACCATGCTTTTTGATATTTATCTCACAAGGTTGTGCTATTCTGAAATTCTCATTTTTTAGACTGTATGAAGCTCATTGAGAGCAAGCAGACTTAGAAAAATACATATTTACATATTATTTTTAACGGGTAAAAAAAGCTTAATAAGTAAGTAGCCACCAAGGCCGAACGTTGAATTTAAGCGGCTATTTTCATGAATTTTTATTACCGGGCACTTAGGACCATTAAATTTATCATAATGTGGTAAATTTTGAATATTAAATCTTTAAACGCAAATTAATATCTATTAAGAAGAACGCTTCAACGCCACACCGCCCAAAATATAAACGTCCTCAATCACAACGCAATAAAAAGCGAGAGGGGGATACCGTCAGCTTAATTAAGTGCTCGGCGAAGTTTTTAATGTTGTCATCATCGGAATACTTTTAAATGAAAAAATCCCCCCAATACACTTAATAAGAATCAGACGCCATTAAACGGTGGTCTTTTCTGCCGGCATTCGAACGGTAATGTCGCCAGTCAAAAGTAATTTAACGCACTAATCAAGATTACACACCCCCGCACACGTTATTAAATTTCATCCGGCGAAAAAAATCACTTAATAACTGCTGGGGAGGGGGATAATTTTACATTGCTTGCTTCTTCATCTGGAATGCACCTCGTCATAAATTTTCATGGTTAGCAGGGACTTTTCTCCGTCGACCGCGCTAAAGGTGCTCCAGAAATTTTATATTATCTTTTTGGATATTAATACCTCTCTCTCCGCTCGCCCGTTTTATTCTCGCCGCCGTCTTAAATGATTGTGCGCCCGAACCCCCCCCCCCCCCACCACAGTTTTCTTTTTGTGCGGTCTCCATAAGTCAAGGAAAATTTAATTTTACCGCATTCTCACAATAGTGTCCGTAAAAATGCTAAATTCTGATCATTCATCTCAAGTGGGCGGTATTTCTTAGTATTTTTTTTAATTACCATGCAAATGTCAGTAAAAAGTGTAGCCAAATTTAATTTGAACCTGCTGAACACCTTTTTGAGCACAAAAATTTATTAAGCAAACAGACCAAGCTATTATTATCGTAACTTACATGTTAAAAGCCTTTTTGAATTATATCATACGCTTTTTTTCAGTTCATTCGTTCTACATCTCTTAAAATATCTGTTAAATGAATGTTTGATCAAATATGTAATAACTATTAATATGGGTGTATATCTATTATCCCTTTAAGTTAATTAACTACATATTTACTAACAACGAATAGCATTCACATTTCAAACAACAACCTATCAGTAAAACATAACGTCATTTGTCCACACGAATTAAATGAATCAGTTTTGTTTATTTTCAAATATTACTATAAAATACTTTTATTTTGAAATATTTAATTTATTGCGTGTAGGTACGACTTTTTCGAGTACCCAGTTTTTTTATAAAAATTTTCTAACAGAAAAATACACTTATAAAACATTTATACAAATCCTCTCCGATTATAATTATCAAAAGAATTGAATTGTCGACGTGGTTCATTTGAAATTATCCAATGACATAAAAGGTTCGAATTCACTGCCTTAAATTAATATCCGTATTTTTTTCAGTACTTAAAATGAATATGTTTATCCAACCGAAAATAATACGAACGACTTGTCTTGTCATCCAACTCATAAAGTCTTTCTATTGGATTTGAAGACGGTTCTTTTCTTTGGATCTGAGCGCTGTTTATTCGTCTTCCCTTTGTGCCAGTAATAAGCGTATAAAGATGTAATCCAAATGACAATCAAAGAAAAGGTTTCCTCTTTTGGCTTCATCCAAATGCACGTCAGCGTCTTGTCAAATTTCAGACGATTAAATAAGATGACATGGGGCGTATAATGGGTAATCAATCTCATTTATAAGATGTTATATTCGCTCATTGTGTTACCAGCGTAATCAAATAATGAAATTTCATGAAAACTTTTCATTATAATAAAAATGTTCGTTTTTGAAATTTTACGTTTTATTATACCAAATTGGTTCTTTAATTACAATTTTTATAACAATATAATTATAGCATATCCTATTATAACAATAAAAAAAATATAGCCGTGTAATTCATTTGCCGTTTTTCTCACTCGCTGCCTATCAGAAATTTAATTTCTGAATATATTTAACAATTCAACATTTTTTTTTCTTCATACTGATTTTGTGACTTATTTAATTTTATATTCAAATCGATATCCATATGGAATTCTAAATCGAAAAAATATTTATTTCTTTATCAATGTATATATTATTTCTATAATACTTAGCAGTACCCTTAAATAAGTCTCACTAACCACTAGCAGTCTTTTATTGTTTTTGAATTATATCTGAACTATTTATTGCTTCCATATAGCTTGCTATTAAATAATTTTTAAAAATTTAGGTACACATCGCTATCTCACTAATACATGTTTTCTATAATTATTATAGCCAAATATTTTATGGTTTTAAAAATCGACATAAATAAATTTGATGAACGAAATAGTTCTAATAGATGGGATATACAATAGTATATAAAGGTGTTTCTTAAACGTTTTCATTGTCCAACCTTCTTATTCTTCAATATTAGTATTTATAAATAAATATGTTTTGTTAAGAGGAGCTTTTCATACCAACGTGAACTTAACACTACTATAAGAAATGGGTTTGAAATCCGACTTAAAGTATAATGGTATTAAATTTTTGGAAAGAAAAACGATAATTTAATATTTTTACAATATTATAAAAACTATATTATAAAAACGCAGCGCGATTTTTTTGAATATATCAGTACACGTTTGTTATTTTTGCAATTTTTCTATCCAGGCACTGAATTTTTAACTCACTAGCAACCGTTTCATTGCTTTCATATAAATATATATTGTAGTTTTACATTTTATTTTATTTAAATTTTGTATGTTATTTCCAAACGATATCATTTTTTATTGGGTGATTTAATATATACTCAAAAAGTAGAATCTGATAATATTACGATCAAAAAATTTAATTTCAAAGATGATAAGTTATTCTAAATGATAGATGTATTATAATATTATTGTTTTTTTTAACTAAAATGCCGTGTTTTCTAAAAATCTTCTGCTATGGCATTGTATATTTTTTAAACAGATAGCAAACTGCAAGAATATTCGCAGTAGTAGAAACCATCGCTTTTAAATCGTTAAGGAAGTCAATAAACGTTAAATATTTAGCTTATAAACCGTATGCTTCAATCTATTGATTGAATTGGCATTTACTTGGTAGAATTCTATTATAACTTCAATCTGATGACAACATAGGTCAAAACAGCAATCAACTATAAACTTTATAAATTTTGTATATCTAAAACACATTGCTATATTAACACGTTATTACATTTCAAGTTTTCGTGTACTAAGCCAACAATCTATTTATTCCTGTAATCAAATAACTCAAATCGTTCATATGCATATATTGAGAGCCACGAATATTTTTTTGACACTGTTCAATATTTATAAATCAGCAAGTTTCAACAAATTATCTTATAATACTATAGTTCTGCGCAAAATTTTACTCAACGTGGATATGCGAACACTTAAAGCTTTCAGCAAGCGATCCTCAATGTTTTTCAATTTATCATTTGAATGCCGCAACCCCGTGTCAGATTGAGTGGTTAACTTTTAACTTTGTGAATTTCTTATTTAAATTATAGCATTGGAAAGTATACAGTGCGTCTACTTAACGAAAACTGACATTTTATTAAAACATCCAAGGATTTGTAATCAAACAGGAGCCGAGAACTCTGAAAACGCTACTTCGCTTATTACGAATTATGTTTGTTGTGCGAAGTCTTGAATCGTGAAATCGATTTATCATAATTAAGTTGTAGCAACTTTATAAGTACAAATTTCTTAGGGACAAAAATAAATTATGAAGAGATTCAGATCCTTTGTTACGAATACAGCTTGATTTGATTCTGAGTAAACTCATTATTTATCTTTGCTAATCAACATCCACTTCTCCCAAAGTTGAGAGGCAAAATCTATCAGGGTCTGAAAAATAACTAACATGAATAATCGTCTGTTCAAATGTTCTATTGAGGAAAAAAGTTATTCGCGTTAGTAATAGTGGGTTTTTTGAGAAAGCAAACCACTCAAGTAGATTTATTTAAGTCAATACACGCGAGTATAATGAACTAATTATGATTAGCGAAACCGGTCCTTTTTATCATATTATGAAATTTTGCAAATGGTACTTAAAAAACACTTCATTGATAACTATATATTTTAAAAATAATCTTGTTTATATAAACGGAAATAATTTGAAGTTTTTTTTATCTAAACTTAAGACTTCAATATTCTGTATGTTACATGGAAGAAAGGTTTTGTGTTTGATCCGATAGTCTGTACATATGTAGAAAAACACCCTAATATAATGGATGAGACATCCAACTTAAACTTTTTTTTAACTTTAAAAAACATTCAATTTGTCAGTTGTTGTACGATGATAGGATTATAACATCGTTTTTAAGGAAGAAAATCATTTAACTTTCATGTCTGTTTACGGTCGGTACAAGCTAAATCTGCTGCAACTGTGTAATCACGTGATAATATTACCCATAACATCTCCGTCAAATACTTTGTTGACATAAGCATTTTTTTCAAAAATAAAACTTTTATTTAAATGCGGTTTTAATGGTTATCGAAGTTATCGCATGGCTGTCGTAGTAACTTTATTAAAATATGAAAAAATATTGCTGCTTATAACCTATTTTTTTCTTAGCATTCTGGTAATTGTCAAAGGCTCAAGCAAACATTAGTGGAGTAAGAAAGCTAAGCGGTTTCAGATAATTGTGGCAAAATTATATACGTATTTGTTATATTACTAAAATGTTATTATATACATAATATTACATAATTTTATTATTACACATAATATACATTAGAAACCAAATATTAACATGCCAAATATTTTATTAATAAGTTTTTATTTAAATTTCTGATAATAAAATATATCGAATGGTATCTTTCATGGTAAACCATGAGATAAATTGTTATTTTATTTACTTGGTTTACCAATATAAGTAATGACCATTAAATCTTACATATGCTATTTTTTGATAAGCTGTTATGATGTGTCTCGCGACAAAAATATTACCATCGGGAAATAAAATGTTTGTTTTTTGTTTTGAAATTTTTGATTATGTCAAAAAAAAAACTTTTTCTTTTAATGAATTTTTAATAAATTGCAATGTTGCAGTTTACTTCAGTGTAAGTGAAATCAAATTGGTGTAATATCTCATTTCAACAAATAACTACGATAAACAACACAATGAAACTTATGCAGTAATTACAACTATATTATTGAAAATAAATCAAATATGGCAAGGCGAGGTCAACGTTACATTTTATTGCATCAGTATAAATCCTATATCAAACACTACAGGATAGAAATTCAATTGAGTTTAATATTCACTTTGATTATATATTATTTTTTGTTTTCCAAATTTACGGTCCGCAATAATATTAATATTAAAACCAAACTTAGTACTTAGAAAGATCCGATAGCACAACTTTTGATGTAGCCCTCCGTTTTATATTTAATCCGCCGACCTTTGTGGTCGAGGGCTACGAATTAAACGATTTTCCGACCTGCGAAGGGTTTATAAAAATATTACTCGAGTCCCTAACAATATTCGGTCTTATTTAAAATTTGAGATTTACAACGCGGAGTCACGCTATGTGGTAATTTATCTGATTTGACATCACGACAACGTCGGTATAGATGACATAAATTATTTCTCTTTCCAGGTACCCCATTCGGCCCCTTCCCAAAACATTCATTCTTTCGTAAATTTAATCACTGCGTATCACTGTGGAAAGAATGGCATTAATATTTCAGCGTTATACAGCGCGAGTACGCATGTCATAATTTCGTATCAGTACCTGATGTATCCGCATGCCTGGTTACGGAATAAATTTCGAAGGCCGCCCTTGTTGGAAAACCATTATTAATTTCGCTTTTGATGGCTTTTATATCATTGTATAATTTAATTATGTTCATAAAAGAAACCTCAAAAATTTGTGCTTCTTTCTGAGAGGTATAAGGAAAATAAATACATCCATTATTTCTTAATTTACTACATTGTTCCAGTCCTTGACAACAAAAAAACTCGTCAAACAAATCGATTAAAATAACCTTATTTTTTTTTTCATTTTTCATTAAAAATTCTGTATTCTTTTCAGGTCAATCAATGCTACAATTAACTCAAAAAAATATTTATTATAAAATTTCTTGATTGAATTGGCATTCACTTGGTAGAACTCCATTATAACACGGTGAAAAAATAGCAATGTATTTTAGTTCTACAAAATTATTTTTAACAAATATAGTTGATAGCTATTTCGGCTCACGCCATCTTCAGAACTATATATCTCCAATGAGACTGAAAGAAATAGCAATGTATTTTAGTTCTACAAAATTAATTTATAGTTCTGACGATGGCGTGAGCCGAAATAGCTATCAACTATATTTGTTGAAAATAATTTTGTAGAACTAAAATACATTGCTATTTTTTCACCGTGTTATAAAATTTCTCCTTAATAAATATTTATCACTAAACCCTTATATTTTTAATAAACATTTCGATCAGCATGAAATTTCATCTCATCAGTAGAAAATACGATGAACAAAACTGTTCTTGATCATTTCATAAAATTCTGATTCAAGAATAAAAAATACTTCTTTTCCACCTAAGAGAAAATCAACTTAACCACCAAATATCACAGTATCAATGATTACCAAATTTGAAGACATTTTTTAACTATTCAATTAATATATATATTTCTATATACTATTTAAAAATTGAATGCGCATTCTTCAGAAATAGTATCCCCCTACACATTCTAGACATAAATATTTATGTAAATAATACACATTAAAGGTGCATATCATTTTCACTCGATCGCAAGATCGTATTCCCAAGTGCCCCCTTTTTATAAAAAAACATTTCATTGATCAAAGTGCGCTCTCGAAGAAATCATTAAACATTTCTGTAAATATATCCGCCATTATTATTCCAACTGGAATAAATTGACTGAAATATACGAATCTATAATAGCTCTTTTTTTACCATAAAGCGAATATATTTATTTACTTATTCAAAAACGCACGATTCAATTCAACGAAACGGTAAAATTTATCAAAAATATACGCGTGTATTTATATGATATACACAAACTT
This sequence comes from Himalopsyche japonica, assembly GCA_028555115.1. Classification (NCBI taxonomy): domain Eukaryota; kingdom Metazoa; phylum Arthropoda; class Insecta; order Trichoptera; family Rhyacophilidae; genus Himalopsyche; species Himalopsyche japonica. Next base: position 1,546,685 of record JAHFWJ010000061.1, read on the forward strand.
CACTCTAGCATGGTATTTCAAACTATTTTTTCAAAAATATATTTTTATAGTAAGGTGTCAAAGATACACAATGATTTCTTAATAAATCTTTCAAATATACATTTTTTATAAATAAATAAATCAAACAAAATTTTAGTACTTAAAAACACAACATTCATTTCAAAGAAACGATTTTTTGTATATATTATAATATGTTACTAATTTGATTGCAGACGCAAGTTCAGGCCGCAACGGCAATATTTCAACACATCTATAATGATAATATATTATTTATAATAAACAAAATTTCGTCAGTAGTGTTATAAACATTTAAACTTCTTAGAAAAATCGTTTGTTCTTTTGTTTTTTTTTAAGAACTTAAACGACAAACACAAGTTTTTGAAAAGGAATGATGGAACTTTTTTTATTTTATTCAAATCATTTTTTGCTAGCTAATATGCACAGTTATCAGAAGACATTATGTTGTATCGAACCGTAAATTTTTATTATCTACAGCATTACAGGAAAAAAACTTTTTCTTCGGTTATTATAAAGACGAAGGTATAATCAGTATTGCCATAATAAAATACCTTTTTAAGAATAAAATGCGATTCTTATTTCAAACAACCGAAAAGTTATATTATTTATTATTTTGTGGTCCTTCATTTTAGACATTGTAAGTATATTTACTGAAGCGGGGCGCCGTTGAGATTAGTCTGTCATTCTGGTCACGTCTCACTAACTAGGTCACCTGAGAGGAAGTTTTCAAACGTTTGCGATTTTACAGAGAAATATTATTTGTCTTTTTAACAGCATTTCAAAAATGTAATTTTTATTTCGTCTTGCGTAAAATAATTTAACGAGTCAAAAGAGATTATTACATTTATTTGCAAAGTTAAAATGCTAATAAGTCTTATGTTTTAGACTTCGCAACAGTACCAATCAATTTTATTATAAAGCTTTTTGTAAGGAAGCTAGAGATCCTGGCGGCGGCCTATTGCAACTATTCACCCTACGAGTCCCCACTCGTGTTGAAAATACATTTTCTTCAGTTAATTGAATGTGTTTTCATACTTTAAATTTTACATAATAATCAAATTTAAATTCAGAACCAAATGTGAATGATTTGAAATAATAAACGCGTCCTTCAATCTACATTTTTATTATTTTCTAAATGATTGATACACATTTGTATGATTATTATTTTTATGAAATTTTTAAGCATATTTTTATGAAGGTTGTTTTACTATGATAAAATTAAACGGGGAATCTATATATTCTTTCATAGTATTATTCAACCTAGTAACTAACGAGACTTCAATTTATTTTATGAATCATATTTTCAATTTCATATGAAAATCATAACCTATTGTATTAATTGAAATAATGAAAACACATTTTAATGCTTTATCTAATATTTTCTTTTTACAATCAGGACCGGTTTTTATAAATATAACGCCTTCTGCCGTACGGTAACAGTTAACTCCTTAAAAGCGAAGTAGTATTAATTTCTGCTGATTACAAATAAAAAGGATATATCTTAAAAATGGCAATCTTCTAACCATTTCAAAAATTATCTTTTGAAATAAAGTAAACGAAAGATTTTAAAAATTAAGCATCTTACTGGTATTTTTCGATTCTAGTACAAATAATATTTTTTATCAATATTTCAATTTTCTTTCTTATCTCGTAATATTTTAATATTAGTAGACACACTTTTCAAACAGATTTGTTTTCATAATTGTATAATATTGATATCATAAATTAAATTATTTTTTTAGTTTATAACAATAAAGTCATGTAGCCTAGGCTAGAGTGTATTTTCACGTATTTTTGCTCAAATGCATCGACGTCTATAATGCGTACTTTCTTTCACATTCACCAGATACTAAAAATTAAGAGAGATTCTAGTCTTACTAAATCAGATCTCGTCAATTATTATGTTGTAGAAGAATCATTTAGTTTATATATTTCTTCTTTTTCTTAAGTATTATAGTACACGGATTATCAATCGGTCTCGTGTAGCTCTGTAAAGGGCTGATTAATACAAATTCGGTTTTTATAAGTAATGCTTTATGGATGGCGTTTGCGCAACAGGGGCTGTATAAAAATAACTGGTGGAAGTGGAAAAGGCAATTCGTATATGAATATTATTTTACTTGCTGGATGCTGTATGTTTTAAACATCTGATACGGAATATAACTATAATATTATTGAACCTTTCTTAGCATCTTTTTCTATAGTTAATCTCACTAAAAAAGAGAATTTGATCCATTACACGGCAACCAGTTCTCGTGAAACTACTTTGGTTTTGATATTTCGTTAGGATTCTACATGCTTCATATTGGAGCCGATGTGGTTTATCAAAAATGGATATAAAGAAATTAATCCAAAAGTCACAATCGATCGGCTAAGCCAATTTTAATATTGAATATTGAAAATGGTTTCTGATTAAAAGCTGTCAACTGTGAAACTCCCTTGATATCTCTCGCATTTCAACTAGACCAATAATTGTTTTGATAACATAGAATTCTCCATACAATAAAATCAAAGCTACTCAAATATATTGCTTCATCCTTTCCAAGAAGCTCTAAAATCGAATGAATTTAGAGAATGTGTCGCATGAAATACTCATATGACCTTCAGCCATTGAATAGTAATGAAACCATTTAGTTTTTCTCGCCAAATTTGTACATATTCGTTCGCCACAGCTCTCCAAGCTTAAGTGTAGTAATTTAGAGCTGTAAACGATTCCATATGTTCTACAGGATGAACACCAATCCGACCGTATTAATTAATTGTCTGCTTCTCATTTTTAAAATAGCCAAATGATCCAAAACTTAGGGGCGAATATTGAAGTCATATGGCGAAAACTTTGCACGATTACGATATTTAACAGTCACAGTCTTACTTAAAATACTATCGTGAGTGAAAGCAAGTATTTTTCAGAAAGCTAAGCGAGCTCCAAAGGAAAAAAAATATAGCAAAACTCGACTACTTATTAAGCAAAAATCTCCCAAAAGTCACCTGAGATAACCAATCTTCAGCCTCTCCGTCATTTTATTGGTAACTCTACGACCGATCCGCTTACATCGTTAATGTACGCCTGTAGTCCAAAATATCATTTGTTTCAGCCTCAAGCCATAATCTAAAATGTTTCATTAAATATGAAAAATCTGCGTTTGTGAACAAAATATGCAGTAGCAAAGGAATATGATCTGAATAGTCACTGACAGAATTTTTACAAATGTCTTCCCGAAGATTAATTTTCCACCCTACGAAAGAAGACTGCCTTTTGTGCAAGTTTTTATGGAAGCATCTACAATAGCGGGCAAGCGGTTTTCTTATTTAAAATAAGCAACTCTCAACATAAAATTGATTAAAATTGATAAAATTATTTAACTATTAAATTAAAAATAATATTATGTTTATCTCGTATAGTCAAATATCATTATTTTTCATAACTTTTACTCTGCAACCCATGAAAAATCCATCAAAATTACAACTATGATATTGAGACAACTTCACGGGGATAGCCCCACTGTCAACCGGGGAATTTTTAAAAGTTAACTTGCCCTAACAAGAGCTAACGAGAGTTCTCCTCTTGGTTTCATGGTGTCAATAAAAGTCCCCCTATCAGCAGTCATTTTCAACACTTCACCTATTTCACAATTCCCAGAATATTTTCATAACTTAGTTGTGACATACAACTAAAAATCCCCTGAACCTTAACTATAAAAGAAGAACTGCAAAGCATTTTTATGAAAAATTTTGCTGAAAATATATCTATAAGAGTGGTGACAGGCCTGTAGAACTAAAATCGTGGTCTTTTCAATCGCCACCTTCTGAAAGATAACTAAAATGGTGGATGTGTCATACCACTTTTAAAGGATTTTTCTATAAGGAGGCTTATTTTTTTAAGATTACAGCAGCCATATTGTTAAAGTGACATCTGTCAAATTTGCTTTCAATTGTTTAATAGAGTACTACAAATAACCATAAGTCATATAGCGTTGAACATTATTAAATTTGGATGGAAATTCTGCATGAGTGATTTGAGCGCATACTTATCTCGCGCGGCAGTGATGTGGACTGGCCTCCGATGTCGTGCGATTTAATGTATTCAGACTTTTTTCCAATCTAATTTATTTAAATCACAAGTCTTTGCAAATAAACTGTCAACAATTGACGCCCTCAAAGTAACATAGCAAACGCCATTCACCAAAATTCATTGAAAATTAAACCTCCGAAATACGTACCATCAAGCAAAGACGGACATTTGACCAATGTTTTATACCACACTTAAATTCTATAAAATATATTTTCAAAGGAAAACAAAAATTGAGTGGATATCTCACACACAACTTGTTTCATCTACATTTTAACAATTTTTTAGCGTTCCTATTGATAGACTTTTTATATGAAGGATCAAGATAACGCACTAGAACGGAATTAACAACGCATCCCTGTAGATATTTCTGATGAGGTCATTTTGAGTGAGTGCAAACTTTAAAAAGGCTTATAGAGTGAGTATTAACACTACTATGAAATCAGAAATGAAAAATAACTTTCTATCTTTTTTCTTATAACTTAAGTGGGACAGTGCTACAATTGCGAAGGTTTTGGCCATTTAGCATACTGTTATATTATTACACAGGCGTGCTTTATGAAATGTGTGGGTGACAATTATACGCGCAAGTGTACGTTCACTAAGTGAGTGCACCCACCTGATATTGTAAAATTTCTTTCATTTGAATAAATTAACTTTTTTCCTTGTGTTTAATAAACGGATATCTATACATTTATATATATATATATATAATATGACGTTATCCGACTATTGTTAATGGAACATTATTTTTTTATCTATAATTTATCAATATTGTTCTTCTGTTTTTCATAAATTTTAGGAAATAACGGTTAAAAATAATTATAATTTTATGCACAACCTGTAGATTACAAGTAGCAAATCAGCCTTGTCACTTGCCTAAACATAAGTAGACGTGACACCGTTAATCCCGCTCGACTCAGTCAGTGTCTACGTCTACGTTTCTACGTTTGTCTTGTAGCTCGTAGTCTGCCCATGTATGGTAAACTTGAATAAAATGAACGCTTTACCACACGTCCTTGTATAAATTTTAATCTGTTTACTTTGACTGAGGCGTTTCTACCCTAAAAATAAAAGGAGAATTTTTAGTATTGCAAAGGCTAGAATTGCTTTCAAATGGAAATGTATCCAATACAGTTGATTTCCATATTATTGTTACAACAGAATTCGTTTTCTTTTGTTTTACAATTGGACAGATAAATATTTTAAAATGAAGATATTTGTAGCATCATTAATATTTCATTTCAATATGGTAATCAAAAATATATACAGTACTTCATTGTATAATATTTGATAACTCAGAAGATAAATTTAAAAAAAAAATACATTTATTTATGATCGTGCATTACAAAATCACTAGGTACATATTATCAAAACTTATATTAAACATAATTTTTCTGCACTTTTTAAAAATTATACAACGGCAGCAAATTCGCTGTTATTTAACTATGTATTGCTTTTTACATTTAACAATGCAAAATTCATAATAGTATACAAATCATAAACGATATAATGTTATTTCCTGATTCTAGCTTAACAAATATTGTTTTACACAAACTGGTGTATTTGCTTTATACATATGTAAAACAATAATCTTTTGGTAAGGTGCATAACAAAAGCTTTGACTTAGATTTTAGTCGGTGATGGATTGATATTGAGAAATCAGGAAAAGGGGAGCGAAGTGAAAATATCTGTAACGGAAAACGTTGACATTCATTTTATTTGAATATTTTTTTATTCGCTAAGAAAACATTTGACGGCAACCGCACGATAAATCTCGCGATACAGTTACTACTCCTAAAATCATATTTATTTTCCAACGAAATGTCGATACAGCTCTTGAGAAAATATTCGACGTGAAATTTATTGCTTTGTAATATTTATGCAAATATTTTATCGACGACATTCCGGCGAGGGTTTCGTTTTAAAATTCGTAAGCGATATTTCAAAAACTTTATTTTAGTTAGTATTCGATTTCGTTTCTCGGGCGTCTAATTTGAATAAATATTCGAGTGATCCCTCGCGAAAAAAAAACATGGCCGATCAAACCATCCGCACCGTTATTTTTTCGCAGATTTTATTATCGTAATGACTTGTGACTTTATTTCTTTGTGTGAAAGAGATTAATTAACGATTAAACACCAACTTCAATGACATATATTGTATATACAACATTCAATTGAGGGGATTGACTTCTTTTATGTCCCTGTCGTGCGAAAAGTGAATCCCCAACATTTTTTGCATACTTATTTATTTCTTGTAAAACCTTTTTCTTTAATATAGATATAAAAAAAAAGCAATTTTTTTGAATTTGATTATTACAAAAACATGATTGATATCTTACTTCTTCATTCATCTTAGAACAAATGTTAAGATTTAATTACTTTTTTATTTGAACTAATTCTTATTTAAATTAAACAAATCTCCACATTTGCCATACTATGTAAAAAAAACCCAACCGATTTAATATTAATGATATATCATTTAAACTATATCTATTATATATAGTTTTCTTTTATAAACACTTTTCAAATTATGGAAATGGTATATTATATTATGGGTTTTCTAACGTTTAAAAAAGGCTTTATTATTATATAAAAAAGTTTATCTTAGTGAGACTCTACATTGGTGAGAAAAAAATATTTGTTTTACAAAGCTTCATTTAATAATAAAATCTTGCAATCAATTCCAAATCAAGTTATTTGATTGAGTTATTGATTTCAAATAATATTATTTATTTTTTGGCTTGTGACACCCAACGGTGGAGTACAAATGATATCATTAAAAGTTTTCAATGCCTTAATCAGTTTATGAAAGTGAAATGCAATACTTTTATTTGAAAACTTGATTCAAAATATACAATCTTAGAGGCAACCTGACTATTTTGCTACATTTAACAGTCGCTATTTATAAAGTCGGAAAAAAATCTTAAATTATATGTATTATTCATAAAATACGTCGATCCTTTACATCAACTCGCAATTGTTATTTTTCGTTAATACTGTTTAGTTAATTTGAAGTACCTTACACCGTTCTGATTAACCCATCCATGAAGCTATTGTTCGATTCCTTGCTGTAACGCGTACACCCTGTATGGTGGTGTGTACATCGTTACTTCGGTTGCAATGGTCACCGACTTGGGCTCCATTATGTATGTTTTGAAGGCTTGGATATTTGAGATGCTTAAATACAATTCAGCCAATAACATAACATAACAGAATAATGCATCGAGAATGATTAGCTGTCAACTGGCTTTGTCATTGTCTTAATCTTTTATCCGTACTAACTCAGAGAAAAAATCAAGAGCGCCTCATTGATTTTTTTTTCATAGGTAAAAACTAGTGTTGAGATAAATTTATCGAACGAAAATGGTTCCAAAAAAAGTTTGAGATTTAAAAAAATGTTTTGAAGCACTATCCAAGTCTGATTTATTTTTTCGAAAAAAGTATCAAAACATTTAATATCTCAAATTATTTTATCTTTTCTGAAAAATTTAAATTAATGCAATCTGCAATATTATATTTAAAAAAGATATTTGCATGTTTCATGTTTTTTATTCTTCTCGTGAACATTCACTAATAATTGTGAATATTTGTGACATAATTTAATTGTTATCATCCAAAAATTACTCAATTGAATTGTGATTCAAATATAACTAAAAAAGTTATGGATTGTATACATTTTTTTTCATATTATATGAGTAATATTTTATAATTTTTTCATGGTATAAGCCTTGGCAAAATTTATTTTTCTTCTCATGAAGTCAACCATCGTCAACTTTCCATCTTTCAAACTTCAATCCCAATTTGCGAAAAAATGTGTTGACATTTTACAATATGCCGCAACCAATTTCTTGTCTTTTTCCATCATAAGCCGACGCTTCCCTAACACCCTGTAAAGTGCGTAAATCTCGGAAACGATCGTAATCCTAATAAGTTGCGCGAGAATCTATCGATAACTAATTCAGGACACGGACGCCTAAAATATCGCTGTTGTTTCCGCAGTGAAAGCATCATAATAAAAAAAAGCGTTCTGAGCGTTTTGGCTGAGAAGACATGCGGCGTTTCGCGCAGCGGCGAATGTGATAATTGCTCCCCGCGGTGGCGTTTGTTCACCAAACCCCGTAAAGTTTTATGATAGAGGCGAGCTTCGCAGTATCAGACTTACGCCTCGTCCCGTTTCCCGCAATGAATCTTTCCCGGCTTAGTATTTTGATAACGGCTTATGCCATGTTTTAATGCGCTCTTTATGTCAAACATGCTCCGCGCGCCTGACGAGAAATTCATAATTTTGTTATCGCGCTCCACCCGATCCGGCATTCGACGCACATTATGCATTCTAGGCTAAATACAACACACATTCTGCATTCCGGAAGCTACCATTAAAAACAACTTTAATTCACAGTATACCATACAGTTTTCCAGACAAACTTTTAGAGTAAGTATTAATAGTATTCTATTTTTATACATAGTTCGAGGTCATACAGATAAAAATCAAATCATTGACGTCTTACCAATTCTAAAATCACCTACTTACGTAAGATACTCACCCAATTTAAATCAGTTTATTGTTGGCATCAATTTCAATTTGTATCAAAGAAAGCTTGGACTTCATCTTCTTGGTGTTCAAAGTTTCAAATTTCTTTGACTAAGAAATTTGAGACTCTGACCCTTGACGATTTACAAAAACCTAACTGGCAATAACAAACACTTTTATTGTTCAAAAAAAAGGAATATGGATAGCAGCCAAGCATTTAACAAATTCTTCAAAAAATATGATTAGATAAACATATTCTTATGTAGAATAAAAATGGTCATTGTATTATATTACTGTTTACTTATTGGATTATTACTAAAAGTTGATCTAATGATAAGCAAGAATGATTTAATCAAATCAACTATTGAAGCATGTATTGATATTATTACTAGATTTATTTAACCGAACCGATTTTGAATTTTTGTCATTAATAAGCAACAATATTGTATCTTATATTATATAACTCGTTTAAATAATATGATTACTTTAGTTCTTTGAAGCGTAGAGTATTTAAATGTTTTTGTATGTTCTCTGCGCTACTCTTTTAAAAGTAATAGGTAAACCATCTTAAATATAAAAATAAATTTGAATAATAAATCATTATGAAGTATAAATTTATCACCACAAAAATTTTATTTTTGTATACCAAACGCATGCTGAAATTGTTCACTAACATTCCCATTATCTTCAGATATATAAGACACTTCAAACAAAAACGATAAATTTTTCATGCTCCTGTAATATTTTATACCATTTGAATCTAGTCGATAGTTCAGACGTCGTTGGCAATAGATTCACTGTATAGGGAACTTAAATCCCCAACGAATGAAATGCAGATAGTTAATATTCGAGTCAAAATATAGGTATCTCCGCGAATAGATGGTTTTATCAATGTTTTAAAAACAAAATGTAATAAAACTTTGGTCCACCATTTGCTTCAACAGTAAAAATTGGAATAAAATTTCAATTTAAAATCAACAACTGCATTCATAAAATAATAATTTTAATGCATAACCTTGCTTCCTTTTATGTTAAACGTCAGGCAAATTACTAAAGGTAATTTTGAAAATTTGCATAAATTATTCTTTTTAACATTTAATCTCTTCTGGCTCTGAATTTTCGTTCCTTAATGTGTAATTCAAGAAGTAAATCACCCCCCAAGATCAATTCTAAACAGTTTTTGCGCATACTAATTAGATATGATTTTTTGCAATCTTTCAAAATTTTTCAAAATAATCACTTTGAGTGCAATGGAAGCAACAGATACGCTAGGGTGAGGTATAGATAAGGAACCGAAAAATATTATTGACCAAATAGAATAAGTACCGAGCTTCTTCGAATATAAAACGAAACCAGTTTTTAGACGCACCCTTATTTTCAAATACCAATAATTTCAACTTAACGAAACCTTATTTCGAAGTCACACGTCAATTTAAATCATTTTGAGTCGACTATGGTTTGATTCAAAAGTTCTGACGTTTCTTTATGATGCTATCAAAAATAAAGCTTTTCTCTTAGCATATTATGATATTTGGAAACTTTTTTGTATGAAAGGCGCTTTTTTCTTTCTTTATAATGAGTTTTAGTTTGGTCAACAAACAGGCTAAGCCCGTTATATTTTTTGATGGGTATTATTGATAATAAAATGTATAATTTTCCCGATTGTAATAATCAAAGATATTGACGGTGCGTATAGATAAAAAAAACATATATATAAATATGATATATTATATATAAAGATGGATAACAAAATTCTAATTGACCCTTTTTTTCAGTAACTACCAACCAAGGACTGATAATATTTTGAATTTTGATAATGACAAGTTAAGTGTCATATTTAAATCCTGAATATAAAGTTGGTTACGTTGAACATGGAAGTCGGCTGAAAGCTCGTGGTTAGGTACATTCTTTGTATTGGCATAGATTTGCGGCTTAACTTTCAAATTCCTAATAAACTGACAGCCAAATAAGTGAACAGTGTCTCAATATGTGTTTCTTTGACTGCAAAGTAAAATATAAATATTTTTTAATCCATGAGATGAAAAGTGGTTGGGTCGTTTAACACAATTTAACACAAAAGGACACAGGCAAAACAGTGAAAATTACCTGTAGCCACTTGAAGGCCGATCCTTATAAAACACTTAATACGAAGTGCTTGATGCGATTACACACTTATTTTATATTGCGCTCTGAAATGTAAGTCAAAAATTTGTAGCACTACTTTATTGTGGACAGTTGTTAAAAATATTTTTTCAACAAAAACCGAAGACAGATAGATTTTTCACACAGCACGTTTACAGTGACTACACGTGACAGTGACAATACAAAACCAACCATAGTGAATTTAATTGAATATAATGGAATTTGTTTGAAATTATTAAATTGTCATAATATATTCCAACGCTTACTTCTTTCGACGCAACATAACATCTCTTAAAATAAAAATACTTATTCATAATCCTATGAAAAAAAATGAAAATTTAAATCAATCCAATGTATATTTCTCAATGTATTATCTTCGACCTAAACCTTCAGCACAATCAGTGTCTTATTTTCCTCAATCATTGCCTTCGAGATATATCATCATTAGCATTTTTTATATTGATTGTAAGAATTCATCAATTTTAATAAGCACTCTCAACGAAATTGTCGACTAAATAAATAAAAATATGCGTTTTATAAACAAGGAAATATATTATTTAAAGAAACCTCGTAGAAATATTTTCTACCTTTAGTAATACTGATATGGCATGGAAAAGAAAATCACTTACTTGAATGTCTTCTTGGAAAACATATTTTATATAAACGAATAGTTTCGAATAATGTTTTCCGTTGGAACATGTAAAACGTAATAGCGGATATTGAACATCGTTTTGCGTGTGACATACAATAATAAAACTCAAAAACAGTCATCACTAACCTGTTTTTTCATGAACACGAATTCTAAATCATTTAACAGAGCAGCAAAAATTGCAATAATATAGTAATTTATTATTTTCAAATTTGCGGAGATTTCAACGTGTTGCGGAAGTATAATCCGGAAATTTCCGGCTGCAATAAATTACTTTTGTCGTGTGTGAGGAAGGTCCCGAATCAACGAGGTTTTTAATTAGTAACACAGAATACACTTTTCGGGCTTTCATCGCAAACAATATTTTACGAAACAAATAATTATAAATTAATTAAATTTCGTTTTATCTCCTGCTCTATTGCACCATAAGATATTTTTTCTTGACTAAAATTTACAAATCAGCGAACAAATTTATTTTTAATTTTAACAGCAACACGTAGTTTCTCTTTCTAATTTTTTATTGGCAAAATATCTACCCCTAAATATTTCTTGGCTGGTTCATATGATATAGTTGAAAAGAAAATATTACAGTCAAAACATATATAACCGAAACAATCAAATGATTGAATAATATTATATAATTTTAAAGATTAGGCGTCCATATTATATACATATTTTTTGTCAGGTCGACTTGGTAGATGATATCAATTTTACTATCGCAATTATATTTTTTTTACTGTTGTTATTTACATATCTGTATAGTTTAAGATAATATATTTTAACCGATGTGATTAAGTGCTCACTAAAATAACTAACGAATAACGATCGCTGTACAAATATTAAGCGGTATATCATATATCAAACTAGTCAGCGGTATCTTGCAAATGCAATTACAAATCCAAATTTAAAATTTTCCATTGATCAATTAATTTGTTTTCAAAAATTTACTTTTGTAAGTTTTTTAATCATTTAAACCCACTGACAATACGATCTAGAACAGTGGCTATCATGTAAATATTGATATTTAATGAAAATGTGTTTTTACAAATGAATTTGTAAAAGTATTATTATTTTTAAATTGATTGAATAAACCTTACTTATCCAGCATTTAGTCGAGTTTAAGTAAAGGGCCGTTTTAATAACAAAAATTTTGGTCGAAATTATACGTTGACCATTTGGTGCGGCCGCGAGATATTTCCATATGGCGCTGATGTTTATAATGCGGCCACAGTGAAATTTCACGTGAGAACCACTGATCTAGAAGACAAGGAGTGAAACAGTAGAGAAAACCATAAGGTAACTTCTAGCACTTTTCTAAAAACTCGATAATTCGATTCCTCAAAACACAACACAAATGTGTTACCATGCTCTGTTTTATGTCCATATGCAGTTATTTTTCCTTGTTTATTTGTGACTCGACTCATAGAGCTGGGGCAGTAATTCTCTACATCTTTTCGCTTAGCGTTATGATTTTTGCATATTTATTTCATAATGCTTGTATTTAGCATAACCAATATCATAATACATTAAATTTTTGAGTGGGAAGGATCAATCAGACATAAAACTTGAACGAGTACAGCTATAAGCAAGTTTATAACTTTGACAGACAGTCTATTAACAACAAAAAAATGGTTGCAATCAATACCCTGTTTGAATTCTTAAAAATCCTCCAGCATAGAAAAATAATTATAACGCATGATGTAAAGGTGTAAACCATTATTACCTAGGCTTTAGTAGTGTCGAGCCACGCAATTTTATGAGAATACAACCGATGGTCCGCACTGTAGACTTATTTGACAATTGATTAAATAAAACATTTTTTTCAAATTATTTACAAATGATAGAATTAAATTACACGGATTTCAATAATGATCTTCATGACACATTTTACTATTTATATTGAGGAATAGTTAAAGTAATTTTTTCTTAATAAATCGACAAAAATAAAATTGTCTCCTTACTATTTGGTTATGAAATTCTGTTTTATTATTACAACACAGCAGTTCAAACGCCTGTCGGTCAGAGTTTGATGAAAATGCGCGGTCGTGTCCACATTAACCCGTGGGTCACCGGTTCGTGACCTATGATCCAAACGAGGCGATATAATCCGTTAGCATTTGTCATCGGTATCTGATTTATCTATTTGTACAAAGAATTTTGAATTCGATTTGCCATTTCATATTTCCCTTCGCGCTGGCTCCGATCAATTAATTGCCTCGATCGAGATCTGCCGGAACAGAAACATGAATTGATGTGTTTTTATCGGATTTTAAAAATAAAAATGCAAAATAAGTCACGCAATACATATACAGTATTTATCTTCTTACAAAAAGATTTTTTGTCATTTTTTACGATAAAAATAAATTATTTAGTGGGCGAAACGAAATTATTTGTGGTAACAGATTAGTTTTT